>PYAF01002840.1:248272-282030 GCA_007407185.1 Glycine tomentella | reverse complement strand
ACGAAAGAGTTATTTTCTTTAAAATTAATTTTAAACAACAATTTTGCGTGGAGACATTAATAATAATTATGTTGATTTAATTTATTTTTTATGTAAATAAATATATATTAATTATTTATAGTAAATTTAAACTTTTATTTGAACAAAAATCTTTAGTAAAAAAATTTATCTAAAAGTATAATGAAAGTTATTTATATTTAATTAAGATTTTTGATAATTTATAAAAAAAATCTCTTATTATTTAAAAGTCCACAAATTTTGATGATTTTTTTCTAAAATAGATTTCAGGGGATTTCATGGAATTTTTTATAGTAAAAAATATAAATACCACACCATCAAACAATGTGACCCAAAATCATGAGATTTTTCAAACTTTTTTTTACTGGTTACTTCCTCTTTTTCTTTTTCCCACTATTTCCTTTCCCATATCTCTCAAATTCGGCTCTTATTAGTAATCTCTCAAATAAATGTGCACCACCATCCCTACTTGCCAACAAAACAAAGAAAAGAAACCCTTTGGAAAATAAGGTCCACCGCTTGAGAAGTGATGAGATTAACATAGAGCTTGATGCCTTCTAGACATACAACATCAAGCTTCTAAACCAAAATAACATAGAGCAAATAAATTTGTGACAGCTCTATCATTTTAAATTCATAAGCTTCTCCTTATTTTCTCTTTTTATTGTGACAGTTTGTACGTACTGAAATTCTTTTTCAACAACTTATAAATGTTTTCATAACTTCTTCATTAAATCATGTCTACAAATTGTCTATCAAATTGGATAAAGTATTTAAAATGAAAAAAGTAATATAAACATGAATTTAAAATTTTAAGATAAAATTTAGTATTTAGATATTTTATTTGAAAGATTTTGAAATTCAAGAAATAATAAACAGAAATTTCACTTAACTAAAATTAAGGAATTATAATTTCTCACTGAAAGGTTCCCTCCACACTCTATCACTTGCTCACACTCTCGCTCGTTCCTCTCGCATCCCCGACATAGCCATCGCCTATGGTGCTCACAGATTCCACCTAAACTTGATTGGGATTGTGGATTCGATCGGATCCAAACGTGATTTTGAGCAGTAGTTGATTTTCAGCTCCAAATTGCGAAAACACGAACAGAAAAATGGAAGAAGAAGAATTCATTTGTGTTACAATTAATCTAGAAAGAAACAGTTCACGATGTGAGATATAGAGAAAGAGAGAGGGTGGACTAATAGAAATTAAAAAATCTAAAAAGTCCTCGCTGCTAGAACCACCTTTTATTTTTTCCATTATCATGTCATTTCACCAATCCCGTCATTCCATCATTTTTTGCTTTTTTTCTTTTGGCCCCCACTTAGGACTTTTCTTTTTCATATGACTAAAATAAGTTCATAACTAAATATCAACATTCATTCATTCATGAAATTAATTGAACTTGGATTTGCTAAAAAGGTATCAAGTTATAGATGAAAACAATTGCATTTGGGGGGAGAGATTCAATAAATATAGTGAGTCAAATTTTTTACCAAAATTCACCTAAAAAAATTATATGACCATTTGTTTTTTTAAAATATAATTGGATCCAAAAAAATGAAATATAATAAATTGAAATTATTTAATTCAAACAAAGAATTCAAAATCTAAGAAAATTTAAATTGTTTTATCCAAACAAAAAATTTAAAATTAAAGGAATTTAAATTGATTTATCCAAACAAGGATTTTTAAAAATTAAATAATTTTAATTGATATATTTTAATTTTCCTGAATTTCAAATTCTCTGAAATTTTAAAATACTCCATCCAAACACACTCTAAAGTTAACTATTTGCAAAAATTCAAAATTTATCATTTATTTATTAAAATTTGAATATTTTTTAAAAAAATCATACAATCTTTTAAAGTCTTGTAAATTCATAAAGTCGTTTCAAATCTTATGAATTTATTTGTTGTAAATCCATTAAAATTAAAATTACAAAATCGTAATCATAAAAGTCTTTTAAAAAAATCTTAAATATCATTACCTTCTTACAAAGTTTTTTAAAATTCACATAATTTTTTTTATGTCAAATAGTCTTTTAAAATTACAATCGAATAATGTAAATTTTCTACTTACTTTTATTAAAAAAAATCACCCATGTGTTAAATTTTATCACTTATTTAATTAGGGAAATTATGATGATATGATCTTTATTTAATTTAAAAAATTAAGAAGATATGATACATATTTATTTCCTTATTTAGATTACTTTGTCTATATGTGGGCAAATTTTATGTACTTACCGACGATTTTGATTGAATAAAACTTGAGATTTTTTTAATTCTCAATCCTCAATATTCTTACGAATCAACGAGAAGTTGAACCCTATCTCAACCTCTTGGCATTCTTTATTCCCCCCCCCCCAATGCTTCGTTGCATCAACCAAACCGTAATGTTTTTTAAGTTTGGTTTATGTGTCTTTTTTATGAAAATTTGAACCAAACCAAGAACACCCCTAGCGACAACCAATGCACACCTATCGACACATTCAATCCTCTAACACAAGGAACACTTATTCTTCCAACACGTTGGATGAAAGATCCAAATAAGGGTGGAGAGTAACAAGAAAAGGAGGAGCAATGGTTAGTGTCGCACCGTAGCCAACGAAAACCCACATAACAACAAATAAAAATCAAATCTAACAGACCAAAGGACCATGTGATGATTTGATTTGGCAAGGGATGGACCCAACTTGCAATGGTGCTTTTCAAACAGAGATTCGAGTGAGAGAAGAGTATTATGGCTTCTTAGTGGTGCATCAGAGAAAGGGAAAAGAACGTAGAAGGAAGAAGATTGATAGTTACACAGAAGTGTTCCCAACACTTGCAACGAAAAATTAGAATCGATTTTGTATTCAAAATATACAACACATAATAAATAGAGAAAAATATATTTGTGAACCTGGATGTGCGTTCTTGAAACAACAAAATTTTTCTTCAATAGTGTGAAGATTCTAAGTGTATCCATATCGAGACCAATATCTGCTATCAACTCTTTAATTAGTGGAACTCTAAAGAGTATAAAACTAGGCTTGAACTTTTCTAATTTGTGTCTGGTGCACTTTACTTTCAGGTGAATGCTTTAATTTATAAATGTTAAAGAGATATGAATTTGGGTCTTCTTTCTCAAAGAGAAAAAGGAAAAATTTAAAACAATTTCATATCTCTTTATCTTTATAAAAATAAAAATTATCTCATATCTTTTGTTTTAAGAAGCTTCCTAATATAAGACAAAGATAGTTCACAATTAATCACATGACTAATTACAATAACTAATCACATGATCTCATCCTAATATGTAGCAATAGAATATTATTCTTATAATAATTTTTTTATATTATTACATTATTGGTGCTAGCAAAGAATATAATAATATTCCACCAAAATATTTATTTGATTAAATTAAATTCTCTAATTTAATTATCAAATAAATTATTTTTTCTTTTGCAAAGATTGAAACACTAGTTTGTGTAAGACCCCATAGGTTCAATACTAAATCGGTAATAAATCAATCATAATTATATTACTAATTAAGGTAGGCATCTAACAACACTTCTTAACGTCTAGATAACATTAAATAACATTTTTTACCTTCAGAATGTAATATTTCCTTCCATAATTTACAACTCAAGGTTAATTACAGAGCATATTATTATTTTCAAACTCTAATAAGCTAACACATTTAATCAATGAATGACTTAAGAAACTCTTTTCTTCTTTCATTCAATTGTCTTGACCAAGGTCTTAATTCTATCATAGAGCTAAAACTCATTACCTAGAGTTAATGGATTCCTTCTTGATTAATCATCAATTTTACAAGTATTTAATCATATCCAATATTCATTTAACTAGTGCCCTAAGGAATTGAATTAGGTGTCCGAAATTAAAACATAATAAATAACTTGTTAATTACTATGATAATCTCATGTCAAAGGAAACTATTTTCTTCTTGAGAACTTCCTATTGACATATCAAGGTAATATTAACTATTAAAAATTCTCTATTGAGTCAGTTTAATGATGACATCCACATGTACATCATCTATATATACAATTTAATAAATGAGATCTATTAATTTTTATCCAATAAAGACCATTACATATATATTGATCTATTCAGATTATCGATATCATATTCACAATAATCCTACGATCAAGAACAATTTACATTAAAATTATTAAGAATTTGTTTCTCATTATCATAATCTCTATCATGATAAAAAAAAGTTTCTAATTTTAATCAAGGACTTGTCAAATTAACAATTTAATAAAAATAATAAAATAAAAAATAATTTTTTACTAAAATTGATAACATGATGGATTGAATCTTGGGTATACACATTTATTCCCAACAGGTAAACACTAAACCAATTTATCTCTCTTCCAAATAGAAAGGTAGAATCGGAAAAGTATAGAAAAAATAGAAAAAGAAGGAAAAAAAAAAGGCAGACCTACGATTTGAGGACCCCTCCATCTAATGGTGCACATAACTTTGAAACGATACCTAAGTAGTTTGCCTTTGGCACGCTAGCCATTCTCAAAGTTTATTACTCATATTGACCATTTTTACTAATCTCTGTTGGGGATTCAGGTTGACCACCTTTGGTAGAGTTGTATCTCTATTTTTAACCATCTTTTTTCATCCATTCACAAGACTTGATTGATTTTTTTTTTAAAGTTGAGTGACTAGAATGTTTTTATATATAAAAAAATGGGAGACGAATGGCTTGTTTGGTATAAGGACGAAAATAGTTTTGGAGAGACAAAAATAAGTTCAGGGTTTTTGGAAGGTGAGAGTTAGAGGAGAGATAATTTTGGAATTGGTAGGGTTCATTGTACTATTTTTCACTTATATTTCTATCTCTCTCATCATCTCTTCTCTATTTTCTTGACTCAATGCTACTTTTAGTATTTTATCTTATTTTTTGTTCAGTTAGGTACCTCATCATTTGTAAAGCTAACTTTGGTTATTTATCTTTTAAAAGGTGTAAAATTGTCATTGCCATCACAGTCATTACTTTCAACGTTTAAAAAATTAAGTTGATGTTGTCTAGCATTTTAAAATTGCCAATAATTGATTTTAGCTTTAAACAAATGTAAATCATTAATAAACACATTTTGTGAATTCAACTCCCCTTGGTTCCTTCTCCGATCATAATCTCATGGATTTGATTTTGAATTCCAAATTTATTCATTGGAAACTGCATGGTGTTGTGACTTACAACACTTTGATAAACAAACTAAATTTCTGACACATTTTCAAAACCAATTTCATCCTTCACAAACCCTAATCCCATTTTCCCCAAATTGAAGAGGGAAAAAATATAACAATGTAGACTAGTCTAAAACATGCATACATGCATCATGCACTTTTTGTAACAGAAAATTATCTTTAACAACTACTACATTATTAACATATATTTTACTCTAATCTTATACGGTTAGCCTTTTAACTATCTATAGCCTCGCATTATCCTCCTTTGGCATGAGGATATGACTTTGTATTATCCTCCTCTAATCTAAGGAGCTAATCTTGTATTATCCTCCTTCGGTTTGAGGAGCTGACTATACTATCCTTCTATGACCTTGATGGGTGTATGTAGGATATCTCGAGTTGTACTAATCCTATATTATTGTGTTGTTAGAAAACTAAGACAATTATCTACAACTTTTATGTCGGCTTGAAAATCTATTTCAAACATCTACTATATCTAAAATTAGAAGGAACCAAAATTGATTGCACCATCTTAACAGCTTGACCTTGTCTCACTAATTTGATCATTTCTAGAGTTATACACAATATTTTTATGTGAAACTAAAACCATTAATTAGCTAACATCCAAGGCTACAACTTTCATGAAGTCACTTTTCCAAATTTCACACTCTAGAATGAGTTTTAGATGTTGTAATCGATTACACCTTATTGCAATTGATTACGACAGAACCTGGATCATTGATTGTTACAACCCATGGGACTCAAAATAATCAATTACAAGCCTATTTAATCAATGAAAATGATTCAAGTCAGCTAGAAACTTTATTCTTTAACCTAAGGTTTAGTTTCAACATGCCCACACCATTAATGGCTACCCACTAATTCCAAACTCACAATAACTACATCAATAATGTTTTGTTATCCTTTCTAATCGATTAATCTATCCGATAAACCCCCCTAAATAAGATTAATCATCAACTCCTTAAATTTCCTAACTTAGGGTTCAAAAGGAAAAATAAAAGGAAACCAAACTAATCAAAGGGATAAGAAAAGGACAAAAAGGAAGCACTTACTCTGTGGAGGTCTTAGATCTTGAGCTCTAAGCACTGGGTCTATTTCTAAAGTCCATAAATTTGGAAGGTTACAAATGTTACAATTAAAAACTAAGGAAACTAAAATCGTAAATTTGAGAAACTAGAGGAATAAAAATTACAATTTAGCCTAACAAATAATGTAATTTGAAAATTGCTTTCACTATCAAGATGTTTGGAAAAAATAAAAATAATTTATTTAACTAGTACTCTAGTATTATTATTATTTTTAGGCTTAAATATGTTTTTAGTCTTTCAAATTTGGGTAATTAGATTTTTAGTCCTTAAAAAAATTATTTTTATTAGTCCCTCAAATTTTTCAAAAGTTACTTTTAGTCCTTCTTTGTTCATCGCATTCATAGTTTCATAATTTGTGGAGATTTTTAACCATCACAATTTATTTATTTATTTAAAAAAATTCTAGTGATTTTAGTCAAAATATGTTACTAGTATGATTTGCTGACCGTTTTGTATATATTCTAACAAATTTAAAAAACAAAAATGAAAACATGAATTATATATTCTGGTGGTTTTAAACTTTTAAAAAATTATTTTAAAGAAATTAAATTAAAAAAAAACATTTATGACAGTAAAAGAATGCCACAAATTGTGACACCATTAAGTCATTAACACAAAGAATGAGGAGACTAAAAGTAGCCTTTAAAAAATTTGAGGTACTAATAAAAACATATATTTTTTTGAAGGATTAAAAAAAATAATCAAAATTTAGAGGATTAAATATATATTTAAGCCTATTTTTTATTACTAGTATAGTTTTTATTACTTGATTAAATGCATGGCAACAATGGAAACTATTAAAACTATAATGTTAATCCAAAAGACATTTATGTCTTAAAGATGAATTAAGATTCTTAATTATTTTGATTAGAAGCAAATAAATACAAATGATAAAAGTTGTGTCTGATATGTTATTAGATTGTGATTTGTATTTGCGCATTTGTATTTTCAGACCATACATTAATAAGATGATCTAGTATACCATTTAAGTAGTGCATTTTAGACCTTCATTTAATATTTTATGTTTGATATTCTTTCATGCAAACAAATGTCCTATGAAGAATAAATGAAATCCACAGTCTGAAAGACGCTGGTCCTCATTAGAAGGTGCACTTTGTTGTTGCAGACTTACTATAATAAAAGAAACGACTTTTTTGCTAGAGTACAAGACACGCTAGCCTATCAACATGAACTTTGCATGTAAAAGAGACGACATTTAATGCAAACATTAAATGCTCCAATGAACTCAAGACTTTAGACGAGGAACAAAGTGAAGAATCCAATCGTTATGAGACTAAGTCAATGTGCAAACTTCAAACAAATCTTGTTAATCAACATTGATTTGGTAGGACAAAAATATTGAGTTTAAGTCAAACTTGGGATACAACTTGCAAGTGTGAGAGCTAGAAGTGACAATGAAAAATACTTGTAACTTTATTAAATTAGTAAAAACTTGGTGGGTTGTCAAGAATTTAATGTAGTTTTGGGTTTGAGACGAATTAATATAATTTCTTGTGTGCTTCTCTCTATTGTTTTAATTGACAAAGAGTTTGAGTTTGTTTTTAGATCTTATATCTTATTTTACTTTAAAAAAGAATATTTTTTTTATCATTTGATAAAGTCTGATCACTAACTATTTTTAGGTTTGTTTACATTCAGACAATAAACATATTTTTAGTCTTAAAAAAATTTTAAATTTTTAAAAACACAATTTAACTCCATTCCTGTATTATTTGCTTCCACATATAAATAGCATTAGTCCAAACGAGAAAAAAAGAGGGTGTTGCTCACATTTTTATCCAATCAATAAACAAATACAAATACAACTATAACAAAATAAAATAAAAAAAAATAAAAAATACATTACAGATATACATACCACCAAATAAAGAACTGAACACATGTGATGTCGATCAACAGAATTGACAAAAATTAATTCACACAATGGGTTAGCATCATAAATGCTTTCTCTCATTTCCCAACAACGCATCTACTTCCAACTTCCAAGAAGAGAGAAGAGATGAAAAATCAAACGTAACCCCAAATTAAACTTAACTCTCTCACTTGCCAAACTAGTGGACAACATTCTTGAGGGACCACGTACACATGTTTTGATGGATGCAAGCAACCAACTCTTTAGATATATGGTAAGAAAACAAGGTCAGCGATTAAGAAAACAGGCAATAAATATTTATTTGTCCTGCTAATAAGTGTCTTAACTGTTTTGTTTTTTAATTTTTTTTATCAGTCTTGACTGATTAGGAAATTAATAAATAAAGTTTTAACCAAAAAATATGTTGGAGTTACGTTAAAAATTATTGAGGGTGTTAAAAATGTGTGATGTAATCTTTTGATGTATCCTGTGACCCACTGTTTTGTCTGTATTTAATAATCAATGGAGTCTTAGTTAATTAATTGTGACTTATTTTAAACATCTGAATTTCTATTTGATTCTTATCTATAAAAAATGTGTATTTTAATTAAAAAAATCATATTTATTGAAGTACAATTTCTAGATATATAAAATCTATTAGAAGAGATTAGTCTCTTAAATACATTATGTAAAATACTAAAATATTTAATATTTACTTTTTTAAAATAATAAATTATTTTTCACATTGCTTAACTCTTTAGGACTTTTGTTGGTAAGATTTCGAAAACATTGAACAAAAGTAGCAGCTATTTCCAAATTCCAACCGTCCTCATTACTCACTTGTGGAAATGGCTTTATAATTTTTGGTTCACACATGGTTTTGGGAACAAATAATGGAAGACTTTAATTTCCAGAGGATAGAGGTTACATTACCAAGAGAGAGAGAGAGAAAGAGAGTTGGTTAGCTGTTAAATTCATTAAATCCAGCCACCAAAAGTTAGGGGCCGAATTTTCAAAATAAAAAACCCCTATTTAACTTCAACTTTACCTATCTTGAGTTCTTCACATACCCAAATTAACCCCCCATTCAATTTCACACTCCCTCCTCCCAACCTCGTCATCCTATAATACAAAGGGTTTGGAATATATATCAAATATCAAAATACATCACAACATCAAAATGGCTTCAATTGTTACTACCGGCACCACCGTCGTCATTACCAGAATATTATTTATTGTCACATTAGTCCTCGCACTAGCATGTTGTGGCACCTCCGCACCGACCTTGGCACCGAAAACCACTGCGGCGGCCCCGGCCCCAGAAAACAATGGCTGCTTGATGGCCCTATCAAACATGTCAGCTTGCCTGACCTATGTTGAGGATGGGAGTAAGTTGTCAAAGCCTGACAAAGGGTGCTGCCCTGAGTTGGCATGGTTGGTTGATAGCAACCCCATTTGCTTGTGTGAGTTGCTAGGCAAACCTGACTCTATTGGCATCAAAATTGATTTGAACAAAGCCCTCAAGCTTCCTTCTGTTTGTGGAGTGACCACTCCCCCTGTCAGCACCTGTTCAGGTAAGCTTCAACATCTCCTCAATGATTTACTATGTTTGAAATTTTTGTTGTTAAAACATGGTTTGAAATTGTAGATCATGGAAAATATATAATGAATCCCTAAATAGTACTATGCAAGTTGTTTAAGGTGAAGAGGGATTTTGCTTGTAAGGGTCATAGTCAGACCCTGAGAGATGTACTAAAAATACTAGCACTTAAGTTTAGCCGAATAGATTTGAATCTTTCATATAACTAAGCTAATTAATAAAATTTTATTTTTTTTTGTCTTTTTTTAGTAATGTGATATTATTACTTTTATTAACATGGTAGGATTTTCTCTTAAAAAAAATCAAAGAGTTGACACAATAGTGTAAAGTCTGATTGTGTTTGATTGTGTTTGCAAGAGTGATAACAATTTATTTAATAAGAGATCTTGCGTTTGATTTATATCGTGTGTAAAATTTCTTTATATTTATAACAATTACACATTGCAAGACAAAATTAATCTCTAATCTATTAGGTTGGAAAAATACCAGTAATTTTTTATCTAAAAAAATCTATCAATGATTATAATCTTTTGACAGATGGATAAGTCAATAAAAATAATTACATCTGTAGATCCGATAAGTTGGGTGTGATATTCTATAAAATATTGCCATAGTCATAAAGATTTTGTGCATTAATAATATGCACCGACACGATCGATGTGAGCCTACCAATTTTTTAAGGTCAAATTGAACAGAGGATAGTACTGTTTTTAAATAGTTCATAAAACTAAAGTATATTTTTTAATGAAAAACTAAATTATATTTGGAGTAACTTTATTTTAACATTGTGAATTTTTCTTCATGTCCAATATTACTGCTTATTCTTAAAAAATTAAAACTGTTCGGTACTAAAATTTGTAAAGCTTCTGTAGCTTGTTACTTCTTCAAATTGACTAGTACAGGGGATTAGTTAGGAGTTAGGACTGATGTTTCTTATTTCATCATTTTATTTAAATTCTAATAAACTTAATTATAGCAATGTTTATAAATATAGCAACTTTATGGACAGGAAAAACCTTAGCATCAACACTTTCTAAAATACTCTTTCAATACACATGTGACCATATTATAATTTATTTATAGATTAATTACGATTGTGACAATTACACAAATACTTTTTTAAGGTGTAATATATATGCACATGATGATGGAGCTTCAAAGATTATAGTGTAACTTGTTATTTATCGAAATTAGAAGTATGAACAATTATCCTTGTTTGTAATAACTAATGTCGAGTGAGACATTAACTGTAAAAGATTAGAAGTAAATAATTTTTATTGAAAAAAATATTATTAATGCACCCACACTATATTTTTAATGTATTTTCAACATGATATTTAATAGTATTTTTTATTATGTATTCTTTAATCAATATCTTAAAAATAATGTTTAGCAAGATTCTAATATTTTTAGCTATTTTAGTACAAATATTTAAATACCTATAATAATATATCAAAAATATATAACTCAATTGGTTTAACATAATGTATGTAAGTGTTGTAAATTTCATGATATTTTGTTCAATTTCTATAAATAAAAAAATACTTATAACATTTTCAAATCATAATTAATGCTACTTAATTTAGAATTACCTTTTTCACTTTATCATTTATTATTTTTCTTTGGTTGTTAATGACTTATAATTTCCAGCTAAGAAGTAGTTTGTCTGTGTAAGCTACCCATATTTGACAATAAATTAGCCGTACAACTACTACCCTCTCTACCACAATCAACCAACCATAACAACACTATTGTAATTTAGTACTGTGGGACCCATAAAAACCATGACAACAACTCCAATCCTTTATTTGAGTTCTATCAATGCCATTTTTTTTTTCATCTCTTTTGAGTAGATATTAGTTCTACATATTTTTTTATCTTTTTTTTTTTATGTTATTTGAAAAAAAAAAGGTTAATTTCTAACTAAAAAATGTTATTATGTTGTAGTAAGATGGTAGTAAAAAAAAATCAGAACAAAACTTGTGCATTTGAAATTATATATGTTGTATATATTGTCGTGATTACATCTGGATACATGAACGAATTACTTGAATTTGGATGCAACTCATGCATCAAGAGATTATGCATAATTTTGAAAACAAAATTAATAACTTCATTCAATCATTTTTCTTCAAACTAATTAATTAATGATGCCATTTATATCTCGGAAAATATTTGTTTATTTTCAATCTTAGGTTTATCTACATTATCCGATCCAAAGATCAATTTTCAGACTTGTCATATATATTTTTTATGTTCTATTGAGCAAAGATTTTTTTTTGCATATGCATATTGAATACTATTTTAATTTTGTTTTCTTAATTTCTCATCGTTCGACAGCTGTGGGAGTCCCTGTGTCCTTACCTCCATCAATGAGTGAAGGTCCAAGTAAGTGTTCCATCAGTTTATATTTTGTTCTAATGTTGGTGAAAAGTCCTCGGGACTTATTTCAGACTTCACAGTTCACAGTTCAGGCAATGAAGTTTTTTATTTCTTCATTTTGCAATAAACTTTCCTTCTTTGTGTATTCTTACAAATTTCCCTACTTCCTGTATTTTTTTCTTCTTCCACGATTCATTATTTCCTTTCTTTTTATATATAACACCCAATTATCTAAGAGTACAGATCTTTTATTTGTCAATCTTAACCTTAAATCAGATGCAACATTTTAATAATAAACTTATATATGAAATGAATCTGATGTACTTAAGTGTATGATTTAAGGTTAAAATTGACCAATAAAAATCCTATTATTCCAAATACTGCTCTAATACAGTAATACACTGCAGAGGATCTGCACTCATTATCTAACTCATCAATATTATGGAAAATGATTAATTGAGTGAGTAACAATAAATTATCTTTAATTAATCTATAACTTTTTTTAAATTATTTTTGTCATTAATATTTTTCTTTTTTTTAATAATTTGTGGATACATTTTCTTACTTCTTTAATGAGAGATAGTCTTAACTCAAAATTAAAGATTTTTTACTCAAAATTAAAGATGATGCTCTTTTTTTTAAAAAAAAAAAAAATCTTAGATTGAATTTTTTTATTGATAGAAGCGTTGTTCTCTGTTCAATTCAATGTACAACCCTTGTTTGAAAAACAAATGAAAGAAACATTAATTTATTTCAAAGTACTTTGAGTCAATAATATAGGTATTGCATTTGGAGTTGCTACTTGCTAGCTTGAAATTGTCTCGGTTCTAACTTAATTTTGTTTCTAAAATATATAATTAATGAAGGTATTGCACCAGGAGCCTCAAGTCCTTCGAATACAGATGCTGCTAATCCTGCTTCTAGTCCTAATTCTGCTTCTAGTCCTGCAGGTATGTCATTGGAATTTTATGCATTTAATTATGAATTTAATATCTATTGACTAACGTTGTAGAATAATCTAAAATAATTTTATATTTTCATCCAATCACTAATTATGTTTGAATTATTTTAAAATAATTATTTTAAAAGTCAACAAACTTAACACATAATAAATTATGATTATTCAATTGTATAAAACATTTAACATTATCGGGCGCATAATCATTTTTCTCATCAATTTTTTTCAGAACTTTTATTCAAGTAGAGGAATTGCATCATATATAAGAGGAGTTAAATCTTGATGATCTTACAAATAAAATATACATTATAAATAAAGTTTAACTATATTTTTAGCCTCTCAAATCAGATAATCTAATTTTTTAGTCCACTAAATAAAAGTTTACATTTCTTAATTCCTTAAATATGAAAAATTAATGTTCTTTGTTAGTCCCTTATCTAGAATTTGAGAAACTGTGAGAGAAACTAAAAGTAATTTTATTTTTAAATTTGACGGACTATAGAAAAATAGACTCCTAATTCAAGGGATTAAAAACATAATTAAACTATAAAATAATAATTTTTTATGCTAAGCGTTAAAGATTGTAATAATATATATAAAAGAGAATAATATCCTCTTAATTTTATAGAATTAACTTGGATCTAAATTAAGTTCGATAAAGACCAAGTATATATACAGTTTCCTATTATACTATGCCATGAAAACATGGCATATCATCAACACCACAAACTTCCAAATAATTGGTTAAGGGTGGAAAGGTTTATCTATTTGCCTATGTCAATCCAATTTTCTTTTCCTTGAAAAACTTTCAATAAAAGTCATTACAAGACATATTAATATTTGTTCTAATTGAAGATCATTTTCAATAGTTAAAGAAATTGAATCCATCTATAAAGTTTATATAAAAACCTACACATATTTGTTCTAATTGAAAACAAAATCATGCAGGTGGGCTAGGCCCTTCCTCTGAGGATACTGCTGCCAGCCCTTCTTCTCAAAACAAAAATGGAGTTTCAGCCATTCAAGCCTCTACTTTGGCTAATTTCTTTTTTGGCCTTTTCACTCTGTTTGTCTCCGTATTCTTCTGATTTTACACACATTTATTCTGTGTCATTATTTTAGTGGATATTTTATTTCCTCATTATTTGTATGTTGTGAGCCACTTTGATTAAAGCTTTAGTTATCATTTTATGCATGTTGCAATTGTTACTGTCATTATTAGTAGTGAACCACACACTTTAATTAGGAACTTCATGCCAGCATTTTGACGCCGAGATATTCAGTTTTTTGTATTTCTCTGTATTGTTTTTCAGTATAGTGTCATTTTTTTCAATTATGATATTGATACGAAATTATTATTGTCTAAAGGTCATACAAGATATATATTCTCCTCCTAATATAATTTATTAAATATTTAAAAATTAACCAGTATTCAAACTTTAAACTACTTAATTAAAAAACACAAATCATTATCATTTCTTTTAATATAATGTCTTATTTGAATGTGATATTAGTAGATAAAATGAGTTCATTTGATATAATTGATTTTAAATCCTTGATGGTAATTATGGTGTGAGCCTAAATTAATTTCGGTCACAGATTATGCAGTCGAGCAAGTGTTATTGTGTGGAAAATTAATTATTATATTTAGTCAAATTGCCTCTAAATTGAATCATGTTTGCAGAAAAAGTCTGTATATAAAGATAAAAAAATAATACAATTTCATTCATATAGAAGTTAGAAAGATAAAATTTAAAAATTGTTATTATTTAGAAAGTTTGATGCTGAATCACGAGGGTCATGAGTCACACTTCTATAAATGATCTGACAATTCTTAAAAACAAAATTTAAATTCAACCATATCTTGAGATAACGAGTTTACGTCTATTATTTTAAAGGATATAACGAATGGATGAATTTGTCGCATTTTTTTTTCATTTTTGGGGACAAAAATTTGAATTTTCATCTTTCGAGAAAGAACTTGTTAGTACTCTACACATTAGGGTACGAATTTGTTAGCTCTCTATCTAAAAATATAATTTAATTTTCATGTTCTTTCTTTTTTTAATCATTGCAAGCATAACATTATGATAAATATTTTATAAAAAGGAAAACAAACATAAGTTAGAACAAACATAATAATATGCATAATATTAATTAATAAACATAATCAGTTTGTTGCTCTGAAATTTCTATTATAACAACATTAGATAGTGACAAAATCAAGTTGAGTCTCATTTTTTGTAAGGATTCACTTAATGACAATGTATTTTTGTTTGAGTCTCATATTTTGTATAAGGTATTGTCTCATATTTTTGTTTTGAAATTTCTAATGTGACACTACTTTATCCAAAATATGATACTCAAACAAAAATGCATTGCCATTAAGTTAATCCTTCTTAAAAAATGAGATCCAACTTGCTTTTGTTACTACCTAATGTTGTTCAACATAAATTTTAGAGTAATAAACAAATTACGCTTATTAATTAATATTATGCTTATTATTATGTTTGTTCTAACTTATGTTTGTTTTTATTTTTTTAAAGTGTTTTTTATAATGTTATGATTGTAACTATTAAAAAAAGGAAGAAGATGAAGATAAAATTATATTTTGGGTAGAGCGTTGACAAATTCGTCCCCAGATATGTAGGATGCTGACAAATTCGTTTTTGAATGTGTCATGTAGGCTATTTCAATTAATGATAACATATAGAAGTTAACGGATAAATGAATTTGTCGCACTTTTTTCACTTTCAGGGACAAAATTTTGAATTTTTATCTTTCAGAGATAAATTTGTCCGCGTTCTATACATTTAGGGATGAAAATAACTATTTACGCTATTTTAAAAGTTGAATGTTTGAATAACTTTTGTATAAATACTTGGGAGAAAAAAAAGAATGAAAATTGAAATAACTTAAGCAAGCTAAAATCCAAATATAGTTTTGAAGTAACAAGTCAGTCACCTGCTGTATTTGATTTAGATGATGGATATAGGAAAAATAAAAATAAAATATATTTTTTAAAATTAAAGTAGAGTATATAAGATGTGAGATTCGTATAAATTTATAAAATTTTGTTTCTTATTTCTCTCCTCTCTTTCTTAAATATAGTATGAAATTACTCACATTTTCTAAGTTTTTTCTTGTAATTCCTTCATTCTAAAATGACTAATATTTTAGTCTTAATTTTTTTATGTTGACTAATATTTTCCATTTTCAATGAAAATTATAATTATAATTATAATTTTGTCCCAATAAATTACATCAATTTCAAATGAATGGAATGAGTCTAAAATGAAATAAAATAAATTGATATGAAATAAACATGAGAGAAAAATATTCACCTTATATGTTTCAGATATATGACGATGATTATTAGTCAGCAGGATATGAGAATTATTTTGTATGAATAAGAAAAAAAAATTCCAACTACATATTTTAAATCCGATTGAAATGAAATATGAGTGGTTCGATTTTCATCACACAATTTTGAATTGCTGACTTTGTGAATGCATATAAATGTCAATCTCACAGAATCCGAATCCATTATGATCCAAATAATGACACATGAGTTGTAGCACCGTATTAATTATTCCCCACAGCTGCACACTTCAAACCAACCACATCCTCATGATTCCTTTTTGGCTCAATAGTTCTTGTGACCATTTTCTTTCTTTTTTCCCCTGGAATTTGCCATCGATCGATGCATAACTTGTTCTTTGTTAATGGCCTTTTAAATCGGCCTCTAATTTATAATTGGCAACAACCTGATATGATTATGAAGTTAATTTCTACAAATGGATACAGGGTTTATATTTATCAATGCTTTAAGGCAGTTAGCAAAATCATTGAACTAAGGAAATACCAAACCTTGGAAAATTTCGTAACACAAAATTTCAACTCTGTATCAAGCTCTGACGCTCATCCTTTTTGCTCTTGATCTTAGGGGGATCTTTTCTCCTTATCCATAAGCAGTTAGATTATTTAATCTAATAATAGAATGACTTTAATGAAAAGATGTTTAATGTGATGATTATTAGACTTGGAATTATATTAAAGTCATCGTAGATTATTTTTAAGTTATTAAAATAAGTCTCTCCTCACTTCATTAAGGTTAATTTTGGAATTAGAAAAATAGATTTGAAAAAGAAAGTTATGGAGGATTTCTATACCATCATAGAAACCAAGTAAAGAAAATCAGAGAAAGAAAAAACATTAGTAATAATTTTTGAACCAACATTATGGATGTAGGTAAGTGTTTTAAACTTTCTCATAAAAATTACTGAGTATAATAAATGTAAAAATAATGTTATCCAAGATTCTATAATGTAATTTTCTGTATGATAAATCCTAAAAAATTACATGAGAATTAAATTATGCTAACATAACCTTGTTGGTAGCTATACTTAATCAAATGGGTAGTTACCATACCTAGTAAAATAGTTGGTTACCATAGATAATGGGGGATTAAGATAATCTTCAATGGCTTTTATAAACACATGCATACAGGAGTAACTAGGTATGTTCATCTCTCTTTGTATAGGAGTGTCTGTATCTCATCTATCTCATCTAATAGACTCTAGAAACTCTCTGATATATCAAGAAATTGCAAGACCAAACGAGAACACTTACCATGAGGGGGTAGTTCCTAGTTTGTAAGAAGCAAACAAAGCATATAGACTATATCCCAAGGTTATTGGATGCATGGAGTTATAGTACCATAAGATCCACAACTAATAACTATTTTTATTTCAAAATCATTGAGTGAAGAGAATTTTTAGAATGTCCACAGGTTAATTAGCACTTAATATAAAAAAGGTTGATTTTATTCAGTAAACATTAAACTTAACTACTACATTCAATTGATCATGGCAACCTTACACACACATCACACAAAGTGTACTATCTCCATGGAATTGGAGGAAATGCATTTCATTTATTTTGAAAACAAAACTATTTTTATTTCTTGCTAAATGAACAAGGGTTGGCACAACCCTAGTCACTCCTGAAAATGTCGAATAAGGCCTTATCAATTATCATACATATGACACTAGAAAGAAATTACTAATTAATGAATATGTAGCTGAAAGTTAACAATCTTTAAATGGATACACTATATGGAACTCCCTTTCCAGTGATTCCAGGTCCAGAAAATGGTTTCATTAGCTCATAAGGCACTACTCCAGCTCCAAATCTATTTTTCAAATCATAGTTACCATTCCTTGAGTCTATAATACCTTCAATCTCCTCCAATCTCTTGTTAAACCTTTCAAAGGCAGCCTTTATAGTTTGATTCTCAACCCATGATGGTTCCATGTACTGTCCAATATACTCCTCATCAGGTGAATGATTAGACAATAAGTTCAAAATTACCATCACCAAAGTTGCTTGAATTTGTGATGGAAAACACTCCAAAAGGGTTTGCTCAGGATTCCTTAGAAAATTTTTCCACTCTTCCTTAGAAGGGTCTTCTGTAGGCATTTTGATTCTAGCAATTGTAGGTCTATTGGGGAAATAGCCTCCGTAAGTATATTGAGCAAAGTTCACAGCAGCATGATGGCCAGATGCAATCCAAGCTATAGTGGTGATGATGTCAATAAGGTCTTTTGGTGTTTCAAGACTTGGCCACCATGGTTCTTCAGATTTGTCTCCATGACCCACGTTTTTAATTTCTGTCCACCATGCTTGGAGCTCTTGGTCAGATTTTACAACACTTGATCCTGAATAGTAATGGTTGATGTACTCTGTGACCCACTTTTTGATGGCATCCCATATTAGAAGACCATCATTGGCAAAAGGATAGTCTTCAATTGTTAACTTCAGGCCATGTGGTGCATCAGGATCTTCCAAAGCCATTCCTCTAAAAGAACAAAAATTAATGCCAGCAAGTTAATGCTTCGTGTGGTTTTGAAGATTAAGGAGAGAACACAAACAAGGCCGCCTCAACGATAAACAAGGCCTTAACCAAATCTTAAAAGATTATTTTTGGGCTATTATATCATGCACCTCCCATTACACTCCAGAAAGCCCATTCCGGAATGTAAATTTTACATTCTGGAATGTAATGGTGATACAATAGTGGAAGTGTGGGATATAAATGCCTTTTTTTGCTTTAAATATATTGGATCTTTTTATTTACATATGTAACATTTTTATCAATACATGAGACTTTTTTACTTTATAAATACTAATAAATATTTATTTTGGTGAGAAGCGTAAGCTTTTAGTTGACCTTTTAACTCACCCCGAAGACAAACAAATAAATCCCAAAGAAACTGTACCTGTGAATAAGATCATTAGGAAGTGCCTGTAAATCAAACCGCCAAAGTTGATCATATGCCACAGAGCTTAATTCCATTGAATATTTGTTAGTAGAGAATGCTACTTCAATGATCCCATTTGCACAAATAAGCACTTCACGGGCAAGGGCATTTATCTCCATTGTGTATCGCATATGTGGATGCAATAATTTGTAGACTGGATGCATAGTACTGAGTTGCCTATTTGTTGCAATGATAAAAGGTTCTATAGCACAATGAGTTCTTAACCTACAAAATTGTCAATTCACATGTGCCATGTTAGCAACACTTAAGATTCACAAAACTTTTGTTTTTAGGTGTTAGGATAAATTTCTTCGTAAATACTTATAGGAGAAAAAAATAAGAAAATAAAATGAAATAAGGTTCTTTTGCAAGTTAAAATTAGGTTATGCATAAATTAATGATTTAAATACATTTTTGGCCTATGTAATTTAGTTTTTTTTTTCCATTTTCGTCCTCACAGATATTTTTTTTAGTCTTTACAAAATGTGTTTGTTTTGTTTTTTGTCCTTAAAGTACTTTAAATAACATTTTTTATTATTTAAAACACTTTTTATTGTTCAAACTATTATCTAAAACTTTAAGGACGAAAAATAAAATAATTATATTTTGCAAGGACAAACAAAAAAAATAATTTATAGGAACAAAAATGAAAAAAATTTAAATTATAGAGATCAAAAATATATTTAAACCTAAATTAATTTATAAAAATCCTCTCATTCATGATTTTTCTAAGAATTAGTTTTAACTTATACATAAGTTAATTTTAACTTATGAAAGAAATTTACTTCTTTTTCATTTTTAATTTTTTTTTATAAGTGCTTATAGAAAAAGTTATTTGAATAAGACCCTCAAAACTAAAAGCAATGCTAAAAATACACTCTTTAGCACACTATTTAACATATTCATCACACCTCAAATGCATGGCACAAGAGCATGCATGATGTGAATATTGAGCTCACCAATGATTTACAAGTTCATGATAACCAGAATCATGGGCAAGAACATGAGCTTTGGCAAGCCTCCAAAGCCAGAGATCCGTTGAATGAAATGCAGGTGTGAAGACTTGCTTCCATTGTGGCTTCCCATCCATAATTGGTCTAGTGAGTTCAATAGCCAATGCCTTCAATGTGCCTTGTTTGGTGAGAAAGAACAATGTACGAGAACCATATAATGTTGTTCCCTTAATTTCTCGCACTTTGCTCACATATGGTAAGAATAAATCATGGTAGTCTAGCATGAACAACTTTTTCTCTATAATGGCCTGTATATATTCAAATCAAAGGGTTTATTAACTTTTTGCACCTCATCTTTGTTGATTTCTGTTTATGTTCCTCATAATTTTTTTATTGTTTTTAATATGTACAAATATGTTCCATTTTTACTCCTTCAAATTCTTGCGTTCCATTTTTAGTCCCTAAAAAATTCTACATCAAACCAAAATCATAACATTTTTTAGGGACTAATTAAAAATTGACAAAAATAATTATAAGCGATTAAAATGAAAATCCACAAAAAATGAGGGACCAAAAATGTAATAAATCCCAAATTAAATTACTTTTGAGCAAAACATATTTTGAATTTAGTAGTTCATTGCTAGTTGATGCTTTGATGATGATACCTCTTCTACAGTACCATAGCCAATTATCTGTGACTCAATGACTTCCCTAGTGATGGCTGATTTTGGTGGACCATAGATTTGGGGATCAAGTTTACTTCTCAAAGGCCATTCCTACATAATGAACATATCCCAAAAAAGAAATACTGAAAAATTTCTTGAGTGTAGATGACACTTTAAAAGTAGTTAACAAAATATATGTAATAACTATTATTACCTTGACCAATTGGATGCTATAGGGGTTCACACCTGCCAAAGTCTCCCTAGCAAATTCCTCATCTGAAAACCAAAAGAATCTATCCCCTACAATTCCAAAACTCACAATCATCTAGAATTGGGAAATAATTATATTTTGTGGTTGCCATTTAAGTTTATTTCCACCACTTAACATTGCTTCAAGACCACATTTTTTAAGCTTTTAAAAAAGTGGTTTTTAATATATATATATATAATATAGTTTTTTAGAGATAAATTATTTTTTGTTTAATTATAATTTTAAAAAGCATTTTATTTGAAAAATTACAACTTTTTTTTTTTTAAAAAAACTAATAACTCGTCAAAATGATCGTCAGAAATCTTATTACTTTTAGTTTTGATTTTTCTAAAAAAATCTTAAACACGTAAAAGATTTTAAAAGTGTTTTTTCATGAAAAAAAGTTGAAATAAAAGGACTCCATACTCCATATAGTACTTCCCATGAGAGGCAAACACAAGCTTCCATTTCATGTACTTATATCAAGATAGTTCTAAAGATTTCAAATATAAGGCATAAAAGATTCTTATTTTTTATTTTAAATATAAGTAAATCTCAATTATTTATACATTATTTAATGAGACTCTTTCTAAAATATTCTTTATTTAATAATGTTAAAGACTTTTTTGATGTTTGATATCAAATTTCAATGAAGAATAGTTTAAAAAAATATTTATTTTTAAATTAAAAATAACACAATTTAATAAAATTAATTAATTTTGAATACTTCTTTTAATCGAGAATGGAAGGAATAGTTCTTAACTTATTTCCCGTGAAAGAAGACACTAGTTGTCCATATATATAAATTTAAATGATTCCATGAAAGGAGACATAAATATTTCAACTTTTAAGATGTAGCTCGATCTACACAATAATGTATATATGTAAAGGCAAAAAGTAATACAAATGATGGCACGCAGTTATTTAATATTGGCAGGTACATTTGGATGAACAGTTAGTAAAAAAAGTTTATTAGACTCAAATAAGTTATTTTTTTTTTACAGGAGACTCAGATGAGTTATGAATCAAGTAATGCAACAACAAATTGTATGACATTATCAAATTTAAATAAGTACTATTCATGTATATATAAATGTACTTACTTTTAACTGCTTCTGGGGTATCAAAGTGCAAAATTTTTTTGTTATCATTTGCTACCTTGATAAAACTGGGAATAACTTTCTGGAGCCACGTCAACCATTTGAGTTCAAGATGTGGTAAATGATATCCTTCTTTGTAGAGCATGTCTATGTCTTGGAAGCTTGCAAACCGTAGATTTTGGTCAATGAAAATTGTATCCAAGGATTCTAAAATTGCACTTAACGCTAAGGATATTGTGGTGGTTGTGAATTGTAATTGCTTTATCTCAGCAAATGCTTCATCCCGAGGAACAAAGAAATTTGGACATTTTTTCTCAGATAGTGGGTCTCCATATATATAAAAGAAAAAAAACAAATTAGATTGTGCATGTACTCAGATATATATGTAATTCCATTCTCTTCCACCATAAATAATGTAAAAATACCCAACAAAAATAATATGGAAATAAAAAATAAGAGACAAAATAGAAATAATTGTAATTGCTAGTTGACTTGATAGTAAATTTCTTTGCATTTAAAGGTGATAGGATTCAAGGAAAGATTACTCTTATAACCACAAAATAAATTCTGATCCAAAAAAACCACAAAATAAATTAAATATTATTTTTAGGAAAAAAATAAATAATGATAAAATAATATAATATGGAAATTTTTATAATTCTTTCTAACATTTTATTTTTAAATGTTAATTTGAACTTTCATATCTATGTTTGTGAAAAATTCTATAAAACATATCTAATGAATCACTTTTAATTATTTATTTAATCTTGTGTGTCTGCACAGACATTTTTTTTAATATTCTTTAGTTTTCAAATTTAAATCAAGTTTATTTTTGATCCTCAAATTAAATAGTAATTATTTTAGTCCTATAATTTGGAAATAACCCGATCACTTTTAGTCCTTAATTTGTGATAATTTTGAGTCTTTTTTTTTTACAATGAAGATAATTTTAAGTCTTTAATGAGGACTAAAAGTGAACTATTTCCAAATTAGGACTTTTAAAAAATCAGTTTTAAATTTGAGGTATAAAACATAAACTTGATCAAAATTAATTTGAAGAACCAAAAAGATATTTAAGATTTTTTAGTGTCTATTATTACTTACTGAATATGCAGATTAATTTCTTTTAAACCTAAAATTTATTGAAATAAGTTTTATTTTTCTTAGCAAAATCTAAATTGTAAATATATCTCCTAAGTTTTTTTTATTTCCGAAAAGAAATTGATATTTCAACGTCAAATCAAATAAAAGGAATTTAACTCGATAACTAGATTGAGTAAAGTGTATATATAAATATTGTAATTCAATTTCGATTAAAAAAAAAAACAAAAAAAAAACAAGTCAACCTGCAAGTGAGTGCTTTCGCCCCGTACGACAACGTCTTGGATATGGATATTCACTGCCACCAAGAATTGGTCTTTTGAGATCAATGCTGAAATCAGGATCTCCAAGATCATTGTAAATGTCATAATCATATATTCTTTCAGAACTCTTACGCTCTCCTTCTCCATTTCCTCTCAATAGCAATAACTCCTCTTCTCTGAGTCTTCTCAATCCACATGGCGTTTGTGATGGCAAATAAGACTGTTTCAAGAACAGGTTAACTTAATTATAAAAAAACATTATTGTTAGAATAAAATTTTTGTGTGTGTCATTATGTGATAAACGAATGTTTGTGCTGATATGCTTGCGAAAAAGGAGTTTTCATTAGCGTGTTATTGGTCAGGTTAGAATTCGCTCCGATGATAATTTTGTCTTGTATAATTGCTGATGCACTTGACACAGTTTTAGTTTTTGTATGCTTGTAATTCAATTCTGTTGTTTTCTTTTCTTTGTTAATAAAAAAAATTGTGTGTGTAGGCAAAAATTAATCATATCTTTTAAATTTGAGTTTAGTGATGAATTCTCTAATTTATAGCAACCAATTTGCCTTAATTCATCCGTACAAGGCACATTAATTGTGGATAGTGTTGCAATTATAAATTAAGTGATTGATCAAGAAAAAAACCTGGTAAGGACTGCCTTCTTATGAAAGTAGATTACGAAAAAAGTATTATATGAATCGAATTATATATATGCATAGGAAATTTTATCAAGAACAAAATTAAAAGTTAGTAAGTGGTCATGTGTGTACTACTAACAAAAAATTATGTATTTTTTCTTTTAATATTAACTATACAAACATGATCCATTGATTTATATTTATAGTTATCATTTTTCATATCAACCAAGTATTCTCATAAGAGTGTGTGTGCGTATCTATGGTATTTAAATCATAAGTAATATTTATTGCTATTTATATAAAAAACCAACAAGTATCTAATTTATTTTATTTTTTCTTTGGTATCTAATTTATTTGAATTTAGATTATACATTATCAAAAAGAAAATATTAAATTCAATGAATATTGATTAATTTTCATTTTATTGAAAATTATTAAATGACATTAGTATAAAAGTTTGACACCTAGCTTATATGAATTCTTGCCTATACAGGGACAAAGAGAGTGGATGCATGAATTATGAAATGAAAAGAAAACAACTAAATCTAAACAAAATGATTGTTGTAATACAAATGGTTGGCGTAATGATGTAACATCTTGTTGCATTCACATGAGTGAGAAATATTTATTTAGTGAGAAAATTCGTGTTCGATTATCATTTTGTGAAAAATTTCTTTGAGTTAATGACAATCACGAACTGTGAGTAAAATTAATCTCTAATTGAATGGGTTGAAAGACACTCGTAGTATTTGACTCGTTACAAAAAATTGATTGCTGTTTGAAAAAGACTTTTTTTTTGTTACATAAAAAAGACTTTAATTGGGCAATATTTCAATTCTATTAACAAAATTTGGGAACTTTAATGTTCTAACCTTGTCACTGAAGAAGACTCTCTTGACAGAACATCATGCTTGGGTTGAACCCAAGAGTTACAGGTGAAGTGTACTGGGCCATAAGGGAGACCATGAAGAACAATACTCCTTAGAAACACCTCCTTGTGATGCATATTCTCAACCAGAACAGCACCCACATTCCCAAAATCTGATAGTAACTCAAATGTGTACTCGTATTGCACCCCTCTCTCTTTTTTCTCCACCCCATGTGGATGACATTTGATTGTCTTTTTCTCCAATTTCGTTCCTTCACTCAGAAAAAAGAGAATGAAATTTTAAAAGAGTAAAAAGATGAGACTAGATACCAATGGATCTAACTTAATTGGTTGAATAGAGTGTATAAATATATTAAATCTTTTAGTATTGTGTTCAATTCATACGAATAAAATAAAAAAAGAGACCATATATACTTTACTCTCTTCGTTCTTATATATAAGATCTAAGCACCTAATTTATAAAGATTAAGAAAAATAATTAATTTAGTTGATAACAATAAATTTATTTTAAATTTATATTTTTTTAAAACTATTTTTCTCATTAACACTCATTTCTTTTTTAATTATTTGTCAATATATTTTTCTCTTTTTTTAATAAGAAATATTTCTAATCTAAAAATAATTAATGTAAGAAATATTATAGATTGAATTAATCTTATAAAAAGTAATATGAACAATTTTAAAATTAGATCTCATAAATAGTAACGGAGTATAATGTTTATCATAGATTAGAGGTACATTAATTTTGCGGAATTACTCAATTCTAGTATAATATAAAAGTAAAAATTTTATAGAAAGAAGAAAGGGACAAAGAAGGGCATCATGAGGAGAATTTAAAAATTGAAATGTGGAAAAATTAAGGTTAGTGTAAAATGTATTAATTTTGCTGATATTGTTTCGTAACGAAGATTTTGTATCCATTTCTTTGAAGTTTTTTTTTTTCAAAGGCATTTTAACTGAAAGAAAAAAACTATATTTGAAACTTTTATAATATAAATGGGTTTGAAAGAAGAAAAAAAACTTACTTTGATCAAGGTCAACGCTTACAAGCTCCAAAACAAGTATGTTTCCAATCAATTGTTTAATGCCGTCAAGGCATTCACTTATGAAATTCGATAGAATCCCACCATCACTACATTTTTTCACAGCCACAATGGCCTTCACTTTATGAGTTTTGGTGTTGGTCTCTTTGTTGCCATGGCTACTTACCATCACTGCCTTGGTGCACTTAGTATCACACCCTACTATGCAAGTCCTTTTCTTTTTCTGATGGGTATTTAGAAAAGGAAGCTTCCACTGGTTCAAGAAGCAACCACTATCATTGCTATGCCAATTACACTTCTTGTGCATATGTAAGGAGAAAGATGCACGGTTATTGATGAATGATTGATGAAAATATGGGTTCTTCAAAGTCATGGTGTTTTTTTTTTTTTTTTTTTGCTTCTTATTGGTGTAATTTGGATACATATGTACATGCAACCATGTCACTTCTTTATAGGCTATAGCAATGGGACAATATGTGACCCACATAATAATGTATTATTTGAAGGAGAGCTCTTGCTTTAACGTGATTGCTACAAATATAATAATGCTCACATGGAGACATAATAGGCAGTCCTCTAGGAATTATTAAGACATTTCGTGGAAGAAAATGCTTCCTACAACTCAGGATAATGATTCACACTAGAGAGTTCATGCACACTAGAGAGTTCATGCAGGGGCAGCCCCTTGTGTTGCTATGGGCAGTGTTGTCAATTAGAATTGAAACTGATTGACTTGAGTATTCAATTTGATTTATTTCTTTTATTAGATAAAATTTAGGATGAGAGGATGGTACTATTATCCGAGGAGATGAGTGAAGGCACTACTACAAAAGCATGCTTTTACGTCGGGTGTTCAACGACGGTCGTAAAAAAACCATCGTAGTATCATAACCGGTAGCAATTTTGTAATTATTTGAACAATTAGAACGAAATTGACGTCGGTTTCTACAATGACCGTCGTAGTTGACTATAATTCAAATACGGTTATATGTAAATTGTTGTTGTCTTCAATAATTCAAAGACGGTTTCGTAAATAACCGTATTTGAACAATTTTAAAATTAAAAACCTAATTGGTGTGTTCACTCCCTTCTACAGGAAGACCTGTTTGCGCCCCTGTCATGACCATTTCGATTCCTTTTTGTTTACCCCTTTTCCTCTTCACTTCGCTAACCTCAGGTTCCCTTCTCTAATCATGGCCTCTGCCCTATCTTAGGTCCCTAAAGATGGTGAGGCCCTTGGCTTGGCAAGCATTGAAGATTGCTCTCGCTTCGATGCCGATGGTGTGGCCGATTTGGTACTAGAGGCGGGAGTCGAAGGCGGCGGCAGTGAGGATTACTCCATTCCTTTCCTTCTTTGATGATGCTCTTTTTTCGATTTTAGGTTTTTCACATTGAATAGTTTGATTTTACTCTTAAAATGCACATTTCTTTACCCTAATTTTTGTTTTAACCCTTAGGTAGCGTTACGTGAGTGGATCCTCTGTAGTCGTTGTCAAATACTAAGATGGGATTCTAATTGTCGTTGACATGGGAGTTTATCCGCAGGTACCCTTAGGTGGTTGATTTGTTCTTTTCTTTTGTTTATGTTTGGCGTTGTTTATCCTCAGAGAAAGTGTCCCTAGTCTTATTGATACTTCTTTCAGTGACTTAATAGGTTATATTGAAACTTACCTCCAGAGTAGAGGATCATGGGTTGCTTTGGCTTCTGCAAAGGAGATGATAGTGTTACAGTTGCTGACAGAGGACTTTTCATTATAAGCTCTCTTACTGATAAGCCAGGTGCCTGCTTAGCTTGGTAAATTTAGCTTACATTCTAATTTCTATAATTCTGTTATGTGACAAAATTCTGCTGTTATTGTTTTTTCAAGACTCGAACCATATATAACTAATTTTAAGATCAATGCTGGCTGATTTTCTTTAGAAACTTTATAACTTGTTTAGCCTATGATTTTGAAAACAACATCATCCTTGGAAATGAAACTTAACAGCTTTGAAATTATACAATCAATTAGATGTTTTTGATTTTTTATCCACATGTTCACCCACTAATTTTTTAATTTCATGAGGCTGATAGTTTTTTTTATTCCCTTATACAGAAAATTTCCTATATTTTTTGGAGTATTTCGATGCAAAGATGTTCTTATGAAGGATACACAGTAATACCAGTGCTGTCAATCTGGAGGCTGGTGCACTTGCTTTGAAAATTGATACCTATGTATATTACCTATGTATATTAAATATAGTTTTATAACTGTTACTTGTATTGTATGTATTCTGTTTGGTTGTAGGTCCGGACAAGGATGATTGAGTTAGTAGCTAAAGGATTAGCTAAATTAGAGGTATGGTGATTGTACTTACCTTCAACAATTTCCCTAATTTTCTATCTCACCCTTCATTTATACACAACAGAGTCATTCTCCTTTCTGATAACACTCTAACTTGCTTCTTCTTCATGGCTCTCTTTCTCTTTGCTATTTTAATCTTCATGGCCCCTTCTAGTAATGCCTATTGGCAACCTTCACCTGGCTGCTGGCCAAGTTCCAAATTCAGGTCCACGAATTTTTACAAAGGGTTTAGAAACCTCTGGGGCCCTCAGCACCAAAGCCTAGACTGCAGGTGTTATAACAACTTTCTATGTAAGAAATAATAACAAATGTTGATTGGTTAATAACTAACACATTCTGTTAAGATTATTTATTAATTAGTATTAGTAATTATTATGATTGTTTGATTAATGTGGCAGCTTACAAACAATGAAGCACATCCCATTTAAGATTTGTTGTTCTGATTGTAGTATGATAGCAGATAGAGTTTAATATGTTAAATTGAATATCTGAATTCTTATGCATTTTGACTTTAATTGCAAGTTTTGGAACCTATAATGCATGGCTTGTTCCTGCTTCTCTATCCTGAAACTTATTAGCCATCAAAATAATATACCAAAATGTAAAACAATAGTGATGTTTTCATTCTTTGTCCTGCTCTTGGTCTAGCCATTTTTAATGGCTCCCATTGCAGCAATAGGGCAAAGAGGCCATTGCAGCAATATTTTCTTTTATATTACCTATGAAGGGACAATGGACATTGATCTTAATGTTTGGTTTTCGTTGGATTATATAGAGGCAATGTTCCTGTGTTTTTCTTGGGACAAATCTATTGGTTTACTTAATAAGTTATTGTTGACCTGTTCTGCAGGATTCGTGGGATAGAGGTATACCACGTATAAACACTTTGTTTCAAAAGGATAGACACACCTTTGGCTTATGATAAACGATGGGGGTTGCAAATTGATTTCAACCAGTCACTACTATGTGATGGACCCTGGCAAAGCTGTTGAACTGGTTGATGAAAACACTATTTTTGTTGCTGCAATCTTAGGTTCAACTTACAATGGAGAGTTCGACGATGTCAAGCTCTTGAATGAAGTACTGCTAGAAAGAAACAAGCAAACTGGGTAAGTAATTAATGTTCCACTAATTACCTCTCTTCACCAATTCAAATATTTGTACATATTCCTTTGTCATTTACTATTTTGCTTTACTTGTCATATTATAGATGGGATATACCTATTCATGTGGATGCTGCTAGTGGTGGCTTTGTTGCTTCTATAACATATTTGATCTTAATATGTTTTTTTTCTTTTAAATTTGACATCTGCTTATCTATACTGTGAGAATGATGTTTCCAACTTTGGATTGAGTGACAATATACTGTTATTATGTATATTTTTATTGCAAAGTGATATACTATTAGATTCATAGATGCCAAACCCATATCTTTTAGATTAGGATAATTGCATAAATTTAGCCTTTGTATGGGATTGTTGCCAAAGATGATGAAGTGGAAATGATTTGTAGTGTTTGGGCTTCAAATTGTTAAAGCAATAAGATGTGTAATAAACCAGGTGGCACTCCTTCAATTTGGGAATTATTATGATGTGCAGTGTATCAAGATGTGTAATATATTCCTCCTTTATATTTAATCTTTGCCTGTATTTCTATGGAAAGTGACAGATAGATAATGCACTTAGGACATGCTTAATTTCAGGGAGTACATGGATCTTTGTTTGCAGGTGATCATTAAATTAAAACAACAGTCTCTTAGCTTGACTCTTTTCTAATTCATAGGGCAAAGTTCTCCCACCAGCTTCTGGATCTTGTTTCTTCTTTTAATTACTTTTTCACCTTAAATTTCAGGTATGATATATCGTCATGCCTAAATACCTTTGGTGTTAAGTATGTCATCAACTTTGCCAAAAAAATATACCAAACTCGAGGTTCTTGTGCATGTATCAACAGGTTTGTATCAATTTATGTTTAAATCAACCTCAATTAATGGTTAGGAAGTGAACATTAGCTTCATGAACATAGATTAACATAATAATTATTGTGTGATTCATTGAATGGATTGTTTGGATTAGACATTAATGCAGAAGAGAAAGTTGTGCGTGTGACAAACACTACTACAAAAAAGGCTTTTTACATCGGTTATTTACCCCTTTCTACGTCGGTTGTACAACCGTCATAGTTATGAGTGTCGTTAAATGGTAGCTTTTTTTAAGTCAGTTGAAGACCGTCTTAGAATGTGTCATTCTAAGACGGGTGTTAGACAACAACCGTCTTAGAATATCAGATTCTAAGACGGGTGTTGGTTAACAACCGTCTTAGAATGTTACTTTTTAAGACGGGTAATATATGACAATCGTCTTAGAATGAAACTTTCTAAGACGGTTTTTATAGAACAACCGTCTTAGAAAGTCGCATTCTAAGACGGTTCTTACAGTAAAACCCGTCTTAGAATGAACCTTTCTAAGACGGTTCTTTTAACAACCGATGTTGTTTCTTGTTATTTTTAAAATTATTTCCAATATTTTTTTACACGTGCCTAATAGTAGTTGACTATACGAAGTATATATGAAAATAAATATCATTTCATTAACAATAATATACATAAGATAATAACATACTAGCCAAGCATTAAGTAAAATAAAAACAGCAAATGTAAAGAGAAAAAAAATCTCCAAAACAAAAACTAGAAAACATCTAAACTTATTCCTCTTCACTACTTAACCTAAGAAGAAGCCATAATGGTGAAATATTATTCTTTAAAATAGGTTCAATTCAAACTTAATCAACCCTTCTGGGGAGGACTCGCCTTCTCCCAAAACTTCAAGTGCACAGTTCTTTCCTCCAGCATTTGCTCAACTTCTTCCATTGGAACTCCCCTGGTTTCTGGCACAAAAATGAGAATGAAGAAGATGCCAATGAGGGCAACAAATCCAACTGAATTATGTAAAGCAAGTAGTAAAAGAGAAGATTGTGCTCAGTGCTGACCTTAGTGAAAGCCAAGTTGATGAGGTAGGAGAGAAATTGCCCACTAGTGATGAGGAAACTGTTGAGAGCTACAAGGGCTCCACGAACTTTGGTGGGGGAAGCCTCAGAAATGTAGAGAGGAGATGCCATTGAAGCCATTCCAACACCAAGGCCAAAAAAAACTCGACCTATGATGAGAACAGCAGGGACAGATGCAGCAGGAATTATTATTGATCCAATTGTAAAGAGGAGATCAGCTATAAGGATTGATGTTCTTCTTCCAAATTGATCGTTCATCCATCCACCAACTACAACACCTATTATTGCCCCAGCAATTGTTGTACTCATTATAGCTTCCTGAGTTTTTTTAAAATCACAACACAATATATATTAAAAGAGCTTTGATTTGAACAGAAGGTGTGTCACAATCAAGCCATAACAATTTGACTTGTACAACATGAACATGCTTTGCTTATAATTCAAATCAACACTGAAAGAAAACCATGCACAGTTTCACAAATTCTTACAAGTAGTTCGTTAACCCATGATAATATATTTAATGAACTTGTGCTTCAAACTCAGAACATCGAGGATTTAGCGGAATAATAGACTATTTTCAAAAATGTCAAACGAACACCATAAAGAAAGGGAAGGAAAACTTACTCCAAAGAAGACCAAAAAGAAACCCCATAAAATATTTAAATATTTAAGAAATGAAAAACATGAATAAAAAACATGAATATTATAGAGACAACTAAGGAACAAGAACAACTATTAATTTTTGTTATAAATACTTTATAAAATATATTAATAATATTTTTTATTGATTGATAATATAAAATATTTTATGCTAACAACACTTAAAAATTAAACTACTAAAGAAATAGTTTTTGAAAACATGTTTGAGTTCAAGTGGATAGCCTTTCAAATGATACCAATGAAAATATATAAAAGCAACCACTCGTGATTTACACTTCCTAATAATATTAATTGAGGATACTATATATACACGATAGATACCAAATAATGACCAAGAAAGTAAATATTGCAATTATTTAGTTTGTACATATCTCAAATAAAGTAATATATAAATGCTTTATATCATATTTTTATTATTTAATTCATAGTGTTAGTGCGTGTTTAAAATATTTTATTTAGAACATATGGCTTAAAATTGTCCATAGCAGCCATGTTAATTATGATGTAAAGATGTAATCAATATAAAATATTACTTCAAACAAATAGACCACTATAAAATTTCAAACAAATAACAAGAGCACAAACCTTAAGTTCACCCAGGTCTTGCTTTGCCATCAAGTTCCTGTAAGATGCCAATTATATAGCTCATGGACAGCCAGTTAAAAAAAATTCTAGTCAAAACAAACCAAAGAACCATATACACCATAAACAATATCAATAGAAAATAGGACCAAAGATATCCACTAAAGCCATCAACTTTTTTACTTCAAATTTCATAATGAGAATTATATTAGATAATATGAGATGTTCAATTATATAGCTCATTGCAATTTGCAACATGGCGAACAAATTTAGATAAAATGGCATTCTACTTGTGAGTACTAGTCAAGCTCCTATGCTGCCATAAAATCAATACACATTTATGGAAAGAAAAAAAAATGACAAAACTATTGTCTGGGCACAAAGATTAATAATGGATGCCGAAGGAATTACAGGAGTAAAACTCCATATAATGACCCTATGCCTTAACATGGTATTGCTGTCCCCTGTATTTTTCTTCTCTTTATGGGTGTACAGGTAATCATTCCTATAATTAGGTAATTGGTATGGTTGAATGCGTATTTTCTTTCATTTCGTTTACTTACCCACCCAATGTCACAATAAGTTTTAATGAGCACTGCTTTCTATTTTGCTCACCAAAATTGTATTGCTCACTCAAACAGAGCACACTAAAAAATTTAGAATGACTAATTCAAATCCACTAAAGATATTAATGCTTTTATAAAGCTGCTTACTTATCAAGGTACACTACAACATTGAGTTCAAAATGAGTTATAAGGTGAGTTGGATGGTTAAGAG
>PYAF01002840.1:235187-248172 GCA_007407185.1 Glycine tomentella | reverse complement strand
TGTATTGCTCACTCAAACAGAGCACACTAAAAAATTTAGAATGACTAATTCAAATCCACTAAAGATATTAATGCTTTTATAAAGCTGCTTACTTATCAAGGTACACTACAACATTGAGTTCAAAATGAGTTATAAGGTGAGTTGGATGGTTAAGAGAGAAGGAAAGAAAGGAAAGATAGCAGAGATGGATGCTAACAAACCTAACACTAACAATATTTGCGGAAGAACCTGATATAATAAAATTCCTGTAGAGCCGAATAAGACAAGAATAAGTTAGAAAGCAAATCGTCAAAACTAGGAAACTTTTCTGTAATGTCATCAGTCATCATACCTTGAAATCAGAACATTGGCTGAGCAATATTGGCAATCTTTCATCATGAATATGTCAGTAGCTGAAGCAAAAAATAAAGAACTGAAAGAAAGCAGAAAACTTTAGAAGTTGACATTGAGAAAGTTTTTCAAAATAAGATTCCATTACAACTTTCAATGCCTAAAACCCATCTTCAATTCTTCATGTTCAATGTCAGAATTGCAGAGCTACCCTAGCATAAATTGTTGTCACAATATCTTAGAAAAGGTCATGGTAGACTCTTAGTTAACTTAACCAGGTACTAAGTTCAATATGCAGTTCAATCTTTTCTTGTTTCAAGCATCCAGTAAACTGTTCTAGGTACCTATTTTTACGCTGACAACAGGAAAATTCACTTAGCCAAAGTAGAAATAACAATGAATTTGAAAATAATTGTCAATAAATTGAAGACATAAACATTAACCTAAACAAGGCTTTCCAGGAAAAATAAGTCCCTCGAAAGTCTTTTAACACAGTAATAATCATTAAAAATTCAGAAAAGACAGACTTAGCTAATCTATGATTTGGCTTAATTTCTACAAAACAATTTTTCAATCAAAAGCTCTCTCATTTGAACACATTTAACTGCTAATCGTGTTAACCTTTAGAAATTATGATTCTCCCTTTGCTTTTTACTGCTATAAGCAATTAAGCATATAGAGCCATGCTTATTTCAGAGTTCAAACACGAAAGTGAAAGGGTAAAGCATATCACGACATCACGCATTAGGAGGACATTTATCAAATGAAGATGCTTACATGCAAGGAGCCAAGGACCAAACGGCCAAACCTCCGCTACCTGAGCTGCTAAGTCGATGATGCAGAGAAATGACTCACCATTGATGAACGGACGAACCCCACGCAAAGACGAGACGCCGAGACGCAAGGAGCCAGAGACGAAATCACGAGACATAGGGAGCCAAAGACTAGACACATGGAGATAACAGTGGAGAAGGTATCGAAATGGAAGGAGAGGGAAATAAGACTCTAGGGCACGAAGGTAGTGGGTGTCGAAATGGAAGGAGAGGGAAATAGGACTCTAGGGCACGAAGGTTGTCGAAATGGAAGGAGAGGGAAATAGGAGAGCAACTTTCGTGGCATATGAAGACACACACAAAACACACTAAAATGGTGCCGTTTAATTTATTATTTTCCAGATTTTTAAAGACGGGTTAATGAGTGATGACTTTGAAAACAACATACTAAGACGGTTAATAACGAACCGTCGTCGTTGTAAACAATCTAAGACGATTATTAAATGAACCGCCTTTAAAATTTTCAGATTATTTACGTAAATGCCACTCCACCACATTCTAAGACGGTTTCTCCACAACCGACTTAGAATGGCTGTCGTAAAATGAGGTTTTTGTAGTAGTGAAATTAAGTGAGTTACGACAACTGAGGGCCACAGAAAAGGAAATTAAAGAGGTTATGAAGGACTTGGGCATTAGCATGTTTGTCAAAAATCTAAAATATTATAGTTATTAATATATATTTTTTATCAACTGAAAATGGGTAGTATAAACCAAACCCATATAACTATAGTTCAAGTGCTCATTAAAAAAGCTGTCAAACATAATAATGGTTCCTTCGCTCATTCATAAAAAGGAAATTAAGGTCCTTCATCTTTTAGGTGTTTGAATTATAAATTTTATTAATTGTGTACGTCAAAAAAATATCTATTAAGAATTTAAGATATGTCAATATTTTAAATAAACTTTATTATGTCAAAAGATTAATTTTTTAACTTTTTATTCTAGGATATTTTGTGTTCACCCAAAAACATTATAATTTTTCTTTCTAAATTATTAGTATGATGATTTTTTTTTGAAATAAAATGATTTAAATATGTGTAGCAATACACATGGGAACTAGTAGAATATTCACTCTTTTTTTTTTTAGTAGAACCTGCACTTAATTTAGTATATTCCCACTTCACCCCTAAAACCTATGCTAATTAAGATGAGGTGACTGATGTTCAACAACTTTGTTCTCTATGGATTTTCTAGTTATACATCTGAAAGGTTTCACGAGTTCAAGAACATTGGAATGAACAAGAAATAATTTTCTCATAATTATAATAATTTTTTTCACAATTCAAATTGAATGTCACTGCTGCAAAGATCAAGGAAAAAGAGAATCAAGGTCAAATTTTACATTTTGCTCTGTTCTATTCTATTACTGTTGTTAGACATCATTGTTTTTAGTATGCATAAATATAAATTGTGATGGTTCAACGAAACTAATTTATTAATTTTTTTCCATATATAATAGTCAAGATAGACCCAATACTACTCATACTAACCACTTGTTTGGTTAGGCATCCTATTTCTTATCTTCGTTATAAATTAAGGTCTGTTGTTTACTTCTGTTTTGATTTTTTGCTTTGATTTTTAATTTATAAACCTACTATCTTATTTTTAAAATGTTTTATGTTCCTACAATTTATCATTTTTTTTAGATTTTAGTTTACTGTAATTTTTGTTTGTTTGTTTAAGTTCTTGTAAAATGTGTTATTTTTTTCTTAAAACATTTTAAATAACGTTATTTTTACTATTCAAACATTATTATTTTTTTCTTAAAACATATGGGAAACTGCCTTGACAAGCGATCTTGTGATCCTGTTAATTTCTGGTTCTGCACAGGTTAGTTAGTTCAACTCAATGTTGTAATAGTTTTATTTTGATTCATCTCTTGTTTGTATGTTTCTGCAACTATCTGATACTCTAAAATTGTCTGACACTTTCATAATTTATGGTTTAAAAAAAAGACCTTATCAATGCCTCTGAAACTAATGTTAAGGGAATAGCATCTTAGCAATGCCTCTGTCAAAAATCAGATAACTAACTAGAACACTAGCACTCTACAATTGCATGTGATACTAACAAGCAAGCATGTCCAATGAAATTCTACCACTGACATTGCTTTTCACCAACTCCTAGTTTTAAATACAAGTTATAAATAAAAAATCTTATTCCATATTCATTGAGAATCTATCTCTCTTCCTAGAAGATCTCAAGTTATTCTTTAATGGAATAGGGGGCAATGAACTTAACCTTCTTACCATTTAATAATAAAGATAGAAATAAGAAAAAACTTCCTTTGCCTTATACACTGAGAACACCATTGGCCACTGGTACTGAAGTTGCCATGTCACATCCCTAAAACACAAAGATAAACAAAGAGACATACCAATATTGGGTATGTGTGTACTACATTAATGATATGAAGAAAGTAAATATACAATAAGAGTAAATTTACTCTTCTGTTTTGGTTAAAGTTTTTAGGAGTTAGCTGGTACCTTCTATCAATTGAAAGACAAGAAGCATGCTAGAGGACTAGGAGATGAGACCTTTAGAGCAATAAGATTTGAAGGCTATTTTGTTCAACTTCTTATTCTATATCCAGGACACTTTACAATTTTTTAGAGCTATACCTCTAAACTTGTACATTTTTTAACTTATACAATTCTTCAGGACCAGCTGGTAAAGGAGAATGGATCCTGAAGCAATTTGGATGGTGTGCTTACACCCACAACAACCGTAAATAGCAGAACTTGTGGTATAAAGTACAGAGGATCCTGCTTACAATGTTGTGTCACGATTAATAGCCGAATTTGAGGTATAAATAAGTTCACAAGTTATTTGCTATTAAGTTTTGCAATCGTAAACTCCTTACTCCTTAGTCCTTTCAATTCCATGAATTATTTTATTGTTGAAGCTAATAGTGAAATTTGACAATCCTAATAAGTACTTGTTTTGGCATATTTTAATGTTTTTTCCCTAGCACTTCATTCCTATTTATTGTTATTGTTCATTTTATATGTTTTACCATGACTGCATGTAGTTATCGTGTCTTATAAATGCTAGAAAAACTATTTGCAGCCTGAAAAAATATTTCCATTTTACCAATACTCAGGCAATGGATTGCACACTCAACATAAAATGTTTAGATCATTTTACTATTATTTTTGTTTCTTTTCTCTGCAGAATTTTGTTGATTTCACAGGTAGTGAGTGTGCATCTCAGGCATTTGAGTTATTGTTTTTTATAGGTATATAGAGATATACTTTTATTCAGGTCTTTTTGCTTTGTGGCTCATATATATAAAGTTGGTAAAATCTAGTTTTCAATGCAGTTTGCGAGTTTCACTTTCAATGCCAAAAGGTACACCTGTGGACCTACCTCATTGTTTGAAGCATACATTTTAACTTGTTTTAGCCCTGTATATGAATTACTTAAGCTTGTTTTGTATTGACAATGTTTTCTTGAAGTATACATTTAATTGATGATTGGATCAATGCCAAAAATACTTTTATATATTTTGATGATTGGATCAATGCAAAGTACTTTTTGTTGTTATTTCTCACTTTTTAAGACACAATGACTAATGTTGTTTTTCATTTTTTTATATATTTTATGATGCAAAGTGAGTAATTGTATAGTAATCTCGTAGGTTTACTTCTCTCGATAACCTAATCATGAATTGCACATTAAGCATACCAAATCAAACATTTCATTTCATATAATTTTTAATTTTAAATTTTAAAAAAAAAGATATTCTAAGATGGTTTTTGCGAAAAAATCGTCTTAGAATCCTCTATTTTTTTTATTATTTTAAACAAGACATTCTAAGACGGTTATCTAGAAAACTGTCTTAGAATGTAGACTTCTAAGACGGTTTTTGCTAAAAACCGTCTTAGAAAAGTTATTTTTTTTTAATTTAAAAAAGGACATTCTAAGACGATTATCTGGAAAACCGTCTTTAAAGTAGACTTCTAAGACGATTATAGACTAAGAACCGTCCTAGAATGTCTCATTCTAAGACGGTTATGAGCAAAGCACCGTCTTTGAATGTCCCATCCTAAGACGGTTCTTTCAAATAACCGTCTTAAAATTGTGTAAAATAAAAAATAAAAAAAATTCAAAGACAAAAGACTTACCTTTCAACGACGCTGGCTACAAAGACGGTTGGAGAACTGATGTAGAATGCATCGTAGAACCGATGTAGAATGCCTGTTTTGTAGTAGTGAGGTTTGAATCTGTACTATGTTAGATATGAGATCGTGTCTTACTATATTCGATCAACCTCTTAGAGTTATTCAATTTAATTTATTGTTAAACTAGATAGTGGATAATTTTGGAGCTAGAATTTTTTTGTATGTGTAAAAATAGGTTAAAATATGTTAGTGATTCTTGATATATATCCAAATTTAAGTGTTGTTCCTCATAAATTTTTCCTTTATTTTTATTTCTTGATCTTTGGATTTTTTTATTACTTCTGTCCCTTCTGTTAGCATTTTCTGTTAATTGTTGATGTATTCATTAGTTTGACACGTCAACTACTGACATAAGCAGTTGATGTGTCAAACTAATAGACACACTAGCAGTTAACATACCCTGCATTGCATGAACATAAAAAAAAATTAAAATGTCAAGGAGTAGAAACGAAGAATTTTTTATTAGGGATCAAAAATAACATTCAGATATATATCAGAATTACTAACATATTTTAGCCTAAAAATTATATTGTTAATTTTATTAATTTCTTATATTATTATTAAAAAAATCCAAAATTATTGTCAAAATATAAAACTTAATGATAACAAATAATAAAGAAAGTTAAATTTTCTTGTTTTTCAATATAAATATAAATATGATAATATAGCTTTCCTAAAGTCTAAGAAATAATATTTGATCTTATATTGTAATATTTTATGCTAGAGAAAGTCATTTTCTAATATTTTGAAAGACATTTAAATTAATTAAAAATTTATTTATTTTAACTACAATTGGATTAAATGTTATTGGAAAACTATTAAATTGTCATATATTAAATAATATAAATAAACTATCACTACTAGAAAATATGCTTTTAACATTGTCATTTTAACGTCGGTTTTATCAAATCCAATGTTAAAAAAGTGTGGTGACATATTTGTAAATAAGTTGAGTTCATTAACATTGATTTTTCAAAATGATGTTATGTGTTGATGTTAACATTGATTTTTATAAAAACCAATGTTGTTTGATGCTTATTAACATTGATTTTTATAAAACCAATTTTGTTTGATGCTTGTTAATGTTAGATACAGGGGGAGCTTGAAGAGGATCAAGATGCTGGGATTCTTAGTCTTGAATGTTTTAGCTTTTACATGCCATTCAATTGAAGGCATATGTAATCTTTAGATGTCTAAGAGTTTCATCTAATGATCAATTGCATTGCATAAACATCATTCATTGGCTTGCATTCATGATTTTACAAAAAGTATATGTTTTGTGAAAAAGATTTTAAAGTATTCATGATTGCATTGAAAAGCCAAAGTGTTCAAAGCTAATGTTCTAGAAAAACATATTTGCTCTGTTTTAATCGATTACCAGCTAATGATAATCTACTTAAGCTTTGATGAACACTTTAATCGATTACAACTATATGATAATTGATTACACTTCACAAAGACATATAAATGTCTTATGATAATCGATTACGGCTATATGGTAATCGATTATACTTCACAAAGTCACATAAATGTCTTCTCGTGATAATCGATTGCGATTTGTGATAATCGATTACTTGGCATGTTTTGGAAACCAAAATTTTTTGTGTTAATCAATTACATGATGATTTAATCGATTACTTTGTTCATATATCTTTTCCAAAAAGTTCAAGAACACTTTAATCAAATGAATTTGTTATTAATTGATTACATAAGTAAAATTAATCAATTACATTGACGATTTAATCCATTACATTCAGTTACAACAGTTTATTATAAATAGTTGTTGGGTCTTTTGAAAAATAAGATCAATTACTCTACGAAATTTTCATAAGTTTTCAAAAGCCTTCTGAAGTAAGAAAGGATATTCTGAGTTCTAAAGTTCTTGTCCCAGAAATTCTAAATCTTCATGTTGCATTAAAAGATTTCTTCTTGGGCAAGATATTAACGTATTTGGAGAGGAAGCTCTGAAACTTGTTTTCATTTCAAACCTGATTGGAAAACCATATTCATTCATATTCATTGAATCATCAGGTTGTCTCTCTCCATTAACTTTGCTTGTAAATTCGTTTTAGGATTTTTGGTTGTTTGTAACTATTACAATAGAATTCTTAAGGCTTGTCTAAAGTATGTTTCTCTAGAGGGAAGAGTAGAGAAGAGTTCTCTATGTCTTGATCACTAGGAGTCTAAGAGGATTAGATTTTTGTACTTAGTCTAGGTTTGATTAAGGGTGATTTGTAATAAGCATGCAAGAAAAAAATATTGTGAATAGTGGAACTCTAACTAAGTTTAGTTAGAAGAAACTGAATGTAACTTCTCAAAGGTGAGAAGTGAACTAGTATAAGTTCTTTTGTTGATTACTTTCTATAATCTTTTCTTGCTATCTTAATTTGTAATTCTTTGGTGAAATCTTTCTTACTCAACAAGGTTAAGTTTTTGGAATTGTTTTATTGAGCTTAGTGATTTGATTGGTTGGAACATTCTTGGTTTAATTGTGATACGATCTTATAACTCTAATTCTTTAAAGATTTTTAAAAGGCCAAGTTTAAACCAATTCACCTCCCTCTTGGTTATTGTGTCTGTGCATAGTATTTTCAATTGCTATCAGAGTAGGTTTTTGAGTGTTATTCAAGATCACTATCTTTTTTAAAGAAAATGAATACCACACAAATCACCTTCAACGAGGGTGCCTCCCTCAATCGTCCTCTGATGTTTGAAGGTGAACATTTCAGTTTTTGGAAAAACAAAATGCAGATATCCATCCAATCAAAAGACCCTGGTGCATGTATTACAATAGAAAAAGGTCCTTTGGTTTCTATCAAAACTATTGGTAATGATATGATTCCTAAAGAATGAGATGAGATGACATATGCAGAAAAGAGAGTAATGCAATACGATTTTAAAGCTAAGAACATGATTGCTTCTACACTTTCATCTGATGAATTTTTCAGAATTGTTAGGTATAAAAGTGCTAAGGAGACGTGAGAGATGTTAGAGATTACTCATGCGGCACAAATGAAGTCAGAAGATCAAGGAAGCATGCCGTAATTCATGAGTATGAGATGTTTAAGATGAACTCAACAGAAAACATATCTCAACTCCAAATCAGATTCACACACATTGTAAATCATCTTCTTGGTCTTGGAAAGACATTTGATGCTGAAGAATTAAACATGAAGATTTTAAAGTGTCTAACAAGACCATGGCAACCAAAGGTGACAACAATCAAGGAGTCAAAAGATCTTTCAAAGATGTCCATGGTTGCACTATTTGGTAAGCTACATGAGTATGAAATAGAATTGTCTCAATTAACACATGCTGAAGATTAGGCATGGCAACGGGGCGGGATGGGTGCGAGTATTGCATTCTCCGTCCCCGCCCTCGACTCAAAACCCGCTCCTCGCCCCCGCCCCGAATCCTCGTCGGGTTTTAAAACCCAGACCCATCCCCGCCCCCGCTGGGGATCAGGTTTTCCCTATCCCGCCCCGTCTCCGCTATTTGAATAAAATTAAATAAAAAATAAAAAATTATATAGATTTTTTATTGAAAAAATTGAATGAAAATGATAATTAAGTAACAAAAAAAATAATAACAAACTCACATTCAAAATATTGGATCATAATTTAAAAATTACAAAAAAAATCAATCAATTCAATTAAAATCATTATCGACATGCATATTTAATTTCTCCCAAAATACAATATCATTAAAATATATATTGTCCCAAAATTAAATAGCATATTATTCAAATTACATAATAAAAAAAAGAAACAAAACCTAAAATTGTTCAGCAAATAAATGTTGATCATTCTTCCAAATTAGTGACACCAACACCCACCATTTCACCTTCATAAAAGAAGAAAAACAACTAGAAATTATATTATATAATATCGAAAACAGAAATTCAAAACATTGTTTACCTTCATCATCTGAAACCTTTTCATTCATTAAAGTAGCACAATCAACAACAACTTTATAGCTCGTAGAACCTATAAAAATACATTACAAGTATTATTTTGTTGCTTAAACACAAATATCAATTTAACAACTTACAAAAATAAAATTTTACCAGTATTTTCAGCACTCCACAACTAACTTCTAGCACAAATTAAAGCCTCTAAAGTAGTCCATTGAAGTCGACTACGATGTGGAGATCTAAACAAACACATAAGTAAAAACATGGCTGAATCTATAAATTGGACAAATGAAATGTTTTATATATCTCTAATCAATTACTTAACATGGAGTCCAAAAATTTGCAGCCACACTTAAGACTTTTAGTTTTGTGAGAATACTTTTTGGGCCTTTATTATTTCTCATATTTTCATATATTTTCATTTGTCATATTAAGGACAAAGGTTATGGCTACTCTTGCTTCACAACTTTGTCATAATCTCTGTAAACCTTAGAAAGTAAAAAAAAGATAAAAGAAAAGACCAAGCAATTAATATTAAATAAAAGTATGATCAAATACGTCTCCTTTGTACATTTAAAAATGACTCAACAGTGTATTCAATGGAGTCACTCTATCACCTAGCACTCTCCAATCAGGCAATTATAATATCAGGCTCTTGAAGTTTAGATCTTTCAAACACAGTGCAATAATATTCTGTTACCACTTCATTTACCTTTCGAAAGAAAAAAAAAACAATTTTGTTACCACTTACTACCACATCATCACAATAAGCATGAAACCACTCTTCTCAGATGTGAATTTAATTTTTTTTATATTTTTCTAATTGTTTCAACTTCAGGACAATGTCTTTATCATTTCCAATCCCAAGTCAAAGTATCCAGTTCTTCAATTAGACTTGAGGTTTACTTACTATTTCTATCCTTTTTTTCTTTCATGTATGAGTGGCTGCAACTACTAACTAGTCAGTCAACTTATCCTTTTTTTATGCCATATTTTCATATTGATATCAGAAAAATATGTTACCCTTATAGTTCTTTACTTCTTTTATTATTGGACCTGGAGGTTTGAGTTTTGTTAGTGAAATGGTCCAAGTATGTTACCCTTATAGTTCTTTTATTGTGTACTCTAATGGTTCTTTTCCCTAGCCATGTTATTTCCAGAAATAAAACCATTGTGTGAATGAGATCATGATGTCATGGATAATCTCTTTCTATATGACATATTGAAATGAAGTGATCATTTAAATGTAATCTATTTTAGCTCTTAGTAATCTCACTTATTGTGTTCATTCCTTGCAGGTTGAGACAGTTGCTCAATTTGGTGTCATCTTTTTGCTCTTTGCATTGGGCTTAGAGTTTTCAACAACAAAGGTTGGCTTGTACACTAATTTATTCCTTTTAGCTTAAACTTGTATATTTTTTGCTCAGCCATATATAATGTATATCTTTCTTTCATGCTTGCAGCTTCGAGTTGTTCGGGCAGTGGCTATTCTTGGAGGCCTACTCCAAATTTTCTTATTTATGTGCTTGTGTGGAATAACAGCTTCAGTATGCCTTTTACTTCTACAAATAGTTTACAAAAACTTAATTCGTATGCTTTGCTAGTTTGCAACCGTATTGTTCAAAACATCATGTTATCTGTTATACCACAAACTCATACCCATAACGTTTACTCTTTGTTTCACTTCTGAAAAGATTTACTGATTTATGTATGGATCACAATGAATTGATATAACTTTCTCCTAATATGAGACCTGTCTTAAACAATGAACTAAATAATTGAAATCTCAGAGGGAATATTGTGAGAATTGATGAGAAAAAGAGTATTTTGGCATAATATTTTTATGTATATGAGATGAAACTAGATAAAAAAAATTGATGGGAAGGAACTTAAAAATTTCCTAGTTTGATACACTAATCTTACTGTTTCAATTTAGAGTTATTTGTCAACAACTTTCTCCATTTCCCTGATAATTGTGTTTAAGCTTTTTCATTTACAGATCAAATTGATATCATGCTGAGACTTTGATATTAACATGGACATTTTTCCAATTATACATTAAAATTTTGCTCATCTAAATCAGACATACATCTATATTTTGTTCTTAAGTTCTCTATTGGTCTTTCTGTGCAGTACCATTAATTTTCTGATTATATATCTAATTTTTCCCAGTTTTCTTTCATGAGCTCTCTATTTGTACTTTCGTGTAGTACTATTAATCATGTGACTATTATAACGACTTCGTTTAATTTCCTTATTTAATCTATTACGTTGATTCTCTTTTTATCGACTACGTTTTTACGGAAATTTTTTTTCTACGTGATTCGGTTACGTAAAATAATTATTCTAAACGATTTGATACGTTGGAATAATTTTACATAATATGTAGTCTAGGAAATTTAATCATAGTTAAGTATAACAGTCCGTGTACAGTCATCCAAAATAAAATACAGACCATCACAAAATAGTACCATATAAATTACATAACTCCAAAAATAGCAACATCCAACTAGATCAACCATACATCCAGCCAAAACACAGCATGCAAATTATCCAAGCTTCTCCGTATCTCAGTTATTCACTGTTCCTCTGCTCGCCCAAATGAATTGGGGTCATCACAGGTGTCAACCACAGACACAACTCGGGTAAGTATTTAATAAACATGATTAGATAATTGACAGAAACAGATATATGATGAATGATGCATGCTTTCTTTATTAAATGATGCATGACTGAGATCTCAGATTATCTCCACAGGGTACCATAAGCAAAGTAGTTCCACCCACTCTAGTGAAACTTCCCTCCACTCTGAGGATAAAAAGGGTACCACAATAGTTTCACCCACTCTAGTGAAACTTCCCTCCACTCTGAGGGTCAATTACAAATGATGCATGGATTTGTTTTATTTTTGGTTACTTTGTTTATCAATTTCTCATAAGTTTGGTGCCTCAATCTTTATTTTCCCATAATAATTGATTCAATATACAAGGCATAAGTGCACCATAATTTTTCTTTGAGGAAAACCATCTTGATAAGATACACCATAATATAAATTTTTAATCATATATCCAAGACCTATTTTCTGATAAAATAAATCATAGAGACTTTATCATAGCTTAACATTCGGTAAGTAATAAAATAACATACAGCACCTTAGTTACAACACCACAACATACAGCAACAACATACAACAATCATCAAGGTACAAGATTAATATACAGCAATGTAATATCTTAACAGACATCAATAAAATAAAATATCATACAGCAACATAAAATAACAGACAGCAGCATAGAATTACAGACAGCAAAATAACAGACAACAATAAAATTTCATACAACATCTTTAATTAATTAATTTATGAATACACAAAATCAAAATAAATAAATCATTTAGACATTTTAACAAACACATGGTTTTCAAGATTTAAATCTTACCAAAATTAAATGATAGCACCACTTAATTTTTCTGAAAATAAATCATAGCAGCACTTAATTAATTATCTAAGCAATGGATATTAAACACTCCCATACCTTAGCTTTTCTTTGTTTTAATTCAAGCTACCTTTTCCAAGAATCCAAGCCTTCCACACGTGAACTATCAAGGATTTTGGCCTTTGTATTACTTGGTATTTTATGTGAAAAAGATAGGCTGAATTTGGAGTGCTTCTTTTATTTAGCTTTTGTTTTAAGTAGGAGAATAAGTGAAGAAGAAGTGAAAAAGAT
>PYAF01002840.1:202426-218198 GCA_007407185.1 Glycine tomentella | reverse complement strand
TAGGGATTTTATGCTTTGTTTTACTTAATATAAATTCTTACATAGAATAAAATTATTTCTAAAATCTATGAAAATCTAATTCCAATTGTTTTCTTAGGAGTAAAATTCTAAAATTGTTTAGAGACTAATTTTAGGTCTTTGTAACATGTCTAGTAATATAAGCTTTTCCTAAATAGTTGTATCTTAATTTCTATTGGTTCATCTTGTTTCTGATTAGTAAAATTACTAACCTAGTTTTTTAAAAGAGTTTATTTGTTTTAGAATTACAAGAAAACTCTAAAGATCATAACTGTTCTTTTCTGTATAATTTTCTGGCACTTACGATATCCTAAATTGGAGTTCTTTCTAAAATGATTTTCAATATTCATAGAAATCTCATCTTATGGATCTTTGTTACTTTCTTGATCAATAATCGGTTGTCTAGAAGTGTTTTATTCCATACTTAGGTTTTCCCAGAATTTCCTTACTCATCTGGGCATTTTTTACCTAAAGGGTATTTTGGTCATTTACCTTAGGGACCTAACTGTCATTCTTGAAATTGTCCAAGGATATTTTGGTAATTTCTCCTAGGGATACATTGGTCATTTCCAGAATTGTTCAGGGCAAAATTATCATTTTCATCCTAGGGACATAAACGTCATTTTTGAAATTGTTTAGGGGTGTTCTTGTCATTTTGCCCTAAATTTTTCTACTGCATTTCATTAACATTTTACTCTTAGTAATTGTCTGTAATTCTCTAAATTTTTGGGGTGTTACATCTCTCTCCATTAACTTTGCTTGTAAATTTGTTTTAGGATTTTTGGTTGTTTATAACTATTACAATAGAATTCTTAAGACTTGTCTAGAGTAGGTTTCTCTATAGGGAAGAGTAGAGAAGGTTTCTCTATATCTTGATCACTAGGAGTCTAAGGGGATTAGATTTCTATACTTAGTCTAGGTTTGATTAAGGGTGATTTGTAATAAGCTTGTAAGAAAATAATATTATGAATAGTGGAACTCTAACTAAGTTTGGTTAGAAGAGACTGAATGTAACTTCTCAATGGTGAGAAGTGGACCAGTATAAGTTATTGTGTTGATTAGTTTCTTTAATCTCTTTTTGCTATCTTAATTTGTGATTCTTTGGTGAAATCTTTCTTACTCAGCAAAATTAAGTTTTTGGAATTTTTTCTTGAGCTGAGTGGTTTGATTGGTTGGAGTATTCTTGGTTTAATTGTGATACGATCTTATAACTCTGATTCTTTAAAGATTTTTAAAAGGTCAAGTTTAAACCAATTCATCCCTTCTTGGTTATTGTGCTTGTTCATACTATTTTCAGTTAACATCGCTTTTTCAAAAATTGATGTTGTGTGTCGATGTTAACATCGACTTTTATAAAATTTGATGTTTTTGATGCTTGTTTACATCGATTTTATAGAAACTAACATTGTATTTTTCCCAAATTAAAAATCCCAATCTGTTTCATTCTTTTGTTCACGCGCTCACTCCACCTCCAAAACCCCAAAACAACGCTAATATCTCATTTTTGTTCTTGTGCCTCTTCCCAAACCCTTGACACCCACTTTCGACATTGCTCGCCATTCCCTCATCTTAGAAGTCTGTTGCGATGGTTTCTACGTTGTTTCGTGCTCAACCCTTTCAAACCCCAGTGCGTGAACTCTTTTACCCTCATGTGAGCACACCATGGTTGGACCAAGGTGTCATTTTTCGAACTTTCAAATGTTATTGTTGGATATAGGGGGAACTAGAAGAGAATCAAGTCAAGGATGAAGCATGTGCCATAGGAGAAAAATTTTAGCTTTTCACATGCCAAGGCATTTGTAATTTGTTAAGTGTTTAAGAGGTTTATCTTATGATCCTTGCATTGCATAAACTTTATCATTAACATGCATACATGATTTTATTAAAGTATAAAGGTTTTCATGTTTACATAAAGAAATTAGTTTCTCATGGTTAAGTTTTGGAAAACTCATTTTAGCACTGATTTAATCGATTAACAACATTGGTAATCTATTACTTAAGCCATGAAGAACATAGTAATCGATTACAGGCAAATGGTAATTGATTACACAATGTAAAACTAGTCTGACTGCTTTAATCGATTACCATACTATGTAATCGATTACATAAGCTTAAAGCTGAATCTGCTGTGACTGCTTTAATCGATTATCATACCATGTAATCGATTACATAAGCTTAAGGTTGAATCTGCTATGACTGCTTTAATCGATTACACATCGATTTAATCGATTAAATTTCCCTTATACGTTTTCCAGAAAGAGCTTAGAACACTTTAATCAATTATTTTGTGTATTAATCTGTTACATTAGTTAAAATAATCGATTACATTAATGATTTAATCGATTAAATTGAGCTTACTCTGTTTTTTATAAAAAGCTATTGGGTCTGTGATTTTTAAATATATCTTAGAACGTGAGAAAACATACATCTTGCTTTTACAAAGTATTCATTCACTACAAAAGCTCAAAAAGTCTGAGAAAAGATTTTCTCTACATCTTGCTTCAAAACTCTGTTTTCATACATCAAAGATCATGTTGTTTTGAACAAAGACTGAACAAGAGGTTTCAAGAAAGTTGTGTTCTGCAAAGCATTCATTCAAACTTTGTTTGATTGGTATCTCATTCATATACTGAGGATCATAAGGTGATGTTACGTGTTTTCGGCAAGCGTACCGATTTGTCATTGTAAGTTACAAAATTTTATAAGATCGTCTCCACAGGGGCTTGAACTTACTCAGTTAATCCAATTATAACTAATTATAACTTAACAGTTCAATAGTTATGTACAAGTAGGTTGAGCGGAATTTCATTTAGTTGTGAAAGTAATGTAAAATTACTAATCTTTAGTAAATGAAATATCTATGAGAAAGTGGGATTGGATTTCATCATTCTTATCCTTTTATATCCAATTAATATTACCATGCATAAATCGATTTCTATCTTTATTGATGCACACTATTTTACCCCGAATCGATCCCTCGCATTAGAGTTCTAATGATATCTACCGAATATTGATCCCTCGCATATGAAGTAAATACCCCAACATTATAATCATAATCGCATGTTTTATGCAATCAAAATGTTATGCCCTATTCCTAGCAACGTAACGTAATGAGTAAAACATTCAGTTCAAACCTTAAGATTACTTTCCAGTCTCACTTAGAGTTAAATTCAAAAGACTACTGATCAAGTAGAATCAAACATTAAGGACAGAATGAAATTACCAATAAGGAATAGAAACGATTAATGCATAAATAAATATTAAAAGAGATGCATAGGGTTAAGAAGATTACATCCAATCCTCAGAGAAGCTAGCTACTCATAGTGGAGAGAACCTTCTTACGGGAAGAATTGACGAAGGGCCCCATTTGCACCTCCTATGTTTGCTTTATGATCCATTTTTGTTTGCTTTATGTGTTTGGAAGCTTCGGAAATCCTTTTAACCCATCAAAATTCAAGAGAAGATTGGATAAATCTTCAAGAATATGAAAAACAACACTTATCTAAGCACTAAATACATTTCAACTAGGTTTAGGGTAAGTTTATAAACAAAGTTACTGAAATCAAAAGATAAGTGCTAGCATTTGAAACATGAATTTAACTAAAATATGGCACTTATCAGGTGATATCTTTCTTGAACTCTTAACTGTGATTTGTTTCGTCTGCTTTTAGTTCTTGTATTGTCTAAGATCAAAAGGTTCTTTAAAACTTTTTTTCTGGAGTAGTGTTCTCTGGAGGATAGAACAGAGTGGTGTACTCTGGTTCTTAGTCTTTAGAAGTCTATAGGGTTTAGATTTCTATTCTTTATCTAGGGTTGATAAAGGGGATCAGTTGTAAAAGCTTGTAAAGAACATAATTTGATTTAGTGAAGCTCTAACCTAGTGTTGGTTGGAAGAAATTGGATGTAGCTTCTCTTTTGAGAGGTGAACCAGTATAAATTGCTGTCTTTTGATTCTAATCTAGTTATCTTTCATTACTTGTTCTTGGGTGATCAAATCATAATCAACAAGAAGTGATTCTGACATTACATGCAGTCCAAGGTGTATCTTGATTGAAAGAAAATTTCTGATTTTGACAAAGGGTGATTGAGTGATACGATCCATTTTTAATTCCGCTGCTAGTTTGTTTTTCAAAGAAATTTTTAACTTTCTGTTATAAACCATTTCACCCCCCTTGGTTTATCATGTGTGTACATCATTGTTTTTAGTTATCCCAATATTAATAGTTGAAAAACCATGGCTAGTAGAACTAGCCTTAAAACTTTTTCCACAAAATGTCCAATATCCTGTAATTCATTAACAAAAAGATAGAACTTTTTATGAGTTTATATTAGTTAATACTGATTCAATAGAGATAAAACATAATAAATTTGTCCATGGGATAATACAATTTTCCAAAGTCAAGATTGTTAAAATATTATTAGATACAAATTGGGGACAGTCGTTATATGTCCCGAAGAAATTCTCAATATTTTTTTAACCCATCAAGGTACAATTATTATGATTACATAGATGCATGGAACAAGACCTTTTATCTGAGACCAGATAAACATTCATGGTTTATTTATTTCAAATAAGGAATATCGTTAAATTTTCCAAAATGGTTTATTAGATGGTTTTGAGATTTTGGTCCAACTAGAAGTCTCTTCCCATAACAATAGAAGAAGTATATAAGTTTTTTAAAGATCAAACCACATTCGTACAAGGATATCAGATCATATCATTTGTAGCATCTCAAGGGATTACTAGGATTATGAGTTGGTCCTATACTTATTCAAGATTAGATAATATCACAAATATTTGTTTATGATCAAGATAGATTAAAATCAAATGGTGGAAAAAATTTGATGTCAATTTGATTAATAAAGAGAAGATTATTGCATGGGCAAAAACTAATAAAATCTCTAGACTCCATGTGGATATACAATCAGACAAAGAAGCCATGTTTCTAGCTGAAAAAGGCAAATAATGGCAAAACTAGCATATGCAACATCTCAAAAGGAGTTTAAAAAATGATTAATATGGATGGAGACTATATCAAATTTAGAGCAGAAGTCAATAAAAGATGAAAGAAATAGCACTCATTCAAAACTCTATTTCAATAATGAAGATATCTTAATTATTTTAACCGAGAAGAATTATCTAAATAAGAAGATACATATCCAATAAAAAATGTTGACAAAATATGACAAAAATGTCCACAAGATAAAAGTAATATATAAATTATTTTATTTTCTACATTTGAAAGTAAGATTCTCACTATGTTCTGTACTATCTTATTTTATCTTATTTTTTCGTATCTTTGTACTATATATATATATCACCACTTGCTGCTTGCTGCGACGGATAGCACCCATACCCAACGGAAGATTTGGAATTGGATTGTTGTGCTCTAAACCACAATCTCTGCTTGGACTGCCACTTCTGTTTCCTTCTTCTACTTTCTTGTTCTGGATTTTTGGTGAAACAAAAAAGGGGTTATTGTTGAGAAACCCTAAACCTAACCTAAACCATGGCGCATAGGTTGCTGAGAGACCACGAAGCCGATGGTTGGGAGCGCTCCGATTTCCCCATCATCTGCGAATCCTGCCTCGGCGACAGCCCCTACGTTCGAATGGTTCATTCGTTTTCCTTTCTTCAATCCTTTTTTTTTAATAATTATTATTCGAATTTCTGTTTTGTTTTGCGTTAATTTTGAATGAGTTATTCATTGTTGTGTGCTTGTTCATACCTCTAATTTGACATGTGTAATCACCAGATTGTGCGATTATGAATTGCGTGGAAATGACCAGTGTTTGTGGGGATGGTGGATTGTATTGTATGATTATGAATCACGTGGCCTATTTATGATAATTATGATTGTTGAGTGTTTGTTGGGGAATTGAAAGGTTGAAGGAACAACTGAATTTGATTTTGGTGTATGGAACCTCGTTGGGTAACCGGCTATTAAGAATTGAAGAGTGAATTTGTACAGTAGCTGTTGTAAGTTAGGTTGCACTTTGCGGTTTTGTTATCGCTAGGATGAGGAATTTCTAGATGCAAGTGTTAAGTTTAAAACCTTTTGTTGTTAGTGAGGCAGGCCAATGCTTTTGGTTTCAACTGTTTGAACATGGAATCCCAAAGGGTCATAGCTTAATTCTTCTAGGGCTCTTTGAATGAAAGAACGATTTTATGAGTTTTTGTTTTTCGGTTGAATTTGTAATTCTGGTAAATAAAAACTGAGTAAGTTTTCTTGTGGTCCTTTTATTGTCTGGTAATTTATAGCTAGGTAATTATTTCAATTTTTTTTAATCTTGGTAGTATAAGTTTGTCACTCTCTGAGCAGTTTCAAATTATCATTATATGATCTTGGTGATCCGTGATCCTATGGTGTTGTGGGAGTCCATGAATATTCATAGTAATAATTCAGATTTCAGCATGTTTCATTAAAGATGAGATTGTGGGAAATGGGAATCCAATTGGTTGTTTAATTGCTTTTTGTTATGTTTATCTTTGGGTGCAGACAAAAGCAGAGTATGACAAGGAGTGCAAGATTTGTACACGTCCATTCACTATTTTCAGATGGAGACCTGGTCGAGATGCTAGATATAAGAAATCCGAGATCTGTCAGACATGTAGTAAATTGAAAAATGTCTGTCAAGTGTGCCTTCTGGATCTTGAATATGGACTACCTGTTCAAGTTCGAGACACGGCTCTCAGTATTGATTCCAATGATGCCATTCCAAAGAGTGATGTTAACAGGGAGTATTTTGCTGAAGAGCATGACCGTAGGGTATGTTTTCCTTACGTTAAGTCGTATTTATAGTTGATAATGGTTGATGATTGGAACATAGTAGTGTTTTACCACTGTACTTGTTTCAAGACTCAAGATGCTAATTGTTTGCTCATTATTTTGATGACAAATGATCACTCATGATAACTTAGTTTGATTCTTGAACTTCCTCATAATCTGGGTGTGCTCATCTGCATACTGCACAAACCTATTAGCTGCCTCTTTTTATCTGATTGGCTACACTAGTGTATATGTTCAACTCTGCCATTCTTTAATGCTCTGATTTGGTTTATTTCAATTCAGTTTAAGTTTTGCATAGTTTCCACCTGAAGCTATCTACCTTATCTGATCCTTGTCAGGATCTTTTATAAGGAAAAGTTCATAGTATGAGTTTAAGGTCAACCCGTTAGTAGTTTGAGTGAATTGTTTTTTTTTTTTTTTACTTGCATGGTTTTTGTAATATTTTTGAATTTTTACTTTTTATTTTATTTTATTTTTTTATTACATGCTGAATTCCTCAACCATGGAACTCTGGTTTTCACATTCTCATTTGACAACATCTATTAAAATTTCAAATTTTTTATCGTTTATTTTATTTTTTAAATTGTACTATTTTGAGACAGTTCTCTTTGGTGATTACTTGATTAAGATCTTTTTACTAAGAATAAAAGCTTGGTGCAGGCTAGAGCTGGTATAGATTATGAATCCTCTTATGGTAAAGTACACTCAAATGATACTATCATGAAGCTTCAAAGGACAACACCATATTACAAAAGAAATCGAGCACATATTTGCAGTTTCTACATAAGGGGTGAATGTACCAGAGGAGCTGAGTGCCCTTATAGACATGAGATGCCAGTAACTGGGGAATTGTCTCAACAAAATATTAAAGATCGTTATTATGGGTATGTATGATTAAAACTGACTTTCTTACTTGCTTATGACTTAATATGTCTTTTAGTTATTTTTTTATTCCAATTTAGTTTTTCTATGCATTGTCTCATTGACACTGGAAGCAACTCAAGCATTTTTTGATGGATATAGTTGTTGGTTTATTAGGCATTCACGTGGTTCTTTTGTGGTTGTTCTGTGTGATGACCTGCTGCATAGCTAAGATAACAAGCTTGCATTCCCCACCCCCCCCCCCCCCCCCCCCCCCCCCCCCCAAAGCCAAGTCATGTGATAGTTCTGCTGGTAGGAGTTGTGTTTTAAACAACAACAATCAATCCTTATTCCACCAAGTGGAGTCTAATATACAAGTCAAAATCACTAATTGACATCAACATATTCAAAGTGGGGGAAATTTTATTGATTACTAAGTTACTAACTTCCTTTACTTACGATTTTGGCTTTCTTTGTTTCTTTCTGTATGTGGCTAAAGTCATGCATTTATTTATAATGATCATTCTATTTCAATCTTGTTAGCCTATGCTCTACTCATTCGTATTTTTCTCTGCATGATTTCCTTGTGACTACAGATACTGATGTTATTTTTAGTTGCATAATTGGTAACGTTTATAATATTGTTGCATGCTTTTGATGGGTTACAGAACTGGGTAGAATTTTAAAAAAATTACCATAATGGGTATTTTTTTTAAAAAATTACGAAAATGAGTAAATCATACTTTGATACACGATTTCACAATGAAGAAATCGTATATGAAAGCACAATTTCACTTTTCATTTGTTTAAAATATTTTTCCTCTCTAAGAATTGAATTTGTATGTTAAATACGATTTTTCAGTTTTTTTTTTTCTTTTTTCTAATGAAATCGTATGTTAAAATATGATTTCTAAAATAATTAAAAAAACATGTTGAAATTGTATTTTAACATATAATTTCAACTGTTAATAAGTAAAAAATAAAAAAACTGCAATCATATTAGCATATACGATTTCAGTGTAACAATTTTCTGAAAAACAAAATCATGCTTTGAAGCACGATTTCTTCAATAGTGAAATCGTACTTAAAGCATGATTTATGCATTTTCATAATTTTTTTAAATATACCCATTCTGTTAATTTTTTCCAAAAAATTACACCATTATGGTGCAAGAGCCTGCTTTTGACATTGCTTATTTTCTGTTCATGCTTTAAAATGTTCAGGGTGAATGATCCAGTGGCTTTGAAGCTACTTGGCAAGGCAGGAGAGATGTCCACTCTGGAGGCTCCTGAGGATGAGAGCATTAAAACACTTTATGTTGGTGGACTTGATGCTAGGGTCACTGAGCAGGATTTGCGGGATCACTTCTATGCCCATGGAGAAATTGAATCTATCAAAATGGTTCTCCAACGGGCTTGTGCTTTTGTAACATATACAACCAGAGAAGGTGCAGAAAAGGCAGCAGAAGAACTCTCCAACAAACTGGTTATTAAGGGCCTTAGACTAAAGCTGATGTGGGGCAGGCCTCAGACATCGAAACCCGAGTCTGATGGTTCTGATCAAGCTAGGCCGCAGGCATCTGTAGCTCATAGTGGATTGTTGCCTCGGGCAGTTATATCACAGCAGCAAAACCAGGACCAAGCCCAAGGAATGCTTTTCTATAACAATCCCCCACCTCCTCAGCAGGAAAGAAGCTACTACCCATCAATGGATCCTCAGAGAATGGGTGCTCTTGTTTCATCCCAAGATGGTCCTCCTGGTGGGCCTTCTGGATCTGGGGAGAACAAGCCCGGTTTGGAGAAGCAGCAAATGCAACATTATGCCCATCCAATGATGCCTCCTCCACCTGGCCAATACCATCAGTATTATCCACCATATGGTTATATGCCACCACCTCCCCCTTATCATCAGTATCCCCCACCTCCATACAATGCTGCAGTGGCTCCATCCCAGCCACCAGCCACAAATCATCGTTATCAGAATTCTATGCAGCCAGGTTCTTCACAGCCAAGATCTTCCCAGGCTGCATCTGCGCCAGCTGAAACTGTAACATCAACATCAGGGTCATAGAAGCAATAAGATTTGCCCATATACTGATCATGTTTCTAGTTATGATTAGGTATTGTCCAAAGTTTTTCCTTAAGCTAACCTTGCTGACAGGGAAGATATTTTCACTTCAGCTGTCTATTTACTATCTCTGCTAGCTCGATATTGATCGCCTTGTGGTTTGAACAAGTTATTTTATGATTTGATTTTGTGCTTCTGTAACTCTTTGCATCCTGGTTAGATAGTCATGCTCAGCTTTAGTATAACTTAATTCTAATGCTACAACTTATGTTTTGGTTATATAGCATTTGGTAAAGATGGCCAATTGATTTTATATACCCATCAAATAATTCGTGAAGAATGTAGATAGATTGTTTTAGAATTTGTATCGTTGAGGGATGTATTGTGGAAAAGCTTCGGTTGCCTGTAATATTACATATAGCAGTTGTGTTTTTGAAAAGTGGGATCGACACCCACTAAAGAATTGTTTAGTTTTTCATTTTTATTTTTGTTTCAGCACGTTTGGTCTGGGCATTCTTAATCTTAATAATGGAGTAATATGTTAATGATTAAGATAATGAAAGACCATTCATTCCTAAACTGTGGATTTGCATCTCAGTTTACAAAACTAAACATGAATCTTTCTGTCTTCCCCTGTTATAATAATATTTTGTAGGATCAGAACTGGCTGGCTTTTCTAAACTATGAAAAATGGAATTAATCTTTAGCTTTTGATAGTCTTGAACAGTAAAAAAATATTTTAAACAGTGAAAAAAGTACTATCTAAATTTTTTAAGAACGAAAAATATAACAACAAAGAACAAATAAATTTACAGGAACAAAAATGAAAAAAAGTCAAATTACATAGACAAAAAAGGTATTTAAGTCTAATTTTTAACGTGCATAATGAAATATGCTTGTGTGGCATCACAAATTTTTCATTATGCGTCAGCCTGTGTATGCGTGTTTCTTCAATTAAATTAGTCCTCGTCTTGGGTTATCTTAAACATATTTAGAATTTAGTTTAACGACTAAATGTGTATTCAAGAATCACTGTAATTTTCATTTGAAAGACGGACATTCTCTTGTGGTCCGTTTTCAAAAAACCTAACATGACTAATAGTGTGTATGTATATATTTACCTTTCTAAATGACATGCATACAGCTAGCCATTACTTTGTATGGCCTAAAAATGAAACAAAACCATAATCATTCTTCCATGCTCTTGAAGATTTGAATATCAGAAATATGCATACACATGCATATTCGGCTTAGTTCATATAAATCCCATGCCAAGAGACAAAAGAACACCTTGAATCTCACTTTCCTATTCGTCGTTACCTAAGCAGTAACACTTAATGACAACATAAAAGCTTAGTATAGGCAAACAGAACAAAAATATTTAGCTAGAGGTCTCCAAATCCAAGAAATTTTCACCTAATAATCATGTATATAAGAAAATTAACAACCACCCAAATGAAATTAATTACTAGCAAAATGGCTCAAAATCATGTAATTGTTGCATTGGGTTTGTTGATGTGTGCTTGGACATGGATTATTCAAGGCACACATGGTGAGTACTTGATTGGGGTTGGGAGCTATGACATGACTGGTCCTGCTGCTGATGTGAACATGATGGGTTATGCCAACCCTGAACAGAACACTGCTGGTATTCATTTCAGGTTAAGAGCTAGAACTTTCATTGTGGCTGAGAGCCTTCAAGGCCCTAGGTTTGTTTTTGTCAACCTTGATGCTGGAATGGCATCCCAGCTTTTAACTATAAAGGTGCTTGAGAGACTTAATTCAAGGTACAACAAATTTTGGACTCACTTTTTCTACACCAAGTTAAGAAATTCATTTAATTAGTTGCATGATTGTAACAAATTTACTCAGTATACGTGTGCAAACTAAACAACATATCAAGAAGAGAGATTCTAGTAATGCATTTTCTGAGATACTCTTATGAGCACATTCTTTATTATTAGTTGAAATTGATCGAAAATCATCAAATTTAATGGATTTCACTTCTTATTTAATGATTTTCTCTTTTCCCCATTGAAATTCCTTCTCTCTCTTTCCCTCCTTTGAACCAAATAACCCATTGATGGAGGAGAGGAGAGGGGAGGAGAAGGATTTTAAGTATATAGTCAAATAAAATATTTAGTTAGTAAGCATGAAAATAAGCCAGGTCACTTAATAGTAAAGCATATTGATTATAATTCCAAGCACCAAGTTAAAAGGGACATCAAACCCCCTAAAACTAAAGCATGATTTTTAGGGATGAAAATTGGCTGGATCACTTAATAGTAAAACATATTGATTATAATTCCAATGACTAAGTTAAAGGGACATCATACCCCCTAAAACAAAAGCATGATTTTTTATTTATTTTATTCTATAACAAAAAAAAAAATGGCATTTGTTTCATGTGGTTAACTTTTTTGAAGGTTTGGGAATTTGTATACGGAGGAAAATGTAGCAATCAGTGGAACACATACACATGCTGGTCCTGGCGGTTACCTGCAATATGTGGTTTACTCTGTAACTTCTCTGGGTTTTGTGAAACAATCCTTTGATGCCATTGCGAATGCAATAGAACAAAGCATTATTCAAGCTCACAACAGCCTCAAGCCTGGTTCCATTTTTATGAATACAGGTAACATGTCTGTGTCTCCATGCTATATGAACTCAACCTCTTACCTAGGATGACTTGGGTACTTGGTTTTTTGCCATTGATAACTTAATTAGTTGTTAAATATTCAAGAAATACTTTTTTTTTTTTCTATTTTATTAGCTGATATTTTTCATGTGAGTGTAATCTAGTTCGACTATCTTTAATGTGATTTACATAAAAATTATTCAATAATAAAATAATGTATAAAATCCAATTATATAATTATATGACAGACAATGATAGACAAGTTAAGCCATTAATTATTGATTACAGGAGATAAGATAGTTATCCTATGTAAAAATGATAGACTCGCCATAAAGTTATTAATATCCTAAAATGAAATTGGGTAGAATTGTTGGGAAATGTCATCATAATTTCCCTCCTCTATTAACTCAAAATAGACACTAATACGAAAGCCTAAAAATAATAATCCCATAAATTTTTAGCGTGAAAAACAATTCTCAATATGAGTAAGAAAAAATCATTGGACTTGTAGGCCTCTTAAAACTCCCCTATAATACTAATGGAAACACAAAATATAACAACAATGTATCTTCCATTTGTGGAAACATCTATCACAAATTGACTCACTATTTTTCTCTCTTATAACACTCTCTAAGGATCTATCTACTTTTCTCTCACAAATTCTATGTTCTCTCTAAATGTGAGGATCTCAAATGCTTTGCTTGTGTGCTTCCAATGCTCTTCACTTCCTCTATTTATAGAGGGATTCCACCGCGAACAGCTTGGTAAAAAATTTCAAAGGTTGTAGGCTTTGAAAATTTTTACCTTACATGAAATGCACAGAATGCACATTTGCATGTTTCATATTTACATTGAAGTAATTTCAACTCCACCGAAATTGATAGCTGCACGTTTCTTACTTTCTCACCTGGCTGGACGATTATTGTAAAGAACCCTTAGAGTCAACCTAGTAGTGGAGACTTGGAGTAATTTGCATAGTCTAAGTTCTAAATTCATCGCTGTCATTGTACACAAAGAATAAAATAGAATAAAAAACACTAAAAGTAGAAATGTTGGACAAGCTCCGGGTTCAAAGGAAAAACAACTAGGACCACATAAGCAACTAAGAAATAAGTTTTAGGTCCACCAATAAAAAAGTATTTATTATTAATTTTTTATTTAAAGTAAAAAAATGCCACATATGCTGAAGAAAAAATTCAACATATAAATCTCTTATTCAAAGTAAAAAAGTCTTTATCAAAATTTACTTTAGACTTCACTCACTATTGGCCAACTTTGGACAAGCCATAAAGTTATTGATATCATACATTCTAAAATGAAATAGGTTATCATAGCCTAACCTTACCAATATATATTGGTTTTGTTGGTTCTTGTAGGAAATGTGAAGGATGCAGGTATAAACAGGAGTCCAAGTGCATATATACAAAACCCTTCTGAGGAGAGAGCAAGATATCCCACAAATGTTGACACACAAATGACCCTTTTGAGGTTTGTGGATGGAGCAAGCGGTAAAAATATCGGAGCATTCAGCTGGTTTGCAACACATGGAACCTCCATGAGCAATCAAAACAAGCTTATTAGTGGAGATAACAAGGGTGTTGCTGCTAGACTTTTTGAAGATTGGTTTGCTTCTCAAAACAATTCTTCTAACACCAATTCCACAGTACCAGGTATCTTAAAATTTTGGGTTAATTTCATTAACCTCTTAAGGTTGATACCCCTTGTGTTTAAAATTATAGATAACCTCCCTTCCTACTTTTATATGCAAACCAGGGATACATTAATCTGTTTGGCTTATCTAAAAATAGTTTTAAGAAAAGAAAATTAGAAGAAAAAAAATAAAATGATTTTTTTCATAAGTTAAAATTAGCTTATATATAAATTAATTGTAGAAATTCTCTCTTATAATTTTCTAAAAAATGAAATAACTTCTATAAATTAATTTATACATAAGCTAATTGTAACTTATGAACAAACTCATTTAATTCTTTTATATTTTATTCTCCTAAAAATACTTCTAGATAAATTTATCAAATAGTCCTTAAGTATTTTTAAAATAATAAAACCAAATTTCAAGGAATGTAAGCATATTTTTCAATAAAAAAATGTAACACCTAGTAACACTAACTTTTAAATATAAATTGACGTATATATTTACAAGACTGATGGGGAAAGCAAACACCCTGTAAATTGATTGATGATTGTCAAATTCATGAACCAAATTGACAGTGATGGTTAAAGTGAATAACTAAGTTGATTGATTTTGTAATATCAAGGACGAAGTTGATTGATAGTGCTAATTTGAGGGGCGATTCTAATATGAAGTTCCTTCTTTTTTATGGTACTCCGGTGGACCATTTAAATTTATCTGTAATAACAGGTTATTTTCTAGAAAAAAAAAGAAATAAACAACACAATAAAAAAGATAAATTATATTTTAATGGGGAAAGATTATCGGTTGAACAGGTTACCAGTTTGAAATTAAAAAAAAGGTTACTTGTTCAACCGGTAAAAAAGCTTCCTCTACGCTTCTTTCTCATATTTCCAGGTTGTCGGAGCCGAGGTGGCGGAGGAGCTTGAGGTGGCAGAGGTGGAGGCGCTCGTTGGAGGAGAGATTGACTGTGGCTTGGATGGCGGACCAGTTAGAGTCAGGGCTCCGATGGGGACGACGACAGTGGTGTTTTCCGTCGTAGCTTCATCTTATATTCAGTGTTAGAGAAAGAGAGTTTCATTGACAGCTGGAGGAAGATAACTTTTTGTTCTTCATAGAGCAATGGGAATATCGATTCTCAATGTAAATTGGTGCTGGTGAAGCTAAGATGGAGGCCGGTGCTGGGGAAGCTATGATGGAGGTCGGTGTTGGTGAAGCTAAGATGGAGGCTGGTGAACCTTAATTTTTTTACTTTTAAATAATTTATTTAAATATTATCTAAAATTAAAAATATTTTTTATGTTTAAATAAAAAATAATAAAAAATATTAAATAAAAATAAATAACAAATTTAAAAACTATATTAAATAAAAACATATAAAAAATATATTCAAATATTAAATAAAATTAAAAAATTAGGAAAACAAGTTAAAAATGAAAAAAAAAACATTCACATAACCATTACGACTTTGCTTTAAGTTTCTTTCATTTTTTTACTTTTATATTTTTATCTTTTTAAAACGTTATTTTATTATTTTTTCATTTTCTAAAACTTTTTTTATATTTTATATTCTAAAACGTTATTGTAGACAAGCATTTTTTTAATTTTAAGTTTTTTAAAACGTTAATATTTCTAATTCTTAAGTTTTATATTTTATAATTTGAAAATGAAAATGAAAAAACTTAAGTTTTTTCATTTTAGCAAAATTAGAAATATTAACGTTTTAAAAAACTTAAGAATTAAAAT
>PYAF01002840.1:176055-202326 GCA_007407185.1 Glycine tomentella | reverse complement strand
AAACAAAAATAAAAAATTTAAGAATTAAAAACATATACCAAAATTAGAAATATTAAACAAAACTTAAAAATTTATTTTTTAAATAATTAAATTAAAATTTTATTTATAAAACTTAAAAAATAATATACCAAAATTATGAAAATATTAAACAAAACTTAAAAATTTATTTATTAAATAGTTAAATTAAAATTTTATTTGCAATTTAAAAAAAAACTTAAGAATTAAAGAAAAACATAACGAAAAAAAAGTGAAACTATGTAAATCGTAAAGATGTTTACGACTTCCAACAGTAACAATAATAAAAAAATAATAAAAAAGCCTTTTTAAAAGAAGGAGAAAAAAAAATTTATTTTTTATTTAATTTTTAATTTTTTCCGGTTACAAACTTATCATTACTCTGTAAAATTGAGGGTTTCACCTGTGAAGCCCAAAAATGGGACTTCACCTTAGAATTGGCCTAATTTGAGAGATTAAAATGTTTTACAATTGCGAAAGTCAGAAACTAGATTCACTGATGCATAGTAAAGTCATGGAGCAAAATAACCACAGTTGTCAAATTTAGAAATCAAATGATGAACTGTCAAATGACCAACAGTTACTAATTTCAAGAACTAAAATTTCTCTTTCATAATTTTAATTACTAAGGTGACGACTGGCTATTGTAATTCAGGAATTAATTTGATAGTTGACTCTCTAAGTTTTGAGACACCTTTTGGGCATAAAGGGCCCATTGAACACTTTTTTACACGTTATTTTTGGAGTTAGAGCATAAAACATTAAGCACTTTATTAGTTGATGTTAATATATCCAACTATCTTAAAATTTCTACTATTAAATAGAAGTCAAACTATTAATCCTACTAATCCTACTCTAGCTAACTGAACAAAGGAGATTGAGCATCCAAGAAAATTTCCCCTTAATGCTTGTTTTAATTAATTTTATGAAGAGATTAAATTGATTTCAATATTATGAATAATGATGGATGATGGAGATATTGGACAACTAGTGAAGAAAGCACAATCAATTAAGGCCACAGGAGGAAAGGATTGCACCAAACAAGCAAGCCAAGCTTCCAAGGTGAGGAAGAATGATGGATCCTTATTTGTTGGAGCATTTTGCCAATCAAATGTTGGAGATGTGTCACCAAATGTTCTAGGAGCATTTTGCATCGACAGTGGAAAACCTTGTGACTTCAACCGTTCTTCATGCCATGGCAATGACCAACTTTGTGTAGGCAGAGGACCCGGGTAATAATTAATGAGACTCTCTAATCAAAGATGAGTTCTACAAATGTTTGCTATTTCATGAAAACACATACACTTTTTAAATAGTAACGCGACATGCTGTACTTTCAGGTATTTTTGCCTATATTATATAAGAGTTTCATGTTAGAACCTAAGAAATTAGACGATGCTAGGTCTCTAAAATCCTAAAACTCTGATATTTTATCATAACAAATATATTAGATTTTCTAGGGAAGAATGGATTTCACTGTGTACAAGAACAACATCGTCCAATCATTTGTTGGTAACAAAATCCATAACTTTTGAGATTTTTATGCTGTTAACCAATAAAAAAATTATAAGTAGACTCTTAAGATCATTATTGTAAAAAATTATAAACTTATAATCTTATACTACTACAATTTATGATTGGATGACAAAGTGTATATACTATTTAATCATTATATAATTTCTTTTACTTTTATTTTATAATTTTTTTATATCAATACAAATTGAAATACAACTATAATTTGGATAACAGTAGCATCTTGTGTCATGCTTCATTTTCAAAATATGAACATTCTCCTGTGATTTAAGATTTTTATTCAATGTTTAAACTGTTCTTACATATTGTATTATTTTGTAAACTTTTTAATATCTCAATGTATGTATTGTATTGTATTATATGTATCCCTTGTTATGTATGTGCTTTCTTGCTGTTTCCTATGCTTGTAGAAAAGGATGAACTTATAATTTTGCAAGGAGCAGGTACCCAGATGAAATATTAAGCACAAAAATCATAGGTGAAAGGCAATTCAAAACTGCTGTGGAGCTGTTTGAGTCTACTTCAGAGGAACTGTCAGGGAAGATTGACTACAGCCATGTGTACCTGAACTTCACAGACATTGAAGTTGAATTGAACAGCAACAAGGTGGTTAAAACATGCCCTGCAGCACTTGGTGCTGGTTTTGCAGCAGGAACTACAGATGGGCCAGGTCTGTTTGGGTTTCAACAAGGTGATACAAAGGTAAGTGCATTCATAATTTTTTTCTTTTTTCATAATCATGGTATTGGTATGAAGTTGTCTCCGTTGACACCAATGACAAATTTTTGTCAGAAACCTTCAGCACACATAAGGGACATTTATAATTTTGCCTTGCAATACAAATACTTCCCTAGGAATGGTGAATTTGTATGAAAAGCATTTGAAGCCAATACCAAAAATAAAAATTTCAAGCTCTTTCTATATGCCAATGACCATGTGGTTACTAATACTAAGTTTATAGTAATGTAAAACCAATGGAACCTTTTACGTCAATCAATACATAACAATAACTTTTTCACTGGATACATTCTCATTCTCATAAAGGAGACATATCATATGAGAGGGCTTTGTGTATATTTAAAAGGTTGAGACCAATGCAAGTTAAAACAACTCTTACATAATTAAACAACTTTAAAAAATCATATCTATGAAGCTTCATATTAACCTAAAATTATTTAATTACTTTGATAATATACATCAATTGACATTGTATATATTTTTAAAATATGAAAATGAAACATTTAACTATATTCATGTGGTTGTTTTGTCTCTGTATTGACTTTAGGAAGAAACATACGTTAACTCACCTTCCAGGTAGAATTAGTCAGCTCTTAGAAACCTCGTTTAGGTTCAATTAATTAACCTGAGATGGAATTTCAAGTACACTTCCTTGAGAGTGTTTGCATCATGTTCTTGCTTATTCTTCTACCTATGTGTAATCAATAAGGCTTAAATATTTTTGAGATCCCTAATATAGTAATATATACTAAATTTTTGTTTTTGTTGAGTCTCTGATAAAAATTTTCATTAGTATAAGTCCGTTTTGTTTGGAGTTTCTGCTGTAAGTTAAATGATGATGTGACACTATTTTAAATATTCTTGGGATGGTGTCAGTTATCACTTAACATATAATAAGAACTCAAAACAAAACTCTTATTATATTAGAGACTCAAAATAACAAAACAATTTATCATGATCTCAAAACAAAAATCAGATATATATCAGGAACCTAAAAATTATTTAAGCCTATTAACTAAGATCCAATTGTGCAGATTAATCCATTTTGGAAAAATTTGAGGGATTTTCTTAAAGAACCAAGTCAATATCAAGAGCACTGCCAAAAACCAAAGCCAGTTCTGTTGAGCACTGGTGAAATGTTTTTTCCTTATCCTTGGGCGGTAAGACTACAGTTAAGTTCTTTTATGCTATTTTAAAAGATAACAATCTGCATAACAATGTACTGATCAATAATTATGTTTTGGATGTTGCTACAGCCAGCAATTCTTCCAATCCAAATCATAAGATTGGGAAAGTTGATCATTCTTTCTGTACCAGGAGGTTTGTAATCTTTCCATTGTCAAATCTTGAATTGAAGGAAACAGTGAAAGAAAAGAAAATAGAAAAAAGGAGAATTTTTTTTATCCCATAAGCTAAAATTAGCTTATACAGAAGATAATTTGTGGAAGTTCTCTTGTTTTAGTTTCTCCGAAAACTAATTTTGACTCATGCATAAACTAATTTTAACTTATGGAAAAACCTTATTTTGTTTATATATTATTATTTTTTTTCCTAAAAGTACTTAAAGTAAAAAAAAAATTATATCCAAACATGGCCTCGCTCTTTTATATGAATAAAGGCTTCATGATGATCTACAAAATTGTTAAGTACAGAATGCAACACAACCACATGCTCTAACCCTGACTATTTTACAGAGTTTACAACAATGGCTGGAAGAAGGCTAAGGGAGGCAGTGAAGGAGACATTAATATCTAGCAGCGATGGAGAATTCGATGATCAAACACATGTGGTTATAGCAGGACTGACAAATACTTACTCACAATATATTGCTACTTTTGAAGAATACCAGCAACAACGGTATGAGGTATGCTGAATAGAAGAGGATACCAGATCATCAAGTTACTATAGTACTACTTCCGGTCCTTATTATAAGCAACAAGTGTAAGTGTAAAAATATTCTGCACTTGTTGCTTATAAATAGAATCCAAGATTTTTAAAACTCGACCGATCATTCCACCGATAAAAATATTGGTTGAAGGTTTAATAATTCAACAGTGATTAAACCATGACCAAACCAGTAATAATTAAAAAATATATTTTAAAATTTTAATACAACAAATTATATAATAATCATTACTTTCTTTAAAATATCATCATTAACTACATGTAACACATAAAATTGCACATTAAACTGAATCAAATATAACATAATATTTAATTTCTACAACACAAAATAATATATCTACCAATAACTATAAGAGAAAAATATGAAAATTATATTTGTTACAACGTCAATCTTTTAGAGTCAATATAATGCTGGTCTCATTTATTATAATATTCAATTTAATACATTAAAAAATTAATGTATTTCATTTTTATTGAATAAGTTTTATTTTTTATATGTAAATTTTAATCACACTATTTTTCAGAGCATCTTTTTAGTCTGCAGTGTATGAGAGCACTCTTTTTATGACTTTACCTTTATATGTTCAGTTAGCTATTATTACTCAGAGTGGTCACTTTCACTGTGATAGGTACAAACTGCAATTACAGGGCTTTAGATAGCGTGTTCTCTTCCACGCAACAGTACTTTTTTTTCACTTTATGCGAATCGGGGACCACCAATTTTGACGGTTTTATACCAGTTTAATGGTTCTTTAACCAGTTTTTTTACTGTCTGATTTCATGGCTCATCTGGACCGGACAATACTCTCATTCCCGGTTCAACCGGTCGGGCCGGTCCAGTCTGGTTTTAAAAACCTTGATAGGACCAGAGTTGGTTTTAGATATCAATGTTTGACAGAAGCAATTGATGTTCAGGAAATCTCACTTCAAGAGTTGCACGAAGCTAACTTAAATTAAGCCAATGTCTAATTTATCAAAGCTTGGATTAATTTAATGTGTTTGCTTCAGTTTATTATGAAGAAATAATTCAAAGAGTTTTTGGAAAAACAACAATTATTTCCGAAAATTAATCATTTGCAAACATGCTCTTGAGTTCTTTATGACCTTTGACATTATACCATACTTCATAAGCAAGCAACACATGCTACCATAGCTTTTAGGCTTTACCTTTGAGACAAACTATATCTAAATTATTACTAAGTAATTATATGATTTGCAGGCTGCTTCAACACTATATGGTCCTCACACATTATCAGCATACATCCAAGAATTCAAGAAACTAGCACAGGCAATCGCTAAAGGAGAGAACATCACTATAAAAGGTCCTTCTCCACCTGATCTCTCATCTGTACAAATCAGCTTCTTACTTGATCCCCTAGGAGACTCACCTCCAAAAGGAATCAAATTTGGTGACATAATGGAAGACATAGCCTTACCAAAAAGAGGCTATTTTACAAAGGGAGATACACCAAGTGCTACATTTTGGAGTTCCAATCCAAGATACGACCTTCTGACAGAAGGCACATTTGCTGCGGTGGAGAGGCTTCAAGAGGAAAGATGGATTTCTGTATATGATGATGATGATTTAAGCTTGTTTTTCAAGTGGAAAGTAGATAATAGTTCCTTGCAAGGCTTAGCTACCATAGAATGGGAAATACCAAATGATGCTGTTTGTGGATTATACAGACTAAGGCACTTTGGAGCAACAAAGACCACTATTGTCTCCCCTATTAATTACTTTACTGGTGCTTCAAGTGCATTTGCAGTGCAATAGGATAGAAGCTCTGCTTTATTGAATAAGTTTTAATCAAATACAAAGAGAAAAAGCACACTTCAATATTTTCATGTTGCAAATCATGATTCAAGGACTAGGAATACATAAAATGTACTCATTTATCCATCCAAATCACACATCGAAGACACTCTCCATTACTCAATAAATCAAAAGCTTTATTGATGTCCTTAAACTCCACCTCATGAGTGACAAATTCATCCAACTGCAATTCCTATTGATTTATGGGGCAAAAGTTAATAGACTAGAATTGTCACAAATGATTTAATATTTCATTTTGTCATTACTAATTTTACACACACACACACACACACACACATATATATATATATATATCATTGTTGATGGGACAGACAACATAGTTAAAAATGAAAATAAAATCAATTGCATACTTTACCTTGTCCATGTAACGTTTAAGGAGAATGGGTACATGAGACTTGGGTTTGAGACCTCCAAATAAGGATCCCATGAGGCTCTTCCCATCATGAAGGACCTCGTAAGAACTGAGGTTTATCCTAGCTTCGGGCTTGTCCACTCCTAAAACAATTGTTTTTCCCCAACCCTGAAGGCAAAATCATCAGCTTCCAACTTATGCTTTCATGAACTATTGATTTGTGTAGCTCATATTATTGGCAAGTTCAATCTAACCTATTTCTATTTAAACAAAGAGTCTTTTTCTATTCATAAAGTATATGGAATTGGAATTTCAAATCAGTTAGCACAAATTAAGACTTCACGACTTTTAGTGGCCTTTCAAGCTTTGTGAAGTGGCGAATGGTCAAAATCATACTTATTTATAGATTTTTTTTGCTTAACATGATATTGGTACAAAATAACCTCCGCCAAAAGTTGTGACTAATCTTCGTCGAGGACCTTGAATACACACAAGATGGGTATTCTCCTCCCAACACAATTTATTCCATACCCAAGGACCAACTAGAATTCGAACCCTAGACCACTTGGTTAAGGGACACAAGTTACTACCACTTGTCCCAACTGTTGTTGGTAATTTATTTATAGATTTAGTCACACTATCATTGTCTGCCTATATATGACTATGAGGGATGTGTTTGGGAACTTTTGATGGAGTAGCATGTACCTTTCTACAAGAAGCATATGCTTCATGCACCAATGATGCCATACCAACACATTCAAAGCAATAATCCGCTCCCCCATCAGTTGTGTCTATGATAACCTGCTCAACAGCCACATTTGAATATAGTACAATATTTACAAATTCTTTTCTATGAAGCATGGACACGACAAGGACACGGACACTTCAACACAACTAATGTTTAAAATATAGGACATAGGGACACCACAAACACACACAAAGAGAGACTAATGAAATAAAATGAGTAACATATAATAAAAAAATTAAATTGATGGTATATTTATCTTTTAAAGCCAACATTCTATATTTTTTCAAGTGTTTGAGTTGTGTAAAGGTATCCACTTAAGTGTTCAAGCCAGCAAAAAGTCATTTTTAAATTGAAAACTTCATAAGTGCCGGACAAGTGTCTGGATGTGTCGGTGTTGGAAACGTGTTCAACACGACGACACTTTGAACTAGAGAGATGTCCATGCTTTATAGATTCTTTTAATCTTTTCATTTTATCTCATGCAAAGAGAAAAAATTGTATCTGCTTCCCTTGGCAACAAGAGGGGAATTTCAACAAAAATAAGATTACGATTGATGCCCTCAAGAGGGTAGACCTGGCTAACAGGTTTGTCCCCACATTCTCCAGCATTGACAAAGTCTGTGACTCCAAACTTCTTTCCTGATTAGAAGTGAAAAACAAACCCATCAAATCAAATTCAGAATTCACGGATCAAAAGATATTTAAAACATATATGATAGAAATAGGAATCAGATGAGTCATATCCTATTCACAAAACCAGAATTTCCCTCTGTTAGGAAGTCTCACATCACCTGCCTTAATTCTCAAGATGCAACGTATATATCTATTGGACAACTTCACTTAGTGTCAATTGGTTTTAAGCGATAGTCTCCACATGTTGAGAGATATGATCTGGGACGCCTTTGATATCTATTTAAACGAGATTGACTCGGCAACTTTAAAATATAGTCAAATCCCTAGGGATGAATTTGAAGAAGGTCTTCAACTACATGTCCCATACAAAATGACCTGGAAGGAGGCAGAATCCATTTTCACACAAATTAGTAAAAGGCCCTGGCCCTCTTATTATGATGCGGATCGGACTTTCATCTATCCCTGCCTCTTTGAGATTCTAAAAAAGGCCCGCCGGCCTGAAATATAAAAAGTAAGTAGTACCCTCGTTTGAACTCCTTCATGTTCTTTCCTTGATTGGTTATTCCTTTCTGTTCGTATCTCTTTAAGGTCTCAATGAGTTTACAAGATTGAATGGCGCTAGCCAAGGAGTACTAATTCTTGAGCTGGAATAAGTCTTGGTAGTAATGGAATGGTTTCTGCTGTGATTAGGGTTGTGTTTTAATATAACATGGTATCAGAGTCTATAGCCCATCTTGGTTCTCGCCTATTCTAGTAGGCTCACTTGTTTTGACACGCATCTGATACCAGATTCGGAAAGATAGAAATGTAATACTGGAAAATAGAAAGATATCCTTAACACCCTTCCACCACTTTCTACTTTATACCTTAGTAGTAGGAGCACATCTAACAATTTATTATATAAATGTTGTTAAACAAACAGTGCATTACCAATTTCAAACTTTTCTGGGTTGATGTCCACACCTATAATCCTAGTTGCTCCACAAAGTCTAGCTCCCTCTGCAACCTAGGAAGCCAATGAATTGCAATAAGCATTTTGATATACAGATACCCAAAGTCACAAAGAAAACAAAGCCATGTTCAAAGAGTCCATACAGCTAATCCAATAGATCCCAACCCAAAAATAGCTATTGTTGATCCTGGTTCCACACCTGCAGTTCTCCAAGCAGCACCTACCCCTAGAAGGGAAAGAATTTATCAAAATTTCAAAACATTGAATCAAATGAATGTTGTTATCTTGTAATATAAGGTTACTTAACCTTATATTACTACAATACAGAAACACTTAATGGTATGGATATGAAAATTTGAACTATCAATTGATAGGTCAATCTTTTCTATCTTTTTCATTAAATAAATATTCTCTCTCCTTCATTAACTTGAAACATTATCTGATTGGTTCGTTAAAAATCATATAAACTGTATGTTGTACTAAGTATAAATTCTGTTTAGAATAAAGAAGAATGTTAGTAACACTATTTCAAATATTCTCTATTATTGGTTAAAAATCATTATAAAAGACAAAATTATGAGTGAAACTTGTTAAATAATAAATGAAACTTGTTAAGATTTTGCCTGTTGAAACACCACATCCGAGAAGGCATGCTCTGTCAGGAGGAATTTCTGGATCAATCTTTATCAGATTGGCAATGTCCACCACAGTGTACTCACTGAAACTTGAAATAAACAAGAAATGGTATATGATCTCTCCATTTTGGCCAGTGAATCTTGTGGTGCCATCTCGAGGCATCCAAGGAGACACCTTGAAAGGAAAATTAGTACACCGGTTGCTCTTGGTTGATTTGCAATCTATGCACTCCCCACATTCTGGTAGGATAACTGGAATTACCACATCACCTTTTGTAACTTCAGTTACATCCTTCCCAACACTTTCCACAACCCTGTAATCATATGAAAGGATAAAAATTGGTTGAAACACATCAACAGCTGCCATACTCTTCAATGTTTGTGTTGGAATACAAGTGTGAGGTGTAGTCTCACATCGGGTAGGAATGGAAAGGTTAAACACATATAAGTGAGAAAATGACCTATAAACCTGAGCCTTAAGGTTTTGTGTTAAAGTATAGTCCTAGTTCACTTATGTGGTTGCTTATAATCCATTGGTATAAATCACCCCAGTATTTACCCCTCTCGAATTTCACAACAGTTTGAATATGCAAAAGAAATTAGTGGACACACAAGGAAACAAATACTTTATAACCAACACAAGATAAGACGAGTGAAGAAACATATGTAGTCACAGAATTACTCTTGTTGAATCATCAAAATGCTTGCACAGATTAGAAATCAAAATCAGTCCTAGTTATTCAATCTGAGAATTGGATTTATACAATTAACTCTTCTTGAGAATCAGGCTATCTATTTATATGCGATTTTACCACAAAAACTAGAGATGACTCTTAAAAATTGGTTGAAACACATCAACAACTGCCATGCTCTTCAATGTTTGAATATGCAGAAGAAATTAGAGGACGCACAAGGAAGCAAATACTTTAAAGCCAACATAAGATACGACAAGTGAAGAAACACATGTAGTCACAGAATTAGTCTTTTGAATCATCAAAATGCTTGCAGATTAGACATCAAAATCAGTCCCAGTTATTCAATCTGAGAATTGGATTTATACAATTAACTCTTCTTGAGAATACCAAGGGGGTCTAGCTCAATTGGTTGAGCAGGGTATATAAACCTCCTGGTATCGTATTCAATTCCGACAGATAAAAAAAAAAAAAAAAAAAAAAAAACTCTTCTTGAGAATTAGGCTATCTATTTATAAGTGATTTTACCACAAAAAACTAGAGATGACTCTTAAAAATTATACTACAAGTAACCAAGAAAGTCTATTTACAAGCAATCAAACAAACAGGTACCAAAAGTAGGAATAGCAACCACTTGTCCAGGTCCATAATAAAAATTCAGTGAACTCAAATTAATGCTTTTACATTACGGATCACATGATGCAATAGCAACAACTTGGTTGCTGTTTACTGTTGCTACAACCATATCAGGCAGCAATTGCCCACATCAACTCCACCGCAACTGGAATTTTAAATCTTTCACTGTTCTCATTTAGTTTAGCTATTTTTGGAGAAATAATTATTTATTTTTACAAATAGAGGTTTGTAAAAAAAATTATGTCCCAGAATTAATCTATTACCGAACACCTACATAATGATGTCCCAGAATTAATGCTCAAATGGTAAAAAAGATTGCAATGTTCAAATAGTTTATATTAATGCAGAAAGATCCTATTTGTAATTCTGCATTTTGTGGGGACTAAGATAAGTTTTCAGTATATAAAAACATTCTAAAAATAACAAAAATGCAAAAACTCACCCAGTTGCCTCATGACCTAGAATCCTTGGGAAAATGGCAGGAGGGTCCTTCAAAACATAGAAAAAAGACATCTTTAAAAGCCATTCAAAAGTTATTAATATAAAATCACATGAAAACAAAAGTAAGAATAAAAAAAGATGGACGCCCAAAAATATTTAATAAAGGAAATATTCTCTTTTTAATAGACTACTTTATCTTCTAACTACTCTCTAGATTACCCACTATTTAACTGATAAGAACTGGACCAGCACAGAATTGAACGAATGAATTTTATTGATTGGTGGAGATTAGCTCCTGCATACAAGTGTGATCTTTCGAGGAAATCACAGCCTCCTAATACCCTCAAGTACCTTTTCCTCACTGCCTCTCCTCTATTTATAATTTCCCTCCAATTAGTTATAACTAATTCAACCTTAGTTATACTAACGGACATATTACTATCTAAACCCCTATAATAGGTTTGACCCCACCTCCCACTCTTATCAATACCCTCCCATTCAAGCTGGACCTTGTCCCCAAGGTCCAAATCAGTAAAAACATTCTTCAATTCCTTAGCTAGCTCCCAACTATTCTCATGCTGAGGCAATCCCTTCAATTTGATCAAAACTTCTTGTTTTCCAGCTTCATTTATCCTTTGCTGCAGAACCCTTTCTGGTTGCATTTGAAGTTCCCACTGCTCATCCAACATTGCAGGTAGTGGTTGAGGTGAACAAGTGGCCTTAACTGACTTCTTAAGCAATGAAATATGGAAAATCGGATGAATTTTAGTGCCTGCAGGAAGTTCCAACCTGTAAGACACCTCTCCAATTCTCTGGATGACTTGATAAGGTCCACAGAACCTAGGACTTAATTTTTCATTTGGCTTCCTTGCTAATGACTTCATTCTATAAGGCTTAATTTTAAGAAAAACCCAATCCCCCACCTGAAAACTCAGCTCCCTCCCATGCTTGTTAGCATACTTCCTCAGTTGATCCTGTGATTTCAGCAAATTACTCCTCAATTCCTGCAACAAAGCATCTCTGTCCTCGCTTAATTGATTCACTTCTTCCAGCTTAGAAGGGATATCAGCTCCTCTTAGCAACAAAGGAGGTTCCTGTCCATACAATGCTTGAAAAGGAGACATTTTGGCAGACATATTATAGTTAGTATTGAACCAGAATTCAGCCCAAGCTAGCTGAGCAGGCCACTATTTAGGTCTGGTCCCAGTCAGACATATCAAATAGGCCTCCAAGCATCTATTTATCACCTCCGTCTGCCCATTTGTTTATGGGTGATAGGCAGAGCTCATCTTCAATTGAGTCCCTGCCTTTTTGAACAATTCCTTCCAAAATAGGCTCATGAATAACCTATCTCTATCAGAAACTATAGATGCAGGAAACCCATGCAGCCCAACTACCTCTTGAATGAACATCTCAGCCACTTCCTTGGCTGTATAAGGATGACACAATGCCAAGAAATGGACATATTTAGTCAGCCTATCTACTACCACTAAGATAGTATCTTTTCCTTGTGCTTTTGGCAGCCCTCCAATAAAATCCATGGATCTATCAGTCCATACCTTAGTTAGAATAGGTAAGGGCAAGCAATCCAGCTGGGGACAAGGTACTAGCTTTATTCTTTTGACATATTTCACACTCAGCCACATACTCCCTTATAGTTTTCTTCATTCCATGCCAAAATACCACATTAGCTACCCTTTTATAAGTTCTAAAAAATCCAGAATGCCCCCCTATAGGTGAATCATGTAATTCCTTTAAAAGTAAAGGAATTCTAGCAAAATTCTTTGGCAAAACCAACCTGTTTTTGTAATAGAGCTTGCCTCCCTGAATTGTATAGCCAGGTTTCTCAGTTGTTTTAGTGAGAATACCTTGATAAATATCATACAATTTCTGATCTGCTCTTAGCTCCTCATCCCAATCAACTCACTCCTCCTCTTGTTACATAGAAACTGCAGAAAAAACAAACTGCCTTGATATTGCATCAGCCACCATATTTTCTTTTCCAGATCTGTATTGGATTTCAAAGTTATACCCAATCAGCTTAACAACCCATTTAAATTGTTCATCATTCAACAACTTTTGCTCATTAAGGAACTTTAAACTCTACTGGTCAGTTCCGATGATGAACTTCCCTCCCAACAGATAGTGCCTCCACTTCTTTACAACTAACACAACTATCATCAACTCCCTTTCATAGACTGATTTAAGCTGGTCTCTTTCAGATAAGGCCTTACTCCAGAAAGCCAAAGGTCTGCCCTCCTGCAACAGTACAACACCTAATCCTGACCCTGAGGCATCAGTTTCTAACACAAATTGCTTAGCAAAATCAGGCACCATCAACACAGGCAATTCGCTCATCACTCCCTTCAACTTTTCAAATGACTAATTAGCTTCAGGAGTCCACTGAAAAGCATCCTTCTTTAACAAAGCATTAAGTGGTTGTGCCCACTTACCATAATCCTTCACAAACCTTCTGTAATACCCTGTTAGCCCTAGAAACCCTCTCAAACCCTCTCTAGGTACAGGCCATTTGCTCATTGCTTCCAACTTACTTGGGTCTGCCTCCACTCCCCTTCTTGAAATCAAATGACCCAAATACTCCAATGACCTTTGACCAAAGATACATTTTTTTTCTATTCACATGCAGTTCCTGTTGCTGCAGTACCTGTAAAACTGCCTTTAGATGCATTTGATGCTCTCCCACATCCTTGCTGTAATAACCTAAAATTTCGATAACTGAAAATAGATGTTTGATGTATTTCTTGTGTTATTTGATTAGTTTATATTAGTTGAATTATTGTGTAATTTATTCATGTGCAATTGCCTGGTGTAAATGTCAAGTTATGTGGAGTTTGTTTGAGCTTCGTTGTAATTGAGTGATTTCGAGTTTGACCCAAAACCTATTTTAGTAAAATCACCATTCTAGATTGGTTAACCATTGGATCGCCTTCAAATTTTAAAGGTAGGTTCCTAATCCACATATGTAACTTTTGACTGTTGGGATTGTCAAAATAACTTCTGGAGAGTGAGAAATTAATTTTTTCACAGGAGCAAAAAAATTTTAAAATTAGGTCAGCTCGCCTAGGCGAATTTTGCAGGCATTTTTGCTCACCTGGACAAGTCAAGGCGGTGATAAATACGTACAGCAGCGTCCAGCCCACGAAAATTGGTCTTCTGCCTCCCCTAAACAGCTCCCAAGCTCCCCACCATCCTCCTCCACCATCCACAGCCACCGGAGATCATCATGAGGCACTGTCGCTTGCCGTTGAACCACCGCACGAAGAGAAAGACTTTAATCGGAGCAAAATCTTCAAAACTCAACTCGGGGATCCAGTAGAGAACAAAGCCTCCAATCCTCCTTTCTTTGTTTTCTTGAGGTAATCTTGGTTTCCTTGTCTTCTTCTAGATAGTTTAAGTTTCTCTTACCGTCTCTTACGTTTTGGGTACCGTTGTTAGAAGTTTTACACATCCTTTGAAAACCCTTTGAAAATGAGATGTTGTAAAAGTCTCCTTTTTATAAAATAGATATCATTTTTGTGATCATTGTTGAGCCTCGGTCACATTGGTGTGATCGAAATTTCAGAATGATGTCTTTCGGTGTGAACTCTCAAAACACCATTTTAGCCCATTTTTAAATTTGAGTGAGTATTTGACCCCGAATGCTAATGTTAGCCTGATTTTTGAAATCTATATTAAATTATCTTCAATTTGGTATATAGAGCTCTGTGTTTGGCCAAAGCACGTGAACTTAAGAAATCCCAAAACGACGTTTCAAGGAGCTAACTGAGGGATATAGATAGGTAAGGGAGTTTATTATGTAGTTATAGTTTTGGTACCATAATTGGGGCCAAGGAGTCCAACTATGAAGATAACTGTCTGTCCCTACTGTATGTGGTTTTTCAAGAAAAACTAAGATTTTAACTAATAAGATGCGATGTATTTATGAGTGATATGTGTTTGTTCCTGTGTGTGTTCGTTTTCAAGGCAAATGATGTTTTTAACTAATGCAATGCGATGAATTTGCTTGTTGGTGGATAAAATTGTGAATGATGTTGTTGTGATGATTGAATTTTTGGGAAAAGTCTTAATTACAGAGGAGACTCTGCCCAAAATTTTATAATTTGTTCTCTATTTAATTTTTTACTAAAATTTAAATGGGTATGAGAGTTTGTTTTCTATACTGTAATCCTTCTCTTTAATTTAGAATTTTCCTAAAATACCAGTCTCGTGGTAATATGGATTGTGAATGAATGAGATGATATTGATGTTGAAATGAGATAATGTTTACGTGTTTGGTGATGTTTAAATGAGATAATGTTAATGTGGTTGATAATGTTAAAATGAGATGATATTGGTGTTATGATGATGATGTTGAAATGAAATGACGTTCATGTTATTGATGACATTGAGATGACATGATTTGAATATTCATAATGACATTGATGAGAAATAATATTAATGTGAACAATGTCATTGTATGATGTGGATATACATGGATACTCATTGGGGTGTATGACTGGTTATCCTTGCGGGGAAGGATTTGTTCCTAACCAGGTCATGCATTGATGGTGCTTATGGTTGTATACCGTATATGTCCACGTGGAGTGCAGTGACCAGTTGGATAACCTTGCAAGGGAGGGTTTACGAATCTTAAGTATCCTAAGAGGGAAAGGGGTTGTTTAAAATTTCGATCCCTATCTATCCATGATCAGTGCATTGATGGTGTCCATGTTTCATACTTCATATTTGTGTGGATGGAAATAGAATGATGGACAGTAAGTATTAGGGGTACTAGGGGATAATCACTCTATTTGGAACTCCCTTGTGACTCAGGGCTGATCACCATGGGGTGGTGGGGAGGCGACCAATGCACGACAGGGTGACCTCGACGCTACTGCATCATTTCCTGAGAGGCTATTTCCATGAGGATGGTACCACATTGCATTCTGAGAGATGAGTCAGGTGCATGCATCATTCTGAGTATGGTTGTTTGAGTTGTGAAGTGAATTGGATGATGGGTTTATTGAGTGTGTATTGGACTAATAGACTTTTGGTAATGATTGTGGTTGTTAATGTTGTTTCCTCTCCAATTGTTGTTATCTGATGCTTGTTGGTTTTATGTAATAAACTCACCCTTGCATTTGTTGTACTGTGTGGTTGGTACCTGTGATGATCGCGAACTTTCGTTCGTGTGAGTAGATGAGTAATAGTAGGTGACCTTGGAAAGAGATATTCCTTTTGTTGGAGCCGCCAAGCCGACATGATGACATTGGAACTCTTTTTGAAAAGAGTTGTGTTTTGTTAATTAACTCTTTCATAGTTAGTCCCTTAATCCTTTTTGTAGACATGTATATTTTAAGTTGTAAATACATGTTAAACTAAATTAAGTTCTAAACATGTGAATGATGACTACTGATTTAGTATATGTATACATATGTATTCAATTATTGTATTTGAATCGTGTGTATGATGATTGTATTATTGCGAAAAACTTACTACCATTTTCATAATCAGATTAATGTTGTTTTCATTAAAATTTGAAATTCACACGACTAGAGTTAGTGATGCCGTAGCGACGAGACGGGTCGTTACACTTGTTGTACACCAATATATCTTCAAAGAAAACTAACACATTGTTTTAAGAATGGCCTGAGAATTTCATTCATCAATGCTTCGAAGGTTGAGGGAGCATTCATTCTAAAGGTTGTCTAAAGGCTGACAAAAAACTCATAATGACCTTCATGAGTTCTAAAGGTTGTCTTATGCACATCTTCAGCCTTCATTCTAATATGATGGTATCTAGCCCTTAAATCCAATTTAGAAAACCATTGTACTCTTCCAATTTCATCTAATAACATATCTATTATAGGTATAGGAAATCTATCAAGTACTGTAATTTTATTAAGAACCTTATAATTCACACAAAACCTCTAGCTGCCATATTTTTTCTTAACTAAAATTACAGGGCTAGCAAAAGGACTAATGCTAGCCCTAATAATTCAGCTATCATCATCTCCCTTACCAATCTTTCAATCTCATCTTTCTGATAATGAGGATATTTATAAGGCCTAATGTTAGGAATTTTATTATCAGGCTGCTATGTTATCAATCGCGCCCGGAGCGGCCACGATAGTGGCGCGGAGCGGCCATGCACCGCTACGAAGGGTAGTGTAGCGGTGCGGTTTGGGATAGCGAGTATTGCGGCCGCGACAGGGGACGTGTGTCGCGCCCGCGATTGCGGTGACGCGGCCGCGATTTGGGTGGGGAGAGTGAAATCTCCTCCCTCTGACACGACCTTTGAACACTTCTCCCTGCGCGCAAACCTCCTCCCTCCAGTGCGGCCTTGCATCCCTTCTCTGACGCAACCTTGGATCCATGCTCCGCCGCAACCTTTGAACACTGCTTCGACGCGACCTTCGAACACTGCTCCAGCGCGACCTCCGACGTCTCTTTCTTCCTCTGTGGCGTCCGCGAGTGCGAGCGGAAATATGCGTGTCTTGTTTCTTTCTTTTTTTCTCTCTTCTCCTTCTCAGCGTTTTCTTTAATTTTGTTTCTTCTTCTTTTTCTTTTTTCGTTCTTCTTTTTCTTTTTTCGTTTTCTGTTTGTTTCTTTTTTTTTTCTTTTCTTTTTGTCTTTTTATTTTGTCCAGCAGAATCATGGCCACCTCACTATACCTGTTTTTTTTTTATTATTATTAATTTGATTTCCCCCCCTCTGTTTCGCTTGCCAAGAACATGACAAGACAAGTAATACAATTGGCATTTTCTTTTGGGCCTGATTTGCTTCCTGCACCCCCTTTATTGCTTAATGTACTCCTCTGGCTATTTTTTTAGTTATATTTCTCTTTTTCAGCTTATATATTTATATTATAAATTTTTTAATACATATATAAAAACATTAGAATAGCGGTGATCCCACTATCCGCTATCCCGCTATCCCAGTTTTGAAGGCGGCCGCTCCGCTCCGCTATCCGGGATTGATAACTATGCCAGGCTGAAGATTAATAGCATAGTCCTTCTCCCTATGTGGTGGCAGTCCTTGGAGTTCCTTAAAAACCCCCCTCAAACAGCTTCAAGACCTGCTCCACTGATTCAAGCACTGCCTCTCCTTTTTTTTTTCTTGCTCTACTGCCTTAACCTTCACCATAAATCTCTTATTAGCCTCCCCCATGCTTCCTTTGACCAGTTTTAGGCTGATAGCAACTTTAATCAACTCATGTTCAGCTTTCAACACAATTCTTTTATTCTGAACCTTAATAGTCAATGTCAGCTTGTCAAAATTGGCCTTCACTTCTCCCAATCTAGCTAATCACTCCACCCCAAGCACCACATCAACACCTCCTAGTTCAAACAAATAGCAAGTTCGAACTACTTTTAACCCTTGCAATTCAATTGCTAAATCTTTACATATTCCCTTACAATTCACCTTATGTCCATCTCCCACTTCAACAGAGTAGGGCTGTGTAGGAGTCACCTCCAACTCCAATTCTCACCAATTTCAGTGAAGTAAAATTTTGAGTGGCCCCACAATCAATTAAGACCACCACCTTCTTTATTTTTATTTCTCCCCACAACTTGAGAGATTTCTTAGTTGTGAACCCTTCAATACTATGCAATGAGAGTTGATGCAACTCTTCCCCCTCTTCTTCTACCTCTTCTTACTCCCTACCATCACCCTCTTCCTCCATAATCATGAGCCTCAATTGCTTGTTTTTACACACATGAGGGGTGATATTTTCAGTACAAGTAAAACACTCCTCCTTCCTCATTTTTTCATTCACCTCCATAGGAGACAACCTATGAAATGTTCTCTTTCTATTCCAAGGCTCCCTTCCATGTTTAGCCATTCCCAAGGGTTCCATCACCTTGCTACTACCTTGTTGCCAGCTGTTACCACTTAATTGGACCTAAGGAACTAGGTCTTTGTAAAGGTTGATTCCATTTCCCAATTCTGGGTAAATTACCCAGGATTCTATTCTTTTCTTCAACCTGCCTTGCTTTCATCATGGTATCTAGCAAGGTCTTGGGTTCATGCACCCTTACTTTTGTCCCAATTTCCTCCTTTAACCCCTTCAAGAATACCTCTTTTAGAAAGATCTCATCCAACCCCTTGCCTGCCCCTACATGCTTCTCAAACTGCCCAATGTAGCTCTGCACATTATCCTCTTGTTTTAATGCTAACATTGCTTGGAAAGGACTCGCCATACTCATACCTTGGAACTTCTGAACCAGGGCCCGCTTGAAACTCTCCAAAGATTGGGAAAAACTCCAAGATTTCCACCACTGGAACCAAGCTAATGCCTCACCCTCCATAGCCACCAGGATCATGTCCAATTTCTCTTCTTCCCTCACAGCATGGAGACGAAAATATCTCTCTATTTGCGACATCCACCTTATGGGATCCTCCCCCGCGAACACAGGCAACTCAATTTGCTTGCATTGTCGCGCAACCTCCTTGCTTCCTTCCTTACTTCTTCCCTTCACTCCCTTTGTCTAAACTGGTTCCTCCATCTCCGATCTCTCCAAGGTCGCCACCAAACGCTGCAACACTCTTTCTATCGAACCCAGTCGGGTATCAATCGCGACCCGATGAGCATCCATAGCCTCTCGATTCAACTGGGTGGCCTCGCAATTCAGTTGGGTAGCCTCGCGAGTCTCTTCCATCGCGCGTTCAAGAGCTTCCATTCTGGCCTGCATCTTGTTATTGTTCTTCGATCCCATCCACCTCATAAAGTTCCAAGATTGGAGCTCTGATACCAGTGATAAGAATTGGACCAACACAAAATTGAACGAATGAATTTTATTGATTGGTGGAGATTAGCTCGTACATACAAGTGTGATCTTTCGAGGAAATCACAGCCTCCTAATACCTTCAGGTACCTTTTCCCCACTGCCTCTCCTTTTTATAATTTCCCTCCAATTAGTTAGTTATAACTACTTTAGCCTTAGTTATACTAACTGTCATATTACTATCTAAACCCCCTATAATAGATTTGACCCCACCTCCCACTCTTATCATTAACTTTTACTCTTTTTATTAGTTCTCAATAAGAATTCTAAACTTATACCACATCCTTAAAGTATTAAGTCTAATATCATTACCGATCACTTGTTGATTCATTATTTTACCCTTTAATTACTCTCTAAACTACCCACTACATCCACTATTCTTTGTCAAACTCTCGTATCAAATTAATCAAATTGTCAAAAGATAAAAATTATTAAAAAAATTAAGGGACAGACACTTTTGGTGCATGTTTTCCAATAATAATCTATAACTATTAATAAAAATAATTATTTCGTTTGATGTACATATTTCTTTTTCTTCAATTATTTTTCAATACATATAATTGTTTTTATTTTCTTCTTAAACCTTTAAAATGTGGTTGTTATTATCACTATTTTCTTCAACAATTTTTTCTTTTTCTTTTAAAATACAGATAGAGGCAGAAGTATCTTTCTTTAAACTAATAATCTATAATTATTAATAAGGATAATTATTCTCATTAATATATACATTTCTTTATTTTAAAATTATTCTACAATATATATATATATATATATATATAATTATTTTCATTTCCTTTATAAACCTTGTAAATGTAACTGTTACTATCACCACTCTCTTCAAGTTTCAACTAATAATAATAATAAACCTGAAGGTTCCGAAGTGTGATGTCGCTGTGGCAGAGAGAGGAACAAATAATACGAATCCGCACCTCACGACGCTTTGGCGGCGCCACAATGATGTCCTCAATAACCAACGGCTCACCAGCTCTTCTAGAAACCGCCGCTACAGTTTTGCAACAAAAATAAACCACACACACTCATGTGAGTCAAAACTCAAATAACACTAAGAAGTACAAATTAAAAAATAAAAATAATAAAACATATTTGGATAAAGTTTGAAGCACCTTTACATCGTATAGGTTGTCCTTCGGTTGTAGAAGCAGGAACTGGAGCATGTTTGTCATCCTCCATAGCGAACAGTGGTAGTAATGGCTGTTCTGAAAAGGCTGAGTTGTTGGGACATGTTACTCACATGTAGAGTTTGACAAATGGACTTGGGCCTGCGGGTCATGAAACCGCAACTCTAACGATGTATAAGCATTAATATTTTGAACTGTTAATTTAATAAGGTTTTAATATATTTTTTATAGGCATGGCAGCGCAACTCGAACTCGTGGGTACCCGTCCGAATCCGTCTCAATTTTAATGGGGAAAAACTGAATTTTTCGGATTTGGGTTCGGGTTCGGGTTTTTCCCGGTAGCCAAAAGCGGGGGCGGGGCCGGGTATGGGGTTACTGATACCCGCCCCGCCCCCGCCCCCGTCCCCGCCCCCACCCCCCGCCCCGTAATAAATACATTAAAAAAATAAAAAAAAACAAATATATATTATTTTCTAAATTTTTTTAATTGAATTGATTGATTTTGTTTTGTAATTTTAAAATTATGATCTCATATTTTGAATGTGGGTTTGTTATTATTATTTTTTTGTTATATAATTAACTTTTTTATCAGATTTTTCAATAAAAAAAAGTTATATTATTTTTTTATTTTTAAAATTTTAATCAAATAGCGGGGCGGGGCGGGGAAAACCCGACCCCAAGCGGGGACGAGGATGGGGATGGGTTTTAAAACCCGGCGAGGAACGGGGGCGGGGAGCGGGTTTGGGGGCAGGGACGGGGACGGGGAATGCAATACCCGCCCCCGCCCCGCCCCGTTGCCATGCCTAATTTTTTATCTCTATAATTTAATTTTTTTTATTTTCATTCCTATAAAAATAAATCGTTTTAGTTCTTATAAAATATATTTATTTTGTTTTCTTACAATATTTTAGATAACACTTTAAATGGATAAAAATGTGTTTTGAACAATAAAAAAATATTATATTAAACATTTAAATATGAAAAACAAAACAATCATATTTGATAAGAATTAAAACTAATTTTTTTATAGGGACGAAAAATAAAATAAAAAAACTCAAAAAATTGCATAGACCATAAATATATTTAAGCCATTTAATGTAGTGCATATTATTAAAGTTTAAATATATTTTTAGTCTTTGCAATTTAGCGCTTTTTTAATTTTCATCTATGTAATTTTATTTTATTTTTGTTTTAGTTCTTGTAAAATGTGTTTGTTTTATTTTTCGTCCTTAAAGTGCTTTAGATAACATTTTTTTAATTGTTCAAAGTATTTTTTTCATTCTTCAAAGTATTATCTAGAACATTTTAAGGATAAAAGTAAAATATATTTTACAATGACTAAAAGGAAACAAAAATATTATAAAGACAAAATAAAAAATACTAATTTGTAAAGACCAAAATATATTTAAATCTATTATCAAAGAGAATTTAATATATTTTAACTTCTTGCATTTTATATAATATAAAAATGAATATTTCATACAACCAATTAAATTCAAATGACTAAATAATATAAAACATAAAAATTTTATATCATATATTTGAAAAAACTTAAGCTTAACATAACTAAAAACTGTAGTTATACAGTCATGTCATTACATTAATATTAATTTAATAATAATAATAATTATTATTATTATTATTATTATTATTGATATTGTAACCATTATTATTTATTAAAAACATATATTAGTAAAAAAAAGGGTCCAAAAGAAAAAGAATACAAAGAAAATTTTCTCATAAAGGATATTGTTGGAATTGCACTACGCTAGAAATAATAAAATTTATTTTCTAGCTACTCCTTTATTGTATACTTGTATATATTGAGATAGCCAAGGGTGTGTTTGGATTAATGTTAAAAGGCTTCTAAATGGTCGTTTGCGCATTTTGAGACACCAAATGCAGAAGTAACTTTCATGTTGGATTGACAAAAATGCTAAATAAGTTCAACGTAAGTAGCTCCCAAAAACACTATGTGGTCACTATTTTCTCTTTAAGACAATGCTTGGATAATAAAATGAAATCTAATTCCAACTTAAAATTAAGATTAAATTATGATTTTGGTTCTTGATTCTTGAAAGTGTAACGTATTGTCACTTTAATTCTTTAATTAAGGAAATTACTAATAATTTCTTGAAATTTTGGTTATATAATCTAAGTCCTTAATCTTTATAATTTATTGTGATTTTGATCCTTAATATTATCATTCAAGTCTCATATTATCATTCAATTTTAATTTTAATTTATTTTGGATTAATATGTATTTGCTAAATTGTACTTTGAAGGTGCATACTTGAAAATTTCTTAGTTCTAGAGACTAATGTAATAATGTTATACAATTTCATAAACTAAATGATGGTTTACTCTAAAATTAACTTATACTCTTAATTTTTTATTAAAACCCTTTCATCCATTTTTTTAAAACTAATTTCTTAAATTAACTTTAACTTATGAAAAAAGTTTAATTCTTTTTTTTTTTTTATTTTCTTCTCATATAATACAATAGTTTTTATAAAAAAATTGCTTAAAATGTAACAACCCTCAGAGAAATTTACCCAATGTGACGTCGAATGGGCACTTCTCTGGATTGAACTTCAAGTTGTACTTGTTTATAGGGTTGAAGAAATCATGGACTTTACTACCATGTTGTTGACATAGGCTTCCACATTTATGCCCAACATGTTAGGGAGCACTTTGTCAATCAACCACTAGTACTTTGCCCTTGCATTCTTAGGCCAAAATGCATGACTTAATAAACAGTAGTTTGTTGTCTTGGCCATAAATGCTTTTTTTTTATCACAGGGATGCATGCGAATTTAGTTGTATCTAGAATAGGCATATGAAGCTCAATAGTTCGTACCCGAAGGCTCCATTGACTAGGAAACTCAACCAAGAAGTGGGAGGGGATTGGTTACTAAAAATGTTTTTGCACTTTTTAATGTATTTTCGCAAATGCTTTCTTAATCTAAGTTGAATGGACATATGAGATGTTTTGTCAATTGGAAAATTTAAATAAATAATAAAAATTAAATAAATATTTTGAAATTTGGGGCATGTTTAAACACGCCTAAATTGGACGTGTTTAAACACGCCTAATTTAGGTGTGTTTCACCTCCCAAATCCTATTTAAATTGCCTCTCCTGACCCATTTCTTCACAGGTTTTAAATCGTCAATTATTGTATTCTTGATATTTAAAGTTTTTGTTTTTGTTGACGGTAAGAAATGAGTTCAGATGGTGAGGAGTGTGCTTGTGTTGTGTTATTTTTTAATGGAAGGAAAGTTGAAGGGCAACGGGGTATTATTTTTGAAGGGGAGAAAAGACAGACACGTATCAAGCGAAGCTCAATACTGGGTGAATTACATAAGAAGATACGACAAAAATTAGGTCTGCAAGACAACTAAAGTATCACTTTGCTGATGGGAAGATTATGGCAAAGTGAACAATACATGGGTTTTCAAGTTGTGGATGATGAAGACATATAATTGCTAATGGAAGAATATTTCAAGCAGGCAACTAAAGATTTTCTAGAGTTGTACGTAGATTTTACCGCAGCAGAGGATGTTGTTTTACCCATAAGGTCAATAGCTTTTAATTCTGCACATAATGCATCATCATATGCTGCAACAGGTGTAAATGTGTCTGAGGAAGCTGAACATGACCCAACTTGGGTTATGGATGATGATGACGAGGATGACGATGATGAAAATATCGCAATGGAAGATCGTCTTCTTCTGGAGGATGCTAGTGCGTCGGATAATGATGAGGATGCTGGTGTGCATGCGACTGAATTCCAAGAAGATACTGGTGTGAGGTCGTCTCAAATGCGTCATCATGCGGACGTTGGATCTACTCAAGCAGAAGAACCTGTTGAAGGTATCTTAGATGATTGAAATCAATGAGAAGGCAGTCATATATGTATATATTAATGTTATAATATTTTATTTGCTTGATATGTTTATTAAACTGATTCATGTGCAGGTGCTGAGGTCATTCCTTTTTGGGATGAAATTCCACATTACACACATATTGATTGGAATCATCAAAGCGAAAAAGAATCTTTTACTGGTTCTGGTTTGGGTTCGGGTTCAGTGCAAGGTCCCTGGCAAATAGGGGATGAATTGTATGTTAAACAGGAATTTGCCTCCAAAAGGGACGCACAAATTGCAATTAAGCGGAACCTCATGAAGGAGCATCAAGAAGCAATTGTGGTTGAGAGGAAGCCTAACAAGTTTTGCATGAAGTGTGTTCGAAACAACAATGGTTGCCCTTGGAGGGTTAGGGTAATTACACCAACGTACGGTGAGAAGTGGCTTGTTTCAAGATGGGGTACAATTGCTTGAATGACCATATACACAAGGTCACAAACAACTTGATGTTGATGTTATTGCTTCACTTGTAGTAGGTATGTTTTTATTAAATTTGGTTTATATGAAAAATTGTTTTTTAAGGTATGTTGTTAATGTCAATGTTACAATTTCATTGTTAGGAATGGTTAAAGAGGAATCGTCTGTGTCAATTGCATTGGTTTAGGAGAGGATCAACAATACGTATGAATTTAAAGTTTCATATGGAAAGGCCTGGTATGCGAAGCAGAAAGCAATTGCAATGATTTATGGGGATTGGGAAGAATCTTATGCATTTTTGCCCAAGTGGTGCAACTAAATGCTTCGTTTCATATGGGAAGAATCTTTTTTTGATATTCCAACAAATGCTTATTTTGTGGCACATCGACTGGTACGGGCAAAACATATGTTTTTTGGACTTTTAGATAGTGTTGTAAGGCTTTTAAATTTTGCAAACTCATTATTCAGATTGATGGGACTCATTTATATGGCAAGTATAAAGAAAAATTGTTGATTGCCACGAGACAGGATGGAAATAATGAATGCCTACCACTGACATTTGTCATTGTTGAGGGGGAGACGTTGGAAGCCTAGGAATATTTCCTTGCTAACATTTGCTTCCACGTTACCCAAATGCAAAATATATGCTTCATTTCAGATCCGCACCGGAGCATATTATTTGCTGTGTGTAATATCTTGAATTTTTTTAAACATATGTTTAAGCCTGGATTAAGCACGTGATAAGCTTAGGATGAAGCTTATAAATGAGGAGATATTATTAGGCCTTGGAATCCCTTGAAAGGAGGCTTAAACGCTTGAGAAAGAGTGGAAATAGGCTATTCTGGCCTGCGGCGCGACCCACGTGAAGTGTGGCGCGACCCGCG
>PYAF01002840.1:130563-168920 GCA_007407185.1 Glycine tomentella | reverse complement strand
TAGGTGGATGATCCTATTCAGGCATAGATAGAGCCAATCCTGAGTAGATGTACCTGCATGGGCAGATGATCCTATTCAGGTATTGGACGGTGAGTCCTGAGTAGATGTACCTGCATGGGCAGATGATCCTATTCAGGTTCTCAGTGTGAAAGTCCTGAGTTGAGAGATTCCTCAGGCATTGTGTGTGAAAGTCCTGAGTCGAGAGATTCCTCAGGCATTGTGTGTGGAAGTCCTGAGTTGAGAGATTCCTCAGGCATTGTTAGAGTTCAGTGAGGTTCTGGGGATTTGTGTTTATCAGATGATGGCCCCAAGCGTGGGACTAAGTTCCAGAGAACTTATTCCCTGGATATGTGTCACACATATGATGAATACATATAGATATGAGATGAGGAAGCCGAGATGGCTAATAGTTATTATATGAGATGAGGTTTAAGCTCATGGAGCTTGAGGTAGTCTACGTACTAGACAAATGATTCCTCAGTGTAGAGGTTGAGGGCACAGGCCTTGTTAGGCGCCCATAACATTTAGTATGGGAGAGATGTTTGATAGTGAATCAGGGGGAGGAAAGACCTCCAAGAACCCTGGACTTACTGAGATCTTTATCTCACCCCATGTGGGGTTTATGTTGCAGGGATAGCAGATAGTAGAAGAGGTAGACTCCATGGTGAGAAGGCACACCAGAGCTGAGCATTAGGAGCTCGTTGGCTGGGGTCTGAGAGAGTTGAGACCCCGTGATGTGTACATATTGAGGTAATATCTGTCTCCTGTCATATCTATATAGATATGTCTGTTATCTGCCTGTATTTGGTTGTTTGGTTCTGGTTTTGATTATCTGGATCACTAAGGGCTAGATGTAGATATATTTGAGTCTTATTCATATTGATGTTATTGTACCATACATAATGTATCAAGAAATACGATTCTTGTATGCTTCCGCGACTTATTTTATGTCACTCTGATATTATAGTATGTTAACACACTGGGTGCACACGGGGTGTTACAGCGCGGAGCTGGCGTTCATGGTGCCGGATTCCAGAGAACATGGAGCTCATGGCGCCATTAGCGCCAGGTATCAGAATAGACGGCGCGGTTCTGACGCTCTTGGCGCTGGCCGACAGAAGGTTTGGCGCCCCTGGCACGAGAACTGACGCTCCAGGCGCCAGATTCTAGAGTTGGTGGCGCCTATGGCGCGGTCTTGGCGCTTGTGGCGCCATCTTCCAGTGCTGTTGACGCTTTGCGCGTGAACCTGACGCTCTTGGCGCCTCGTTCCAGTGTTCATGGCGCTCCTGGCGCTAGACTTGGCGTTGATGGCGCCGTGACTTCTACAGACTTGGCTCTTCTTCTTCTGCTTTATGCTCAATCTTGGCACTTTTGGTCAACATCCTGGAAATTCATCACAGAAGCTTAAATCATACACAATGAGGGCAGTTATCCATGCTTAATGCTCAATTCTTACTCTAAAAAGCTTGGAAAAACCTTATATGCTAGGGGCATATCAACGGCCAACGCCAACAGACACTTGTGGCTCCTCCCGAAGCTGGGTTTCGGGTGCATGTGATCCTGCCTCTTCCTGGCGACAACTCTCTCTGAAAATAGACATTATGCGACTAACCTCATCCTGAGCCCACTCGTGGGTGTAGCCGACCACTACTCATGACCAAGCGCGAAGTACAACATCTTCAGCCCATCCAACTATAAAATAAAATATATAAACATTAGTGTGAATCATGTTTTTTTATCATAATAAACATAAATTGAAAAAATGTTAATGTCAGCAAAACTTACACTATGACTAGTCTTGGCAGCCATCGTCGAGATGTACCGCTTCCCATTTTCCCTGTACCAAACCATGTACTCATGGTTTGGTAACATGAGGCCCTAAACTAGAGAGGGAAGGTCGATGTGTTGGTACCTAACCTCCCAGTATCTAATAAACGGTCTTAGCTTGCGGACCCAATTATTTTCATGTTTACCGCGCAAGGAAAGGTCAAACACACCCTTCAGCTTCCTGGGAGTACGTGGGATTGGCTGATCCCTCCCAAATTGGCTCATGCATCTATCCGACTACAAATACTCAACTGTGTGGAAGCATATAACAGGAGTAGTTGTCATCCACAACAGTCACTGTTGCTCAGATGCACCAAGAAAGTCGTACTCTCCATATGGTTGCCAAACCACCTGGACAGACCAAATAAACACACAAGTATGTAACAACATGGACCACAAATGCATAGTTAAGAACACTTAAAAATAACTAAACGTACCTCATCCTAACTGAGGGATTCCAATCTCATCCTATACTAGAGCATCTTATGTGCTCGAAACCGGCCTAAAGCATTAAACCTTATTTCAAAATAACTGACATTAGAATACTATAAGACTGAATTCCAAAAATTTTTAAAAAAACAAAATATACTAACACATACCGGTGTCTGTAATGTCACTCTGGGTGAGTAGGTTGCGGAATAGCTGGAGCAATGGGTGGGAATCTCAGCCACACCCACACTTGAAGCAGCATATGACACCCACCAATGTCACTTCTGCGTGGATCTGTACCCTCGCACATTTGTCTAAACAAATGTGCAAGGACCGCAGAGCCACAACTATATCCTCCAATCTCCTCGAAGTCCCGAGCAAGCAATGAGACGTAACGTGCCGTGACCATGCTCCCCCCGGATCTGTTGCTTAGCAAACATGCTCTAAGAAGTTGAGCAATGTGCGCCTTTGTAAAGCGCATCACAGTGACCAAATCGGGAACTACCTCACCCCAGTGCGCAAAATGTCTATCAAAGAAAGACATGTGCAAATATCCACCTTTAAGCTCAGTATCTTCCTGAGGTTCATGCCCAAAAACCTCCTTAATGATGGTGTCCCAGTCAACTATGGTGACTCTTGTAACAACTTTGCCCTCGGTGGGCAATACTAAAGTACCAGCCACGTCTTCCAACGTGATGGTCATCTTGAAAATAATAGGAATACTTCACAACAACCAAGAGGGGGGTGAATTGGTTGAACATTGGTATTTTAAAATCAAATTCAAATCAAAGTTTCAGGATCTTTATCACTTTTAAAACCAAGAAACCTTTTTACTCAATCAAATAGCTCAGTCCAAGAATCAATAGATCAAAACAGAACTTGTTGAACAATGAATGTGATTCAAAGAATTAAAGACAATGAATATGATGAGAATAGAAATATAGAAATAAGAACACAAGCAATTTATGCTGGTTTACTTCAAATCATGAAGCTACATCCAGTTTCTTCTAATTCACACTGAATTAGAGTTCCACTATTATAAAATATTCTTACAAGCTTTTACAAGAACCTCCCCTTTATTAACCCTAGATAAAGAACAGAAATCCAAAACCTATTAGACTTCTAAGGAGAAAGATCCAGAGAACACTACTCTGATCTTTAAGCTAGAGAACCCTTCTCTAGTCCCAAGCTTTAAGAACCCAATTACAATAGTCAAATACAACACAATTTGTAAACAAAATTACAATCAATGAGTTAAGGGAAGAAACAACCTGATGATCCAGTTGAGTATTTGCAGGTTGAAAGACAAAAGCAATCTCAGAACATCTTCTTCCTTAACCTTTGAAACAAACTTCTTGCTTTAAAGAATCACTCAAAAACCTATGAATGTTTTAGTGTAAGCAAGAACTCATAGAACCCAGAAAAATTACTTAGAAAGTGTTTAGAAAGCTTGTGTGTGCTCAGAATACGAATTGATCAAGTTACAAAACAAGCTGAGCCTTGGTTCTATTTATAACAAACTTTTGTAATTGTCAGTAATCGATTAAACGCGCCATATAATCGATTATTTAACTCATGTAATTGATTAAATCAATCTGGTAATCGATTAAAGTGTTCAACACAATTTCTGGACATGAGCAACGAGCAAAATAATCGATTATTCTGTCTTGTAATCGATTAAGACAGGAAGCTTCAAAATATCAAAATACATTATGTAATCGATTACGAATTCTAGTAATCGATTAAACCAGGAAGCTTTTGAAAACGGATTGAACTATGTAATCGATTACTATATTTGGTAATCAATTAAAGCAGCAAATCTTGTAAGCAAATACATAGTATAATCGATTACTAAATTTGGTAATCGATTAAGACAGGAAGATGACTTTTTCATTTTAGCCTGTGTAATCGATTACTACTCTTTGGTAATCGATTCTTCCAGCACTACTTAAACTTATATTTAGTTGTGTAATCAATTACTATAGATTAATAATTGATTAAAGTGTTCATCAAGGCAATGTATATGAAAACAAAGGTCAAATAATCGATTATTCCGATAGGTAATCGATTACATTGTTCTTGAAAGGTTTCCCAGAATGAACTAAGAACAAAATAATCGATTATATCTTTAATGTAATCGATTAAGTCAGTACAAAACCATTTTTCCAAAAACCTTTGATTCAAATCAAAAACTTGGTCATTTTACTAAAGCCTTGTGATTTTTATTAATCAAATTAATTGAATTATTGAATGATATGAATGCAATGTACTTGGATCAACATAATTGCTTCTTTCTTACACATTTAACACAAATCAATCTTCAAGGCATCCAATGCATGTTGAAAGCTCAAAACCAAGGCTTGATTCCTTTGTAATCTTCAAATAGCTCCCCCTGTAACCAACACATTTCTCCATGCGTCATATGGAAGGTATGGGTCTCTGGTCTCCACTGCTCAACCAGAGAGCACTAATAAGTGCAGGATCGATCTAAAAAAAACACTAATCAATTCAAATGTACAGTTATATAAAAATTTGTTTACTCATTTCCTACTTACATACCTGAATATGTTGCATGTGTGCGACATGTAGAAAACCAACATTTTTTAACATATTACCAACGATGCCAGGTATATGATCATGAGGTGGCCTTGTCGATACTTTACCTTGTCGAGTCTTCAACAGTTGAGCTATGTCTTCATTCCACACAGCTTGTGAAATGTGGGTGTGTTGAGTACACCTACGCAAAACACCCCACTTATACGGGGTAGGGATAACATGGGTCGTTGGATCCATGGGCTCACCCTCATGATCCGATCCAGAGCGAGAATAATCAGTCGAAGATGAATCAACCATCTAATGAGTATCTTAAAAAAAATAAATGAATTTAAATTAAAAAAAATTATCTTCGGTTCATAAAACATTTCAAATAATTATTCTATCAAATTAATTAAACCTAACACCCTAAACCCTAAACAATGAACCATAAAAAAACACCCTAAACCCTACACAATGAACCACAAAACAAACACCCTAAACTCGAAAAACGTACACCCTAAACCCTAAACCCTACACATAAACCCTAAACCCTAAACAGAATACCATCACCAATCAACCCTAAACCATAAACCACACACCCTAAACCCTTAAGACTCAAACATAAACCCTAAAACAACCACCATAAACCCCAGCCCCTTAACCCTAATCCAAACACCTTGAACACTAAACCATTAACCTAAACCCCATCAACCCTAACCCTAAACCCTAAACACTAAACACCATGAACCCCAACCCCTTAAGCCTAAACCTGTAAAACAACCATCCTAAACCCTAAACAACGAACCATTTAACAAACACCCTCAACCCTCAACCCTCAACCCTACACCCTAAACCCTAAACCAAACACATAAACCCTAAACCCTAAACCCTAAATAGAATAACATAAACAATCAACCCTAAACCCTAAACCACACACCCAAACCCCCAACACTCAAACATAAACCCTAAAACAAACTTCCTAAACCCCAACCCCTTAACCCTAAACCCTAATCCAAACACCTTAAACACTAAACCATTAACCTAAACCCCATCAACCCTAAACCCTAGACCCTCAACCCTCAACAAACACCATGAACCCCAACCCCTTAAGCCTAAACCCATAAACCAAACACCCTAAACACTAAACCATTAACCTAACCACCATCAACACTAAACCATAAACCCTAAACCCTTAATCCTAAACCAATAAACCAAACACCTTAAACCCTAAACCGTACATCCTAACAATTTTCTACGAACCTAACATTTACGTCCCTAACAATTTCCTACAAACCTAACATCTACGTTGCTAACAATTTCCTATGAACCTAACATCTAATTCAATAATATAACTATTAAATAAAATGCAAAATTATTAGATTCACTTACTTGTTGGCAGAGCTTCGCTGCAGAAATAATCTTTTAGAGAGAACGCTACAAAATTTTAGAGAGAAGGTGAAATAGTACAAATGGTAAAAAGTGAAATTTTTTGGGGTTATATAGCACTCAAACATGCCCAATTTAGGCCTGTTTAAACACACCCAATTTAGGTGTGTTTGAGTGCCCCAAATTTCAAAATATTTTATTTAATTTGTTAGGTAAAAAGTGAAATTTTTTGGGGTTATATAGCACTCAAACATGCCCAATTTAGGCCTGTTTAAACACACCCAATTTAGGTGTGTTTGAGTGCCCCAAATTTCAAAATATTTTATTTAATTTGTTATTTAAATTTGCCTTTGTTAATTACCATTTTACTCTTAAACCAAATTTTAGGTTCAATTAAAGATACAAAGCAAATTTCATTACCAAGTGTAACGAACCTTAAGCAAGAAGTTAAAGGAGATGATGGTTAGAGTAATTTACTCAAAGGGTTTATACTGGTTCGATTTCAAACAGAATCTACATATAGTTTGATACAAAGCAACCCAAGCTTGGATCTTTCCACTAATAATTTGAGTTTGACAAACAAACTCACATGTACATGAGATGACACATGCAAACCTCTTGAAAACCTTTCTAAGATAACCATTATACATGTAGAAGCCACTACATAAGAAACAAAATTACGCTGATCATCTATGGAAAGAATTCACCTGATTAGTCAAAAGATGTGAAAGATATGAAAGTTAATGCACTTCATAATGCAAAATCAGCTTATCTTCATGATTTCATGGCAAAGATCCAATGATTCTTTAGGTAGGAAAAGGTTTTGCATCAATGGATCAAAAGAGTATTGACACTTTGGGTTTCTAAGCTTCCTTTCAAAGAAAAAGAAGTGAAAAGTATTAGAGAATTGGTGTCACACATAAGACCCTTCGAAATATCATTTTTATAGCCACGGAACATAAACAATTAATTATTCCATAGAGAAAATCAATTTATTTGTTCTTCGCATCACCTGAGCAACATGAAGAACACATAAGCAATTATATTACCATTTAATTGATCAAGTGCAATAGCAAAAATAGCTTCAGACCCACATAATCGATTATTCACTTACAATAATTGATAATTGTGAGCATTTCTCAAATAATCGATTATTTGATGTAGAAATGAAAACCTTTAGTATTTCTAAAGAAGTTTCAAATGTTTTCATTTCATACCAAAATATAATCATGGATCAATACCATGATAACTATATGAGTAAACTGAAATGCATTTCCTAGTATCGGATGCATGATCACACACATTCAAGCATAGTAAAGAATTAAAGAAACATCTTACTTATGACTAGAGTTTATCAGTTTGGAGATTATTACAAATACACATCCTCAACACTTAGATACAAAACAGTGAAGCCTTCCTTCATGTTCTACAAAGTCGATGTGCATCCTCTACATACTGTTCATATTTTTCCACCACTACCACATTGGGTATTGGATTTCACTTATGTGGTTTGCTGCCAACAATTTTTGTGTTTATACTTCTCTTTTTTGGTGTTGAATTTCCTCCTTCTTTGGGTGAATGTCTTCTCTTTTTTGTGTCAAGTGATAATTTATGACATAAAAAATCCAAGTCGATTATAGGCATGTTTGCAACGCTCTACGCGAACACATTAAGGTTGCCCTTTAAGAGATTGACGAGTGCGTATTCAACATCTAGTGTCAAATTGATGCCAATTTTTGTAGTCTTCCCTTTACTACTGACAATATCCTTTATTTGTGTTGTCGGCTAAGGCCTTCGGTCATCAAATCCCTCCTTGGGTTCAAGGTCTAAAAGGTTCACTTAGTGACTCAGGCCTACGGAACTCAGCTTCCTCCTATCTCCCATGCTTCCATTTCTTGAATTCTTCATGTTGTTGAAGTTTTTGTTCATGAACTTTTAGTGTTCCAACAAGTTTCAAGGGACATGTCTCAGGATTTTTCAGGGCTCTCAATGTTTTAACCTATGGTATCTATTTCCTAGATATATTTCTCAAAATTTGTTCAATATGATCATAATTACCAAAAGTTCTTCCTAAAGATTTTAGTTCATTTAATATGGTTTGGAAGCGCCCAAACATACATTGTATATCCTCACCTTCCTCTATAGTAAATAACTCATACTTATGTGTGAGGAGACTTAGTTTGTTCCTCTTTACCTGTGACGACCCTTCATATGTTATTGTAGAACTAATGTTGTATAGTACTTACAACATCGGTTTTGGTAGAACCAATGTTGTTTTTGCAATTTTTTATATTGATTCCATGAACTTAACAACTTCTCTAAAACATCACTTATACTGAAGAACATGGCATAATTGTGGAACAAAATTCAATTATTACACTAATTATTAGGTCATAATTTATGAAAATTCTTGTTACGACCAAAATATGAAATTTGTCAAAATAGTGTTCATAACTTGTGATTTCATTATGCCTAAACCAAAAGCTTGAGATAATCCCCCTATCAATGGTTAATTGTTTGATTTTACTACAAACCTATTATCGCTTTCCCTTTTTAGACTCATAAGAAATACAGGGAACTTCTTAAGACATTAAGTGGTATTGAAATGTATGCAAAAAGAAAAGGTGGAAGTTTTTAGCCAAGACAGTATAAAGATAATTTAAACTACTCAATCTGAAACAAAAGAATAGTCATATTCATGACTAATTACTTAAAAATAACTAGTATTTGTCCTTCCAACATTTCATCGCTGCATGACATGACAGGATTGAGGTTTAAAAGTTAAACTTTCCTACGCAGAAAATGTTTCACTCCAGAATGAGATGGATATTTTAAGCTCCCCAAATCAAAAGATTAAATGACAATGAAATAAGAATCATAAAATCTAAAAAAGTAAAAAATTAGTGGTTGCATACTAGTTCATAACTTCATCATATTGCTACATACCACTGTTTAGCTTTGTGCTAAGAGCTTCTCCAATAGTCCAGGGTATTTTGATGGCGTCCAACCGTTCTCTCCTCGATACTGGAATGAATGAAAACAAAAAATATGATATCAATATTGTTCACTAACAATAGATTCCTTAAGAAGTCAGAAACAACTTATTTCAATTTCTAATCTGGCGTCATACACTCTTCTAACAGACTTCACAAATAAATGGGAAAGGGAATCTAACAATAAAAATAATTCTATATTATGATAATATAACTAGCTAAAATCCAAATTGCATTCCAGACAGCAGAGATGGGCTACAGAATTCCACATTCCATATAACTTAGTGGATTTGATAGTGAATACCACAATAATTAAAATCTAATTTTCACTACACTTAAGTGAGGATGAAATCTAAGGGATTACATGAATTTAGAATCCCTAAATGAGTTAGTACTACCTCTTGCAAAAGGATGCTAGCACAGTATGTTATACATGCAATGAAACTTTCACAAGTGTCGTGGAGGAAAAATGTGGCATGAGAAGAAAAAAAAGAAAAACCTTAGAAATCATGCCAACAACAATGAGTTGTCCATTGACAGCCAAAGCATTCAAGCACAAGTTTAACATGTCACCGCCAACAAACTCATAGATGATGTCAATACCTTTGGGTAACTCTTCCCTTAGAACCTGAAGAATTAAGTAAAAAATTATCATATATGTTGGTATGAAGAAATTTACATAATTTGTTCCAATAAAGACAAGAACCAAAACAAAATCAACAAAGTAAGATGCCAATTTGCACTTAAATTGGAGCCATGATTTGAACATTGATATTCATTAAAGATTTAAGTTGTGGTGCTTGATTGATCTTTGGTATGGAAAGGACTTCTCCACCAATATTTTGTCCTTTCGGTTATGAATTATTGTTCTTTGGCTACTAGAACCAGTAAGTCTATGTCCAGTGAGTTTCACAGCTTTTGTCAGCAAATGTAATAAGATGATACTGTAACGTTTGCCTGATTGATAGAGCACATTTGTTTAAAGAGAGTTTATAGGTATTCCATGATGCAAATTTCTCCACAGAAATGTTGTGACTTGTCACATTTCTTCCTACACGGGTTTAAGATGAATTTCTACTTTTCTTTTATTCAACAAAAGGTAATCTTTTTTTTCCTGGAATTGAAGGATTTTCTTTTTATATTTTAGGCTCACAGGATTATTGCTAGTGTATGATAAAAAAGGACTATAAGAGGAACAAAATTTGAGGGGTATCAATACTCAACTCAATAGTCAATAATATCAGGGACATTTTGGAAACTAAGTCTGAAAATTCATTCAACAAAATAGAAGAGATAATGTAAGCAGTTTGAATAGAATTAGGATCGTTTGTTATAAACTAAACAGCAACTTGTCGGTGGAAGTAGCTGAATAGCAAATTTGTCAGTTTCTCATGCCGTAACAGTAATAAGGACCCCTTTTCCAGATTCCATCTGTCCTACCTTTTCAGAACACAAAAATGGAAACTCTGATGAAGACAAGCCAGTGGAAGATTCACAAAAGATAGTAAATAAAAAAGGCTAGATTTACATTGATATCAAAGATGAGTATAATTTGAAAGTATAAGAAATAAGGATACATCTGAAGCAAGGAGAGACAATATTATATTAGTCAACATTTTCTAGAGCAATTGAGGCTGTTAATTCCGATGTAAGCATGAAAACACCTTCAGGATCTAGTCTAGGCACCGGAAGAGCATGCTTTGAAGGAAACTATCCCAAGTAAAAAAGACAGCTTCAATAACTTACATTATAATAAATATCACCATAGTATCATTATCAGATCAATTTAAAAGCCAAACACATGGTTTTCTAAATAAGTAGTACATGGAAACTCAAATAATTAAGTCATTAATATGAAAGGAAAATATAAAACATTATGTTAAGCATTGCCCACCATTAAGAATTCAGCATAGCCTCTAAAAGTCATGAATGCACAAGGCATAACAACTTTCAAGTTAGTAACAGAATCCCTAACTGTTGCAATTATCCCTACAGCCTAAAATATATACATTAAAAGAGTATAAATGTCTAAGTAAAGGTCTAGTGCATAAAGTGGTAGGCTCCATATCAAGATATCTACATATGGGGTATATCTATACCTCAAATCCTGCATCAAATGGAAGACGAGAAAAGCCATAGATATCAAAATCTATGTTTCAAAGTCTCAGAGTAAATCTATTTGGTTCAACTTTGGTCTCTTTTTTGTCATAAAACAACTTTTGAACAGACATGCTCTTGTAGGAAGTTATACATGTGAAAAATAGAAGAGTAAAAATCTAGCTTCTCAAATTCTTATCATTTATTAAAATTTTATCATATATTCTATAAAAACATTATTATGGTCCCCAAAAGATACGTTTGGCAACTGAATCCTTGTGTGTTTAATTTATAGTTTCTCTAGATCCTTCCATGAGAATTCAGTTCAGTATTCATAAAGTTTATTTACACCGTGTATGTTCACAATAGGACCAAACTGAGATGAATAAAAAGTTAGTGCCTCGACTGGGAAACTAGACTTTGAAGAATCAAATTGAAAATACATTACTAGAAAACATTAAATTCTCTAGAAGGCTAAGTTATGGTAATCCTAGGATCTTAGGTTGAAGGAGATGAAAAAAACTTCTTATTTTGCTACTCATACAACACCTACTTACATAAATCTATGTTCAAGAATTGTAACATACTTGAACAATAAACACAGTGCCTTGTTTTAAGGAAGTAATTCCAAATTAGTGTAGTGCCTTATTCTAGATATACCGAAAAGCCACAAGCATATTACATTGGTATTTATTTTACAATAAGCTGCAGTTTCTAATTTGAACATGCAATTGTTGAGCTAATGCATAATTCTTCTAGGCAATTAGTTCAACAATGAAGGGTGTATCTTTTTGCCACAATTGACGCTATCTGTCATGAAGTCAAGGATTAGACATGTCTGAGAGAGAATTGCAAAAAAAAAACCCAACAATATGCATACACAAGTCCTCTCAGAATTCAGATAGATATATCTTACATCACTAGCATTGACACCAGCAAAAATTATCTTAACAAGAACATGCTAAAATGAGAGTTACCTTTCTACATAGGACTGTAGCCTATTATTTAAACACTCATAAAACAAATAACATAATAAGAAAAAAGACAACACAAAAAAACCGTAGCCTATTATTTAAACACTCATAAAACAAATAACATAATAAGAAAAAAAACAAGCTGCCGACACTTATTCCCGAGCCTGGTGAATTTGTGCAGCCAGTGAGGTTTGGTTCCGAGCCTTTCCGACACTATTAAGTATTATCCATTACTTTTATTTACCCTTCAAGCCTAAGGCATTTCACTTGTTCTGCATTGACCATAGCGTCTCTCTTTCTTTCCTAATTAATCCTTCCATGCAAACAAATGCTCTCTCTCATACTCATAGTGAGACACACAGCTGAGTTTCATTGTATTGTATATGTCCTTTCTCGATTCTCATCATATATCTGTTCAATTACCATTATCTTTCTATGTTGAGTGTTGTCATTTTTTGAGTTTCTCATTACTGGTTCTTTTTTGTTGATACATACATATATATACGTACATATATATAGTTTATTCACTCAAATTCAGTGTCACAAGTTCTCAAGATTGTTGTCTAGTACTACCTGCAGCACCATTCAATTCTTCACTATGTATGGATACACACACTTCTAGTATATACCAAGTGATTGATGATGTTGTTAGCAAAATCTGAATCAGATATCACAAGCTTAGCTCCATCTTAACCTTCAAGGTCACCAAAGCTCCTTGTGCATAATCTGAAAAGTCCTTTAAGGGATTCTCATGATGGGGACAAGTCATCTTCAATACAGGTGATTGAGCATTTTTAGTTTAGTATTTTTCTATTTTTCTTAGCTTATTTGACTTCTCTTGGATTCTTATTTTCTCACTTTAACTCAGTTTTAGTCTTAGGCAAATAATTGGGCTTAATTGATAATTGTTGCTTATTTTCAGATTGTGTTTACTTAACCTATCTTCCTTATGCAGGGCCTATAGGATTCTACAGAACTCCAAATGGAGCATATGAGTAGTCCTTGAAAAGCTAAGGAAAAGAGCTACAATTTGGTCAAAGATAAGTGTGGGACAACTCTTTCAGTTTGAGGGTCAAATTAAGCTTGGAAGTAAGAACCTATGCATTTGAGTTTTGGGCTACGAGTTTGGGTTTTGATTTGTGCAATTAGCATAATTAGTTAGTTTAGATGGGATTAATCAGAGCCCATCCTTCATTTTGTTTAGTCACTATATATTAGTGTAGTTAGGAGTTTCTTAAAGGAAACAAAAAAAAAATTCTAGTTTCTTGTGCAAGTTTTCAAAATTAAAAATCTTTTCTCTCTTTTTCTCTCAACTATTCTTCATTTTTCTTCTTCTTTTCATCTTTGTTCTTTTATTTTCTTACACAAATTTTGTGACTCTTCCACTAATGATGATCATAGAAAACTAAATAATCAATCAATCAATCCAAGGATCTATTCCAAGCAAGGAGAATTTGATTTTTGGTTTGGTATTTTAATTTATGTGTGAATGTTCATCTTCTTCTTCAATCCTCTTTTCGATTTTCATAATTATGAATATGTTTAGGATTGAAAACTGATTAGGTTATGGATTTATTTCCTAATTACTAATTTTAATCACAAATTGTTTGGATGATATTTCAATCTAGTTTGTGATTTTAATTGATTTAGGAGTTAATTCGATTGAACTGCTTATAATGATATTGAATGAACCTTCATAATATGATCATTATCTGAGAACTATGATAATTCACATTGCTTGGATTGGTGAATTGGATTGATATTCTTGAATCTGTTTTACAACATCTTTTATCAATTATGTTAGTTTCTGCATTTTCTTCAATTCTTGTTTGTGTTTCTGCAATTTTTGTTCACTATCTGCATAATGTTTGATAAAATTCTCCTGCTGTTTATAAGTGGATTAAGTTAGAAACCAAATTGGATTGTATCTCTGAGTCGACCTAGGTTAATCATGTGCTACAGAATTATCTTAGTTTTATTTGTTTTGTAGCAATTCAATAGTCATTATCAAAACTGGTGTCGTTGCCAGGGATACAGTTCATTGTGTGCCAACTTTAATCCACTCATAATTAGATAACAGTATAGGTAGAATTGATATTAATATAGTATAATTGCATCTGTCTATTGAAAAGAAAAAATTATGTTTCTAAAAAAATAGATTGATAGATAGATATATAATAGATTGATGGCTAGATAGCTAGCTAGCTAGATATATAGATGAAAGATAGATAGATATATTGAAGGATGGATTAATTGATAGATTGATTTATCGATAGATAGAATATAGATAGATAGACAGACAGATAGATTGATTGATTGATTGATAGATAGAAGATAGATAGATTGATTGATAGATGATAGATAGATATATAGAATAAAGATAGATAGATAGATAGATAGATAAAAGATTTACTGTGATGTTTTTGAATTTTTTTTTTTAAATTTTGGGGTAGTTTTCCATTTTTTATATCATTTCAACAAATATTATGAATATTGTTTTGGTAGAGTAGTTGTCTGTTATTTCTGTCACCGATGAATTGAACTGTGCATGACTAGGTTCAAACCAGGTGACTTGCATTCATATGATCCTGAGATAGATATGATGTTTCACAGTTTGAGCAGAGATAATAAAACTTTAGTTCTAGAAAGTAGTATAGTGTATTCTGAGCATTATGTTTCTGAGTTTTCTGTTTCTGAACCTTTTATTTCTAATTTTGAACATTCTGATTCTGAAATTGTTGTTGATATAATGACTGATAACAATCAAACTCTTAAGGAATTGGCTACACCGATGTTGTTTATCAACCGTGGTGTATTCAATATCCTGAGACAGAGATTAGTTATGAGCTAAAATTTGGACTAATCCATTTGCTTCCAAAGTTTCATGGTCTTGTAGGTGAAGATCCACATAAACATCTTAAGGAGTTTCATGTAGTGTGTTTTACCATGCGACCACATGACATTCATGAGGACTATGTGAAGATGAAGGTATTTCCATTCTCTCTGGATGGTGTGACTAAGGACTGGTTGTACCATCAACACTTGGACATATATAAAGAGAAGATTTTTAGAGAAATTCTTCCCTGCATCCAGAACAACATCCATCCAGAAAGAAATCTGTGGTATAAGGCAACTACCTGAAGAGACATTATATGAGTACTTGGAGAGGTTCAACAAGCTATGTGCTACCTGTGCTCATCATCAAATCAGTGAGCAATTATTGATCCAGTATTTTTATGAAGATTTGATGTTAATGGATAGGAATATGATTGATGTAGTCAATGAAGGCACTTTAATGGACAAGACTCCCATTGCTGCAAGGCAATTGATTTCCAACATGGTAGCAAACTACCAGTAATTTGGTACTAGAGTAGCTGCACCATCCAAGGCTGCTACAAATGAATTTTTTATTTTTATGGTTGCTGATAACCAAAGGATGGAAAATAAAGTGACAGAATTAGCATCCCTTGTGAGACAACTTGCCATTGGTCAAAAGCAGAATGTGATGGCAGCCAATCAACCAAGGTTGTGAGGTATCTGCCGTGCGACTGATCATCCGACAAATACATGTCCTACTCTCCAAGAAAAAAAACAATTTGCTGAAGTTTCTGCCATACAACCTGAACAACCATTTAAATCTCAACAACAACAGTATAATCCTTACTCCAACACTTATAATCATGGTTAGAGAGATCATCTGAACTTGAGGTATGGCCCTGGTCCACAACAACAACGACAAACACAACAACTGCAGACAGTAGCAATATCAACCCTCCACCAGCAAGTACTAAGCTCCCCTGTTCAGACAACAACAACAATTACAACAATCTGCACCTACAGCTACAGAACCTGTACAGAGCAGTTCTGGACCTTCCTTGGATGACCTAATGAAGCAAATGACAACTAGCAACATTCAATTTCAATAGAATGTGAGTGTGACCATCCAAGATTTGCAGTTAGCTACAACTGTCAACCAGATGCATCAACAAGGTTCTAGCAACATTCCAGCATAGCCAATTATTAATCCAAAGAATTTGAGTGTTATTACCTTAAAGAGTAGCAAGGAGCTTCCAAATTCAACATATATTGGTGCCAAAATTGATGATGGTGCCAAAAAGGATTCTGCACCAAAACAGATTCCTCTACCTTTTCCTTCTATATCCATTCCTACAAAGAAAGTGAAGCTTGATTATGATCTTCTTGAGACTTTTAGGAGGGTGGAAGTCAACATTCCCCTATTGGATGTCATCAAACAGATTCCAAAATATGCAAAGTTCTTGAAGGATTTGTATACCTGCAAGAGGATGCTGAAGGGAAATGAGTAAGTGAAGATGGGCAGAAATGTTTTTGCACTTATACAGAGCAAAACTGTTGCTTCCATTCCACCATCCACCTTGCCATAGAAGTGCAAAGATCCTGCACTTTCACTGTCGCTTGCACCATTAGAGATTGCACTTTTATAGATACAATGCTTGACCTTGGAGCATCGATTAATGTTATGCCCACATCAGTTTACGGGTCATTACATCTTAGTGAATTGAAACCCATTGGTGTTGTCATTCACTCATCCAACATGAGTGTTGCTTTTCCACTTTGAGTTATTGAAGATGTGCTGGTGCAAGTTAATGATCTGATTTTTTGAGTTGATATTTACATTTTGGATATGGAGAATGAGTCTTCCAGCCATGGTTCCACATTGATACTAGGGGAAACCATTCTTGATGACAGCTAGGACCAAAATTAATGTGCATGTCGAAACTCTTTCCATGAAGTTTGGTGATGATGTTGTCCATTTCAACATTTTTTAGGCCATGAGACATTCTGCAGAGGAGCATTCTATCTTCCTTGTAGATATTATTGATGTTGCAGTAGATAATGCAGACATTTTTACATATTTACTTTCTGAATTTTTTGACTTTTCTGATTTTGATCTTGGTTCTTTTAATTGTACCTGTGATGATTCTGTTGTTGTATGTAGTATTTGTGTGGATATTTCCTCTGTACTTCACTCTGATTGTGTTGCAGGTACAGGTGCAGTTGCTGATTCTCCTATCTCCCTTCCATTAGCCACCAACCTCCCCTTACCATCTACTATTCAGCCACCTTCCTTGGAGCTGAAGCCATTACCTAAGAACCTTAAATATGCCTATTTAGATGACACTCAAAAGCTCCCAGTCATCATATCTAGCAGCTTGTCACTTGAGCATGAAGAGAAGTTACTACATGTTCTAAGAGGCCACAAAAAGGTCATTGGATGGATGCTTGCTGACCTTCCCGGAATAAATCCTTCTATATGCATGCATCAGATACTCTTGGAGGATGATTCTAGGCTGGTAAGGCAGCCACAAAGGAGGTTGAATCCCACCATTCTTGATGTGGTGAAGAATGAGGTAATGAAGCTACTAGCTGTAGGAATCATCTATCCTATTTCAGATAACACATGAGTTTCACCTGTCCAAGTGGTCCTTAAGAAGTCAGGCATCATTGTTGTGAGAAACCAGGATAATGAGTTGATTCTGACTAGAGTAGCCAACAGTTGGTAAGTTTGCATTGACTATAGGAGACTTAACTAGACAACTCACAAGGACCATTTCCCTCTGCTATTCATTGATTAGGTTCTAGAGAGGTTGAGAGGTAAATCACATTATTGCTTTTATGACGGTTTTTAGGTTACATGCAGATTCATATTGCACTGGAGGATCAACACAAGACCACATTCACCTGTCCATTTGGCACATATGCTCACACCAGGATTCCCTTTGGTCTATGCAACGCACTTGGCACCTTCCAAAGGTGCACGGTGAGTATCTTTTCTAATTTATCAGACAGTTGCATGGAGGTGTTTATGGATGATTTCATTGTTTATGATTCCTCTTTTGATGCATATGCAGTTATAAAATGGAACCATGCATGATTCTGTGAGAAGGGCATTTTTGGTAAAAAGAATTTCACCCATGTGGACGGGACCAATAGAAATGATGTTCGGACCAATATCAATTCCCTTAAAACTAACTAAGCCCAAAATAGACCAAGGCTCAATCATTTCGTACTTCTACCCCTTTTTCTGCTATTTTAATCTTTATTTGCAACATGTCACTTTTATTAGACGCGCCTCTTTTTTATTAACTACAGTTTCCCTGGCAGATTTTTGTTTGCTAACTTCATGGACCCAACTACTTGTCCTATTTCTCTAAGCACATAATTATACATGTCAAATCATGTCTATTTAATTATCATACTAACTTAAATAATTAAACTCATAATTTTAATTAAATTACATCAACATGCTAATTTAATTAATTTCAAACATCACATAAAAATACCAAGATAAGTAATTCACTCAAATAAAAATCCAACTAAAGCTTGAAATATTTAATCACACATCAAGAAATATTTTTCATGAAAAAGAATTATTAAAATCTCGATACTATTTTACTTAAGATATTAAACACAATTTACCGTGCATTAAATTCATTTAAATCAATCAAAATTTATTTCAAGAAATAATTAAATTTCTTAAAATATATCAAACAATTTAAATTCCTAAGTGGGAAAAATTGGTTTGTTACATTGGGACTATTAGTGTAAAACAAAATGTCAATATCAAAAGAAAAACTACACTGCATCAATTCCAACGACAAACAATGTAAAAAATCACGCTTTACATTAGTTATTACCAAAATCAATGTAGAAAGTGACTTGACTCATGTAGAATGTCCCATTTCCTACAATGGGTTCTACAGGAACCAATGTTGAATTTGTGGATTCTATATTGGTTTGGAATCAATGTTGAATATACTTATATTTAACTTGGTGCTAAACAACATCAATTCTGAAACCAATTTAATACGCCTTTCAAAATTGATGTGAAATGTGTTTGTTGTAGTAGTGTTTGAAATATTAAATAATGATTATTTTATATCAAACAATTAATTAAATTTTTGAAATGAAGAACAGTCAAATTAGAATTAAAATAATAACCTATTAATTATACATTTTATTAATTTTTTGGATACAATTATATAAGCTAAATAAGAAAAATCTTTTAATGCATGCCCTAAAATGTAAGTGATATTACAACAAATTGAATTAAAATTAGTCTGCAAAATATAACACATAACTAAAACACATTTTTAGTCTTTTATGTTTTCAATTATATATTCAATTTGGTCCCTTATCTTTTTAAAAGTTTAATTTAGTCTTCTATGTTTTTAAAGTGGGTCAAAATATGTACCTTCCATAACAATGATCATTTTCGATCTTGGAACACAATTTTGATCCCTTTTATTTATTGACTCTGAGATGTGAAGTTTGTCCTATTAAATTTATTTACATAAAAAATTAAATTAAATTGATGTTTGAACCCCAACAAGGGCCACAAACTAGTGAAAATTGCATAAAAATGAGTATTAGGAGCAACAAAAAAGAATCTAATATTAAAATTTTTATTTTCTCCGGTTGCTCATTGAATTAATTTTTCATACAATTTTCATTTGTTTGTGATCTTTTTTGGTTTGAAAATCGATTGGTTTCAAAATATTTATTTATGTATGTAAAAATCTAATCCAACTCACATCTCAAAAAGTAAAAAAAGAGTTCAAAATCGTGTCCCAAAAAATATCATTGTTTCAAATTGAACATTTTAATTCACTTTAAAAACATAAAGGAATAAATTGAACTTTATAAAAGAAAATGGACCAAACTGAATAAAATAAAAAACATAAAAGATGAAAAGTGTATTTTGGTCAATTTCTTATTATCAAAAGTTTAGGTGAGTTAGGTTTCGAGAACTCATTGATAACCGATGTCTCATTGCTTCAAAATAAATAAACTACGCTAATTATGTAGCACATGATTAACCTAGGTCGACTTAGAGATACGATCAATTTGGTTCCAACTTCAATTCACTAATAATAACAGGGGGTTCTTTTATCAAACAGTTTGTAGGCAATGAGTAAAAATAGCGAAAACACAAACTACAATTGAAGAAAAATGTAGAAACTGACAAAATTGATAAGAGATATTGTAAAACAGATTAAAGAACATTAATCCAATTCACCAAACCAAGTAATGTGAATTATCATAGTTCTCAGATAATGATCTTGTTATGAAATTTCATTCAATTTCATTAGAAGCAGTTCAATCGGATTAACTCCTAAATTAATTGAAACCACAAACCTAATTGAAATATCATCCAAATAATCTGTGATTAAAATTTGAAATTAGGAAATGAATCCATAACCTAATCCGTTTTCAATCCTAAACACATTCATAATCATGAAAATCGAATAGAGGATTGAAGAAGAAAGTGAACATTCACACAAAATTGAAATACCAAACCTGAACTCAAAATTCTCCTTGCTTGGATTGGATCCTTGGATTGATTAATTGTTTAGCCTTCCATGTTCATCATCAGTGGAAGAGCCATGAGATTAGTGCAAGAAAATGGAAGAACAAAAATGAAATGAAGGAGAAAACTCAAGAATACTGAAGAACAATTGAGAGAAAAGGGGAAAGAAATTTTAATTCTGAAAACTTCTAAAAGAAATTACAAATTCTGTTTTTGCTAAAAATGAAGTGTAAAAATATAAATAATTAATTGCACTAGTATATAGTGACTAAGCCAGTAGGAAAGGATGGGTCATGATTAGGCTCATCTAATTTAACTAATTACTAATTACACTAATTCGTAATCTAAAACTCAAGTGCAGAGGTTCTGACTTCCAAGCCTAAATTAACCTCAAAATGACAGAATTGGCCTTGGCTTATCTCTCATAAAATTGTAGATCTTTTTCTTATCTTTTCAAGAACTACTCATATGTATCATTTGGAGTTCTAGAGAACTCTCTAGGTCCTGCACAAGAAAGATAGTTCAAGTAAGCAAAAAATCTGAAAATAAGCAACAATTATCAATTAAGTCCACTTGTTTGCCTAAGACAAAAATTGAGTTAGAGTAAGAAAATAAAAGTTCAAGAGAAGTCAAATAAGTTAAGAAGAATAGAAAAATGTAAACTAAAAACACTCAATCACTCATGTGAGTGTAAAATTCAAAATAATAGCAAAATTAATATCAAGAAGTTAATGATAATTTTGACATAAATAAGTACATTAATTATTTTTTAATTATTCATTGTAAAATCTTCTAATTATTTATCATACATGGATTTAATTACTAATTTATGTGCTAAGTCAACGCGCAAAGGATCTGATTTGGTAATGAGCGTCTAACTAGCAGGATATTCCTTAAATTCAATTAAGACGCATCTCAAAATTGTAAATATATACCTAACAATGAGAATGAGAAAGACACATTGCGTTAACATTTTCAGAATTTCTTTCTTACTTCTTTCTTTCTCTTTCTGATCACTATCATGGCTAGGAAGAAGGTGGACCTTACATACATAACCAACGCCCGGAAGAGGAAGGCTACATTAAGCAAAAGGAAGAATGGTTTGAGAATGATTTCTCTTTAGTTATTATAAACTATTTTTATTAGCATTCTAACTTGTTTATTTTCCATTTAATAAATTTTCAATTTCTAATCGTTTCCCAATTCTTCTCAATTCTCTTTATGCATCTTGATTTGTTTCTCAACAGGTTTGATCAAGAAGATGGATGAAATCAGCACTCTTTGTGGGATTGAAGCATGTGCTATATTTTACACTCCCAATAATCCTCAGCCAGAGGTTTGGCCATCTGATTCGGGAGCCCAAAGTGTGCTTTCTAGGTTCAGGAGAGTGTCTGAACTAGAACAAAGCAAAAAGAAGTTGAGTCAAGAGAGCTTTTTGAGGCAGAGGATTATCAAAGCCCAAGTACAACTTGGGAAACTAAGGAATGAAAATAGGAAGAAAGAAGTGACCCTTCTCACGTTTCAACACCTTAATGCTAAGAACAATTTTGAAAATTCCAATATGATTGATTTGAATGATGTCTCAAACTTGATTAATCATAACTTGGAGGAAATAGAAAGGAAAATCAATATGAACCAAGCCCAAGAGGTGAAACCAATTGTTAACAACGAAGGTGAAACCATGAGTCAAGGAGGGAAATCACTTGTGAATCATGTCCAAGGGCCAGAGACCAATGTGGATGCCATGTAGAAAAAGAATTTGTCAATGGAAGCCATCAATGGTCCATGAGATGAGAATGTTACAATTGGGAGATGATAATAATCCAAGCGTGTTGGCTTAACTCATGTCATTTGAAAAAAAAAATATATGTTGTTCTTAGCAAGGCTTGAAGAGTCTCTTTTGTTTGACCCATGTAATGTTTTTGCTTTCATAGTTTGTCTTTTAATGTGTCTATGCTTAGACATAGTAATAATACCAATTTGTTTTTAAATCATGGCTATTACATTTAAAGGATCCAACTAACCATCAATTATGCAAAATTTCATTAGTATACATTACCATGATTTGAAATAATTTACGTTCATGTTTATAAGTTAGAAATTAATATGATATTAGGTTTATCATATGTCTGATTACTTGCTGGATTAGCTTGCACACGATTTTCTAATTTTTTTTTATCCTTTTTGGTTCAAACATAAATTGGATTATATAGTTTTCAAGCATGTATATTTAAAGGAACAAGTTTCATGTCTTAAATAAAAAAAAAAAAAGATTCAAAAACTCATCCCAATTTTGAAAATTCATTGCTTTGGAAGGATCATTTTAATTCACTTTGAAAAGACAAAGGACTAAATTGAACCTTTTTAAAGGATAATGGACCAAACTAAATATACTCGGAAACATAAAAGACTAAACGTGTATTTGGTCAATTTTAGATTATCAAATGTATGGGTGAGTTAGGTTTCACAAACAAATGTTTGATTGAATACAAGTACTCTTAACACTCAAAGAGTGAATATACAATTAAGTACAGATACAAACTACTTTTATTTGCAAAGAATAATAACAATGTAGAATGTGAAATGTTTATAACAGAGATTCACTTTCTCAATATTTCTCGTGCTCCTGTTCTTTCTCTTTTTGTTTTTTTGTCAAGTCACATTATTTGGGGAGACATCCTTTTTATAGACTTCAGTGAAGTATCCGTCATGGGATCTGTGTCGTTATCTTGAAGGGACCGTTGTCTCACATAGAGGAATTGATTGACATATCAAGCTCTGGATGGCGAGGATTTCATATGAAGTACACACAACGTCATGTGCTTTTTGACCTTTGTGAAAGTGACCATCCAGGGGATATTTCACGGAGGTCTTCTAGTCTTTTCTATGTTGTCTTTTCTTGAATTCAAATGTTAGCCATTCAAATGTTAAAATAGAGAAAAATGGAATTTGAATAAAATAGTACATGTGCACTTCCTTTTTTTGTGATACTCAGTCCTTGAGACTGGATGCACGAATTTACCTTATGACAACGTGTTATACTATTATGCGCAATAGTGGACGCTCATTGAATATAGCATGTTGGACACTAGGTTAAAATAGAGCATACTCTCTATAGTTGTGGATGATATTCCTTTAACATAATAATCTTGTCCATTTGTCAAAAAATCATTAGAATATCAATAATTTCTACTTATGTTATACATCAAAATCTAAGGTTCATGAGACGCATGGTCATCCAAACCTAATAATCTCCCCCCTTTTTGATGATGACAAACAATATAAATTTTGATCAAAAGAATAGAGTTATACGAGAAAATGTAATGCAATTAAACTCCCCCTGAGTTCAAGCATGGCACGAAAAATGTTGCGTGTGTGTATGAATACTTCAACACTACTTTTATATGTATAAAAAACACTTTTCATTACAATCAAGAGAGGCAGGTATGGAGAGTGGTTGTGAAACAGGTGTAGCAACAGCTCCAAGCATTGACAGCTGAGCTTGTTGGATGTTTTGTAAAAGGACAACACCAAGATTGGAGAATTGCATTGTAATGGCATTATGCATAGAGAGGCAGAACTACTCATTCTCTTATTGATGACATTCTGTAAAGGACTTCATTGGTGTAACATCCCGGGCGCTGACGAGGACGGGGAGTGATCGCCGGTGCAGTGAGGCACGGACAAGGAGCGGCTCCTGGCAGGCTTCCAGCGGGAGGGGTACATGAATGAATCGAATACACACCCGAACGAGAGGGATCCAGAGGCTGTGCAGGTATGGGATTGTACAGTTGATGATAACTTAAAAGGATTTAATAGGTACTACCTATACCAACAAGGTGCATCTACTTTTCGGTAGCCCATAACATAAGAACTTCACAGTTAAGCGTGCTTGACTTGGAGCAATCTTGGGATGGGTGACCTCCTGGGAAGTTTCTCAGGAAGTGTGTGAGTGAGGACAAAGCACACTGAAAAGTCTTGTGTTGGTATGTAGGGACAGTCGTTGATCCTGCAAGTGGCCGGGCGTTACAAGTGGTATCAGAGCAAGGCCTCTCTACCAGTACGGTGTGGTTCGAGGACGAACCAGGCGGAAGCTGGTGGGCATGTAACATCCCGGGCGCTGACGAGGGCGGGGAGTGATCGCCGGTGCAGTGAGGCACGGACAAGGAGCGGCTCCTGGCAGGCTTCCAGCGGGAGGGGTACATGAATGAATCGAATACACACCCGAACGAGAGGGATCCAGAGGCTGTGCAGGTATGGGACTGTACAGTTGAGGATAACTTAAAAGGATTTAATAGGTACTACCTATACCAACAAGGTGCATTTACTTTTCGGTAGCCCATAACATAAGAACTCCACAGTTAAGCGTGCTTGACTTGGAGCAATCTTGGGATGGGTGACCTCCTGGAAAGTTTCTCAGGAAGTGTGTGAGTGAGGACAAAGCACACTGAAAAGTCTTGTGTTGGTATGTAGGGACAGTCGTTGATCCTGCAAGTGGTCGGGCGTTACAATTGGCTTGTCCTATCATATCTTGAACCTGATCACGAGTGATAGTGGCGGGTTGTGCGTAATTGATAGGGGTAGGACCAGAACTTGTGGAGTATACAATTACAACATCATGGTCACCCTTGTCTCGAGAGGTGGCTTCATTAGAAGTTGTTGACTGCTTGGATGCAGGATCCGGGATGAGTGGTTCAACTTCATCAACCATAGTTGTATTGGAAGTTTCACCAGTCTCATCCATGACACCAGTGTTTGTAAGGTCAATAAGGACCCCACGCACAATGGTGTTGTTCACAACTTTAGCAGATGCTTTGGCTTGAATAGTGGTGGCAACTTCTTTCTCTGCAATCTCAGTAGCATTAGCTTTAGCTATCCTCTTTTGTTGAGCTTCATAGATCTGAGTCATATGGGCTATCATTTGAGCTTTTGTCATCTTCTTCTTCAAGTTGTAGGTTCCCCTATATGGAATGGAGAGAAGTTAGAGAAGACGTTGGATGAAAGAGTAGTTGTCATCATCTCTTGTGAAGCAGAGGCAGACATCACCAAAGTGATACTTCCTAGTAGATCGTAACACTTAATCAATGTTGTGTGGAACAACAACATCACTTTCATCATAGCCAGAAGTGGAGGGTTTTTAAGAATCCATCCACACTATCTGAGTCCAGAAATTCCTCACATCATGAGCATCAGGAGTTCGGATCAATTGTTTTCCATGAAACAGTGAGCTCCAATTGCAGGGATGATTCACAATCTCTACCTTCATATGCCTTGAGGGCATCTGTTCCTTGTAATATAGCTCGAATCCCTTATTCTTGGAAGCATCCCATACTAGTAAACAAGGGTAAACCCCATCAACAACCATCTTGACAGAGTTTCCCTAGAGATATGCAGACTAGGAGGGTACACTGTGGCTTGATCGTGCAAGTAATCTGTTCATGTAACTTGCCAAGGGATAAGCGATCATTAGCAAAGAATTGGATATATGTAGCATGCACTGGAGAAAGTCTTGTAATTGGCATCCACAGGTGAACCTTCTTTTCAAACTAAATCTTAGGAGGTTCTATTTCTTGCGAATGGTCCTTGCTTTGTTTGCCAAACAGTTCTTGAGAGACACTACCTTATGAGCTCTTCTTATCCTTTTTCTTCTTCATATTGTGCCAAGCTTGTGAAGGGGTCACCTTAGTGGAGGGTTGGACCTATTTTTGAGTGCTAGGTGCCAGCCAATGAGGAGGCATCTTGACAATAGATGACTGAACTAGAGGAGGCAAATGGACTATAGCATCTGATGGTAAAGCCTTAAAAGCTTTAGATGTAGTGTGCTTATAGTCAAAATGCATCTAGATGGGTGCTTCTGCATATATGGTTTACCTTACCATTGGTTTAGTGAAAATGATTTCAGAGTATGGAGAGAACGGTGTAGGATTACTGTGAGTATAGGCTAGAGGGAACACTAAGCATCTGTCAATGGCTCCCTTGGAGCTACCCTTCTAAACCTATCAAGGTGTAACAAATAGGGAGGTGGACACAGTTGTTGGATTGGTGCTAACTTGCATATTGGAAGCGTCATCAAAGAAATCACCATCTAATGAGGAAGAGGCTGGACCTTCTTGTTTCGTGTGAAGGAAACCACCTATTCTTTGTCACTGATGTTTGGGTTAGCCTTGGTAGCCCTTGTCTTGATCCATCATGGAATGAACGAGGGAATAAAAGACGCTCGTGGTTTAGCTATAGGTTGAGCCTTCTTTGCTTTTTTAGGATCAGGTATGTCAGGAGCAACAACTTTATGCTTTTGGAAGACCACTCTTACCAGTCCTTTACCATCATCTCGGACGAGCAGGAGCAGAAACGGCAGACTCATGCCTTCTTTTGGTCTGGTGCTCCTTTTCCAACATCTCATTTTCTTCATCCCCTTGGGACTGTTTCCTAGTTTTCTTCTTCTTCTATTGTTCATCCATGATCTTCTTGATTTTCCTTGTAATGCCAAAGTTGTTCAGACCAAGGTCTTTATTAGCAATGGTCTTGGCCAATCTCTTTTGTTTTCGCTTGTTGATGGCTTCCACGTCGACTTCTGGAGCCTCCTTCAAGGTTTTCCAAGGCCCACCTTCATAGCCTTCATGTTAGCTTTGCTAAACTTTTGTTGTTTAGCGATTATTAAACCCTTAACTATTAAGGTATGCTTGGAGTCCCGGTTCATCTTGTTGAACACATGGTAGACTCCTTGAACCCATATATGCTTGTTGATAAAGGCTGCATAATAGATGTCATCTAGACCACCTAAGCCCTTGAGGTTCCTTAGAATTTTGATATATATTGTGTGTGGAAGGTCTAATGGTAGGTTCTCCATCAAGTGAAAAAGTACAAACTTATGGAGGTCAAAGAGGGTAATCTTGGAGCCAGCCTTGTGAAGTACACTCTTGTTCAGAATGTTGGCCTAAATTTTTTCCTTTTCACACATCAAGTTGTAGATGATGGTCTTCGGATCACCAGCCTTGTCAGCATTGTCATGGTGGAGAGCTCTGGTGACGTGGGAGTCATAGTTTAGCTCCGAACCTTCTTGATAGGTACTTCCCTCGAGTAGACACCCTAATGCCTTAGCAATGGTGTCACTTGACAGTATGCCCTTCACTCCCAAAACCTTGGGGGCTATGGTCTTCTTATTGACGAACTCAACATGTCTCCAGAAGGTCCATATTAGCTCTGGGTAGATGGTTTGGGGTTCATTTAAAAAAATGTCTTGCACCACAAAATAACAAGGTTTCATTCAGCTTTAGACCCATTTTTTCGAGTTCTTGAATATCGAAAAAGTGTTCTACATGAATGCAAGGCTCATTATCACTGTGTATGGTAGTAATTTCCATGGTTGGGATGGCTTCAGTGAAACGAGTGTTTGCAGAGGCCATTTAAAAGGGAAGAAAGGTATGGTTTGAAAAACTTAGAGAGAATTTGAAGTGTTTGCAAGGAGAATGTAATCTTAAGAGTTTCAACGTGTGTTTTTATAGTAGGCATTTTGGATTTTTTTTCAAAAACAATCATTAGACCCATTTTCCAAAACTAACTCATTAGGAAGTGTTACAACGTTTCTCGAAGGAAAACGCTGCGTTTTTAAAAAAAATGGCATATCGTCCATATATTGAACATTATGAGTGTATGGTAATGGCCAGAGGATGACGTATCCTTGGATGCACTAGTGGACGACATGTGGATATTAAATCAACCATTAATAAAGATCATTTCAAGTTGACTCCTTAACAGAATCAACCTTTCTTCAGTTAATGGTTTTGTAAAAATATTAGCAAGTTGTTCATCAGTGGGTACAAACTGTAAATCCGTTGTACCATTTTGAACATGATCTCTTATAAAATGATGTTTATTTCTATATGCTTTGCTCTGGAATGCAATGTTGGGTTTTTTGAAAGACTTAATTGATTACTACAGGGATACTTCTTTTCAAAAATGAACTAAGTAATCGACTACGAATAAGTGGTAATCAATTATCATAGTCAAATCATGTTTTGCGTTTATACTGAGTAATCGATTACTTAAAGCTGGTAATCGGTTAAAATGTTCTTCACGACTCGATAGATTACCAATATGTGGTAATATATTAACACAGTCCAAAGATGGTTTTTCCAAAAACTTGAAACCATGAAACCATGTCTTTGATGCAATCATGAAATCTTAAATCTTTTTCACAAACCATGTGCTTTTGTAAAATCATGAATGCAAATCAATGAATATTTATGCAATGCAAAGGATCATAGCATGATTCTCTCTTACATCAAGCAATTTACAAATACCTTCAATTGAATGGCATGTACAAAGCTAAAACACTCACCCATCTTCAACATATATCTTGATCCATCTTCATGCTCCACCTGTATCTAACATCAGTGTTCCCTTCTTGAGTATTTGAACGTAGCACCCTCCCAACTTCATCCCAATGGTTGGGCAATGGTGAAGGCGTTTGAGATTCTTTGTCCCTTCTTCAACATCCGATCAAGTGTGTCGATTTTCTTATTCTTCTTTCAGATGAAACTGACGGGTAAGATTAGATGACTATCCTTGAACAATATTTCCAAGAAGCTGTATGAGTTTGACTCAAATGTCTTTCGTCGTTTCAAGGACCGTTTCTTTAAGGTCTGGGAGAGTGGTATCGTGGCAGGTAGGTTGCCATTGACGTTCAACCAGGACGGGAAGCCCCGCTTCTCGTTCTACTGGCAGTCTGATCCTACCGTGTTCAAGTCCTTTGATGAAGACTTATTGACCTTGGTGGAGAGGGTGGATAAGGTGATCCTGGAGCAGCTGTCGGCTTCTCTGGATGCACGAGCCATCTTGTCCTTGCTGTTGGGGGATGATCCCCTTGCTACTTTAGATGGTAAACCCTTTTGTCCTGTCTTCCTTGTCTCCTTCTGTATTTATATTTTAACTTGACTTGACACCTGTCATTTTTTGGTGTGCTTTGCAAGTATACCGAGTGATTTCCCATGGAGGCCATTGGTGAAGCCTGCTAGATTTGGAAGTGAGACGGTGTCACCCACCTCTGTCAACCATCCAGCTGGAGGCGAGGGTCGACCCACTGTTGGGGTCAGCCCTACAGATGCTATTGTTGCTTCCCCCTGCATCCCATCCTTTACTTTATCTAAGAGGAAGCTGGACAATGATGCTGGGACATTGGGCCGCAAGAAGGTCCAGGGTCCCTCCCAGCCTTCGTGGAATGAGGGAAGCCGTTGGGCTTCTTCCTAGTTTGCCTGTGGCACCACCAACTGTTCGGGCTCCTACTTTTGCTCCGGCTCCAGTGGTGGCCCCTACTATGATTGTTGCTGCTATAACTCCTGCTCCAACGGTGGCTCCTACTACTATTCCTGCTTCTTCTTTTCTTCCTATTGCCCCTGCTGCTCATGCATCTTCTATTCCACCAGCTTCTTCTCCCACTATTTGTCGTCTGTTCTATCATCTTGTTCCTCTCGCACCATCACCTCCCTCGAGTTTATTCATGCTTCAGGGGACATTGAGTCTTTATGGAGTGTAGGACATAGGCCAGAACGAAGGACCCAGACCCCCTTTGACCACAACTTTATTCGTTCGGTAGGGGTTGAGAGCGCTATTGATTCTGCAAAGACCTTTCTTCTGAGAAGCCTTGCTATTTCAGAGGAAAATGGCCAGCGGCACCAGGAGGTTGTGGGCAAGGTGGTGTTGTTAAAAGCTGAGGTGGCCAAGTTAAAGTCTACCATCCAAACTATTTGGAGGGTGGAATGTACCAAGGTGAATAGTGTTGTTGTGGCCCTGGATAAGGTGGTCAAGTCTCATCAACATTTGTTTGCCAAGGCTAGTGGTGCTTTGGCCAAGCTCTTATGCACCCGGTTGGATTGTGAGGAGTTGGATAGTCATGGCAAGGCACTTCTAGGTGTGAAGAAGGAGCTAGCTGCCAAGGTTGACAATGTCACTGTTGAGATGGATGATCTTGCCAAAAAGGTGTCCTATTTGATGAAGAGGAGATTGCTTCAGCCGCAGAGGGTGTTGATGAAGAGTAGGGTGATAGGGCCAATGTCTAGGCTACCCTTCTCCCTTTGAATTTTTGCTTTATTTGACTTTGGGACATGGTGGCTTTGTAATTTTGACAATCATTCTCCGTTAGTGCAAATATTCTTCTTTCATCTTGTTCTCATGTGTTTATTTTAGTATGTTGTTGTCTTCTGTTTATAAGTTTCTTGTGATGATGAAAGTAGGCCACTTGAATGGTGTCCTTTCATCGTAGAAAATGGGATCCTGTAGTCTGATGGTGTCTCATTTTTGTCTCTTTATTGGAGGTTCACCAAGGGCTGGCCTTGGGTTTGTGAACCTGTAAAGTACCAGGAGTTGGTCCTGGGTTTTGTTAAAGGTTAACCAAGGGTTGGCCTTGGGTTTGCGAACTTGTGGAGTACCAAAAGTTGGTCCTGGGTTTTGCTGAAGGTTCACCAAGGGATGGCCTTGGGTTTACAAATGTGTGGAGTACTAGGAGCTGGTCCTAGGTTTTGCTGAAGGTTCACCAAGGGCTGGCATTGGGTTTGTTAACCTGTGAAGTACTAGGAGTTGGTCTTGGGTTAGTTGGAGGTTCACCAAGGGCTGGCCTTGGGTTTGCTAACCTGTAGAGTACGAGGAGCTGGTCCTTGGTTTTGCTTAGACTCACCAAAAGTGTACCTTGGGTTTTGTGAGCCTTAGGAGATCAACCAGGGAAGTTGTCCATCCTAGGTTTTGTCGAGGCTTACCAAGGGTGGACCGAAGGTTGGCCGTGGATTTTAAAGACCTTTGAGATTACCAGGAGCTGGTCCTAGATTTTGTTGAAGGTCCACCGAGGGTGCTATCGAAGACCGGCCTTGGATTTTAAGAACCTTTTAAGGTTAACAAGACGCATCCATCCTGGATTTTGGTGAGGTTTCACCAAGGGTTGACCTTGGATTTTAAGAACCCTTGAAGAGTAGTTAGGTGCTGGTCTTAAGTTTTATCTTGTTCCTGCAAGGTTGACACAAGTAATTGAAATTCAAAAAGAGATATGTTTTATTAATATGGAATTTGAGTACATATTCTCCTTTTTATTCTTCAAATGGGCCCTCATTAAAACCTCTCATGCCCAAACCCTACATTTTTTTCTTGGGATAAAAGACTTAAGTAGGAAAAAGAGTACACCATTCGGTCTTTGATATGTTAACTGTAGTTGAACTTCAGGTGGGTAGCATTCCATATTCTTGGAATTGCTTTACCGCCTAGCTCTTATAGCTTGTAAGCTCTATTGTCTAGGCTAGTGACAATCCTGAATGTGCCATCCCAATTAGGTCTAAGCTTTCTTGTGCAGGGATCTTTTCTGGCTTCACCCTGGACACGTCAGATTAGGTCGCCTTGGTGGAAGGTTTGTGGTTGAACCTTAGTGTTGTATCTTCTTGATATTTGGAGTTTGGTAGCTTCTTCTCTAATTATGGCCATGTCTTGGATTTCCTGTGTAGTTTTAGTTCGACCCTCATGTTCTCTTCATTTTTCTATTCTTGACACAACAACCTCCTTGTCAATGGTTCCCCGATTTCAACGGGATTCATGTCATATGTGCCATATGTCAGTCGAAGAGGGGTTTCATGTGTAGTTGTTTGAGGTGAAAACGGATAAGCCCAGAGTATATTGGGGAGTTCTTCCTTCCTGAGAACTTTAGACTTTTCAAGTCTAGTGTGCAAGGTTCAGAGGATGACTTTATTTGCTGCCTCCACTTGGTCATTGGTCTGGGGATGTTCAACGGAAGTGACGAAGTGTTTAACACCTAGTCTTGTGAGGAAATCTTCGTAGGTTTGTGCTTTGAATTGTAGGCCATTGTTAGTGACAATGGCAAAGGGTAGACCGTACCTGCATACAAGATGTTTCCAAGTGAAATTTTCTACCTCACTGACAGTTATCTCATGTAAGGGTCTTGCTTCTATCCACTTGGTGAAGTAATCGATGACAGCCAATAGGAATTTGACTGCTCCCGAGGCTTTTGGTAGAGGCCCTAGGATGTTTATTCCCCACATGGAGAAGGGACAAGGGGAAGTCAAAGTGTAGAGATTGTCGGGAGGAGTCCGTGGGACATCCGCAAATTCCTGGCACTTTTTGCACCTTTGAGTGAAATCAAAAGTGGCAGCCCTGAGTGTCGGCCAATAATACTCTGCTCATACTATCTTGGTGGAGAGGGAATGTCCCCCTGTGTGAAGAACTAAGATCTCTTCATGAAGTTCTCTTAGGATGTAGTTTGCTTGCTAGCTGTCTAGGCACTTGAGTAGAGGTGTTGTTAGTCCCTTTTTGAATAATTTGCCCTCGAGGATGACGTAATAGTTGGCTTTCCTTTTCAGACGTCGTTCCTCATTTTCATCTGTCGGTAGTGCCCAATTGATGAGAAAATTTTTGTAAGGGGTCATCTAGTTGGGTTCCTCCTCTTCGCCTGCCATTACCTCTTGGGTATCTATGGTGGGCGCTTGGAGTGTTTCCTAGATGATAGTTTTGAGGTGTTCAGTCTTCATGGTACTGGCCAACTTGGAGAGCAGGTCTGTCTTGGTGTTGCTCTCTCTTGGTATGTGATCCATTTCGAAGCACTTCAAAACTATCGATGAGTGTTCTGGCAATGTGATAATATTAGAGGAGTATGGCTTCTTTAGTTTGGAACTTATTTCGACTTGTCCCTGGACGAGTTCTGAGTTAGAGTAGCATCTCAGCCACTTAACTCTGACTTCTTTTGCGAGTTTGAGACCTGCTATGAGTGCCTCATACTCGGCTTGGTTATTCAAAGCTTTGAAATTGAGGTTAAGGGCTTACTCCAATGTAACGTTGCCAGGCCCTTCAATGATGACGTCGGCTCCGCTTACCTGCACATTGGACGCTCCGTCCACTTAAAGATTCCACCAGTTTGGGGTGGCTTTGTCATTACATGCGAATTCTGCGAGGAAGTCTTCCATGAATTGTGTTTTCATGGGACCACGAAGTTCATATTGGAGATCGAATTTAGATAGTTCAACAAACCATGCCACCATTTTGCCTGCTAGTTCAGGCTTTCTCAGCACATGTTTGATGGGATAATTTGTTTTAACTATCACCTGGTGACTTTGAAAGTAGGTTCGAAGGCGTCTGGCAGAAGTGACGAGTGCCAATTCTATATTTTCTATCATTTGATAGCGCTTCTTGGCATCGTGCAGAATGTCGCTAGTGAAGTAAATGGGGAGTCAATACTTCCCTTCTTCTTGGACAAGGGCTGAGCTGACAGCCTCGCCTGCTACTGAGAGACAAAGGAGGAGTGGTGCCCCTAGTCTAGGTTGGCTCAAGACAGGCAACGTAGCAATGGTTTTCTTGAATGCTTCGAAAGCTTCCTCATAGGCCACATCCCAGAGGAAGGACAGGGTCGCTAGTCTGTCATTCATTTTTTGAACTTCAATGACGTTAATTGGGCTATGCAGCTCCAGTATGGTTGCACACTTGTCAGGGTTGGCTTCAATTCCATGGTATGTAATCATGAAACTAGGAGTTTACCGCCACCTACTCTGAATGTGCACTTCTCTGGGTTGAGACGCATATTATACTTCTGGATCTCTTCAAAAACTTCTTCTAAGTTTGTCATGTGTTGAGCTACGCTCTGGGATTTGATGACCATGTCGTCAACATATACCTCGACACTACGTCCGAACTTCTTTTTGAAGACTCGGTCCACTAGTCGTTGGTATGTGGCGCCTACATTTTTTAGGCCTAAAGGCATGACCTTGTAACAATAGTTGGCATCTTCAGTGATGAATGACGTTTTCTCCTCGTCTAAGGCATGCATCCTGATCTGGTTGTACCTAAAATATGCGTCCATGAAACTTAATATTTGGAACCTGACTTCCTTGATGAAGTTGGCCTTCAGTAATTTATCAACTTCTTCTCTGACAGCCTTACGCCTTTCATCCCCCATCTTCCTCTTCTTCTATGCTATTGGCCTGGCCTGAGGGCATATTGCCAGCTTGTGGCATATAATGTTGGGATTAATGCCTGGCATATCAGACGAATGCCAGGCAAATAGATCCGCATTTTTGTGGAGGACATCGGCTATGTGTTTGTGCTAATGACTGCTGAGGTCTTTGCTGAGTTGTGTTCATTGCTCGGGCTTGGGTTCAAGCTGTAACTTGACGAGTTCTTCAACAGGCTTTGGTCCTTTGTTAATGGTGTCGTCGCATGTATCCTCATGACTTGACTAGTACCCGCCTGATGTGGGGTGCTATCTGCCAGGTTCCCTGGTGGAAGGGTAAGGTGATACTTTAAGACTTTATGCGTAGCACTGTCAGACTTGATTTTGGTCTGCCTTGACAGTAACCATTTCTCCCGTCAAAGTAGGGAACTTCATCTTTAGGTGAGCTGTGGATACGATAGCTCCGGGCTTGTTCTATGTTTTCCTGCCAATTACAGCAAAATAAGAAGTGTCGACATTGATGATTAGATATGTGATAGTGAAACTCCTCGAGAGTGGGTCTTGAGCAAAAGTGGTCATGAGGTCCACGTAATCTCTGGTTTTTACCCTTTTCTCTGTAAAGCCAAGGAGGGGTCCAGGGTAAGGGTGAACCGAGTCAGGTGAAACTTCGAGCCTCTGGAAATTCTTCCAATATAGGATGTTTGTGGAACTACCCTGATTGTTGAGGACTTTTGATACCATAAAGTTGGCGATCACGACAGAGATCACCATGGGATCATCCTGGTTAACAGGGTTGATGCCCTTTACGTCTCTGTCTGTGAATGTGAGGCAAAAGAACCAAAATAATATTTTTTTAATAAATATTTATGAATAAGGGGCAGTTTCAGAATTATTTACAGAAATGGGGCTGTGTAACATGCCTGGATTAGGCATGTTATAGCTGCCCCATTTCTATAAATAAGGCCCCCCTTCCATTTCCACACTTCCACCATCTCTCTAGAATTGCTCTGCCTTCTCTCTAGAGTTTTTCGATGGTATTTTGTGCAGCGAAGCTCTGCTGAATTGTGAAGTTTTTCAGACAAAATCCTGCGAACAAGTAAGCGGATTTAATTTTTTGCCTTTGTTATAATATTTGTAGTCATGTTGTTATGATTTACTTATTTATATTGTTAGTGATGCATGTACTTGTTTTTTAGCAAAATAGATGTTAGGTTACGATATTATAAAAATGTTAGGATGATGTTAATTTGTTAGTGACATAAATTTAGGTAGATAGAAAATTGTTTAGGTGTTTCGTACTGTAGTGTTTGGATAAAATGATTAGAATTTAGAATTTAGGGTTTGGTGGGTATGGGTACATCGGTTTGAGGGATTAGGGTTTGCTTGGCATGGTTAGGTTGTGTTTAGGGTATGGTCATGGGACGATGGTGTGCGGTTAAGGGTTTAGGGTTTGGTGGCCGGTTAAGGGTGTAGGGTTGGGGTAGGGTTGGGGTTTATGGTCATGTGACGATGGTGGGTGGTTAAGGGTGTAGGGTTCAGTGGGCTAGGTATGTGACGTTTGGGCTAGGGTTGGGGTAGGGTTTGGTTGCATGGTTGAGGGATTGGTTCAAGGTTCGGGTTGCAGTGATTAGTGTTAATGGTTTTAATGATTTGTGAATTGTACAGAATTGTTAACACGGATTTTATTTTTCGAGCATGAAGTTACAGTAACATGGCCGATTTTGATGGATCTGATTCGCCGCGCTCTGTATCGGATCATGAGGCTGAGCCGATTGATCCGACATCTTATGTGATTCCTACCCCGTACAACTGGGGTGCTTTGGGTAGGCGTACTCAGCGCACACATGTTTCACAACCTGTGTGGAACCAGGGCAACACCCAGGCACGACTACTAAAGACTCGACGTGGCAAGCTGTCGGGGGGGCCAGCATATGACAATATTCCTGAGGTCGTTGCTGATATGTTGCATGACGCTGGGTTTCTTCATGTCGCACGTATGCGACATATTCAGGTATGCAACAACTGATATTAGTAATCAAATTTTATTTAACGATAACTATACTTGTCAATTGATTAATGATATTGTTTTAGATTAATGTTGGCCTGATTAGTGCTCTGGTCGAGCGATCATGCCATAGGGAGAGATGACTATCACCTTACAAGATGTGGATGGTATCTTGGGATTGCCCACGGTTGGCAAAGTCGTCACTGGAGTGACTTTGTTCGATTGGCCGGAGGTCATCACAGACGTTTTCGGTCAAGAACCTGACGAAGAAACGGAGCTGACTGGTGGATATCTGCGACTGACTTACTTCAATAGGCATTTTGGGGATTGGGGTCAGTTGGATAAAGATTTTGTTACTGTGATGCGGTTTGCAAAGGCGCACATTGCCTGCCTTCTTGGTGCATGGCTGTTGTGCGATCGATCTAGAGGTAGCGTGATGGCAGCACGCTATATTCCATTGTTGGCTGGGGACTTCCCAGAGATCGGAGAATACAGCTGGGCCTCAGCGGTCCTTGCACATTTGTTTAGACAAATGTGCGAGTGTACAGATCCATCGAAGAAGGACATTGGTGGATGTCATATGCTGCTGCAGACGTGGGTGTGGCTGAGATTCCCACCAATTGGTCCATGTATTCCACAGCCTACGGATCCACATGCACATTTTGGACACCGGTATGTGTGACTATATGTTGAACTTATAACAATTTAAACAATTAAGCCCTACATTGTTTAATGTTAGTTATTTTTTTAACAGGTTTAACGGGCTACCCCGGCTTACCCCGCACGAGTTGGTGTACTACAGGACGACCTTCGAAGCCCTCAGTCGGGACAACGTATGTATAGTGATTGTTTAGTAATTGCAAGTTTGCATTTGTGGTTTATGTCATTACATAAAACAACCTAAATTTTTTTTTATGCAGGTGGTCTAGGAACCATATGGAGATTACCAATTCGTTGGTGCATCTGACCATGAGCGATTGTTATGGATGGCATCGATGCCTATTATCTGCTTCCACACAGTTGAAGCTGCCCAGCCCGATAGATGCATGCGACAATTTGGGAGGGATCAACCAATCCCACGTCCTGCCATGAAGCTAAAGGGTGTGCACGACTTTTCACTTCGTGGAAAACAAGAAGAAAACTGGGTGCGTAAGCTCAGACCGTTTCTCAATCGTTGGCGGCAAAGGGAGCAACACATCGACCTCCCCCCCCCCAATCCAGGGCCAAATGTCACCAAACCATGAGTACATGGTATGGTACAGAGAAAATGGGAAGCGGTTTATCATAAAGGAGGGTGCGAAGATGGGTCGTAGTGTAAGTTTCGTTTTCATGAATATTTTTTTTTATTTACATTAATTATCATAATTGACATAGTTCACACTGATGTTTATATATTTGAAATTCAATTTTTAGGTCGACGGGATAGAGATGCTCTACTTCGCGACACTTGCACAGAATAGGGCGACGTTCGACTTCGATTGGGCCAATCAGGAGTTGGGTCGCTTAATGTCTGTCTTCACACAAAGTTGTCAGGTGGTGGAGTCTGGACCACAAGCTCCCAAGTCACAGCTTGAGGAGGAGCCATAATTGTCTCTTCAAGTTGGTCGCTGCAGAAGGGAGGGACGTGGTCTGTGTAACACCCCAAAAATTTAGGGAATTACAGACAATTACTAAGAGTAAAATGCTAATGAAAGACAGTAGAAAAATTTAAGGCAAAATGACAAGAACGCCCCTGAACAAGTTCAAAAATGACGGTTAAGCCCCTAGGGTGAAAATGACAACTTTGCCCTGAACAATTCTGAAAAGGACCAACATATCCCTAGATATTTTG
>PYAF01002840.1:110979-130463 GCA_007407185.1 Glycine tomentella | reverse complement strand
ATATGTGTTAAGAAATTTTATTTCCATGATCCATAGTGAGGAAAAATCATTCATATTACAGACAATTCATAAATTTAGCAAGCAAAGCGAAATGAAATTTCGTGAAAAATTTATACTAATCTAATTTTAATACCAAGTGGACACGAGTTTTTAAATTAAAATCAATCAAGCACGAGGGAGTAAAGAGAGGCGTTATAGTCTGGAGCATCGACGGAGACCTACTCAGTAGGTGCCTGAGCCCATTGTTAGTCCCGGGCCTGCCGCTCTTGGTTGTTATAGGCCTCCAGTTGTGGCGTCGACATATAGGAGTCAGCTGTTCTATCATGATCCTACTGAGCATAGTGGCTCCTACTATTCTGCGGATGTGCCTACACCAGCGGACGCATACGGTGCAGATGTTGGCTTTGGGGATGTGGAACAGATGCTCATGGAATTTGATATGAGCACTACAGGTTGTGAGAGTTGGGCATCAGATGCACCATATGTGCCCCAATCTGCTGAGCATGCTATGCCAGTATATGCAGAGCAGGGAACTCCATGTCCAGCTCCGTATGTCCCATCATATGAGGCAGGATTTTTCAAGGCAGACACGTATCGGCTAGATCCTTATCAGGCAGGCCCCTCTCAACCAGACCCCGCCGAGGCAAGCAGTTCTCACCGACCTCGAAGATGGAGACAACCTCACCGACCCCTAAACAGAATGTTCATTTGTAATAAGAACAATAATGTAAGACAACATATTCAACGCACATTTGTCAACCCATCTGCATGTCTGGTTTGCTAAAAATGGCTAGAATTTCAATTGGACCAAAACGTTTCCAGTAGTTCAATTCTGCTATGATCTTCAACACGTCTTCATCGCTTGTCAACTCTTTTATGTGATATTCGATTGTGCTGGTCAAATATTGTGCATGGCGTGGATGTCGAAAAAAAAATTTTCTCACCACCTGTGACATATGAATCCCATCAGGGGGAAATCCAACCGGCGCAACTTCCTTGATGACAGCCTTCAGTCTTTCCATGGTGCATGTAGAAGGAATTTGAAATCCTATTGGGTTTGTTCCAGTAAAGGCATAACCCACAGAACCGGCTCTTCAGGGTATGTTCCACTTTCCGTTGTAGTATAGCATTGCATCATGCGTTGGAATGATTGTGGATTGAAGTAGGTTGAGTATGCCATCGGGTGTTCTGTGGATGGCGCATAAAATTTCAATTGGGCCAGCACTCGACATATTGTCACTGCAGCTTAACATTCTGCAAACATCATCATCATTTGTGAGTGGCACAGAAGTAAAAAAAAAAAGTGTTGACCTGCATGCAGGGATAGTTGTCGATAGTAGATGTTGTCAACAACATGGTCATCACGAAGAAGAAGGGTTTGCTGCATCCTACTCTTCAGGGTTTGAAACGAACAGTCATCAGGAACTCGCATTGGAATTGGACTTGCACATTGGAAAGAAACCCCTGTTTCGTCGTGCTTCGTTGATCCATTCGGATAAATGAACGCTAATTTTGAATTACCAATGTTCTGACTGCTGGTTTCTCCTAAGAATGCCATCGTATGCACATTGAATTTTGAGTGCCGAGCATGCGAGTTATATAGGGCTCAATGGCGCCCAAGTTGGGCGTGTTCAGTCATGCCCAAGTTGGGCGTGTTGAATGACGCCTATTTGTTAGGCGTGTTAAGTTACGCCCAACTTGGGTGTGTTGAATGACGACTATTTGTTAGGCGTGTTCAGTCACGCCCAAGTTGCTCGTGTTGAATGACGCCCAAGTTGTGCGTATCATGTCAGACCTTGTTTGACAACGTGCAATGAACATATTGTTACATCAAATGCATACATTATCAGACAACCAAAAAAACAAACATGATTAGTAGTAAAACGTTATAAACAAAAAGTTAATACAAAACTAATATAACTTATCAAATAACGTTCTACATTAACAAACACTAGGAAAAAAAAACATACAACTACTCAAAAAATCATGAAGTCCCCCCACGACTAGGACATACTCTCCGGTTGTGCCCAACTTGCTTACAAATGCCACACCTCATACGTCTCTGCAATGTTTCCACTTCGTCCATCTCGTTATGTATTCTAGTGGACCTGGGACGACCTTTGGCCCGCAGCATTGAGCTGTCAGGTATGATGACTGGACCTTCACCCGGTGGAATGGCCCGTTCATTACCTATTGGCTGCCATGGCACTAGATATGCCTGCACCAACTTGCTTACAAGGAAGACGTCATCCACGTACTGAAAAGGATTTTGGCGCACATGTAAAGCAGCAGCTGCGGCATCACTGCATGGGTATTTGAAAGCCTTGAACTTCCCACACTGACAAACCCGATCGGCAAGGGACACTGAATATGACTTCTCGTACCCATCATCTACCTGAAATAACGTTCGAGCAACGTTATATCTGCGTACATGGTGCCCTAAAGCCAATGACTGATTACGCCTCATTGCTTCAACCACATTTTTGCAATATTGTTGTGCATGTGAATGCTGAAGTTGTTCGGCGGCCGCCTCACCTCTGTATACGAAATACTGAACCATTCGGGTGTACGTGTGTTTCACAAGAGCCGTGATAGGCATGTTCCTGGCTCCCTTCAGCACCCTGTTCACTGATTCAGCCAAATTTGTTGTCATGTGGCCATATCTTCTCCCCTCTACATCGTATACACGTGTCCATTTCTCCTTGGGGATGGAATCGATCCATTCCGCAACCTTTGGACTCGTCTCGCGAAATCGTGCAAATGCGATGTCAAAGTCGACCGTAGAGGGTGTATAACCTGCAACATCATATAAACAAAATCAACATAATTCTGTTTACAAAGTTTTCTAAACCAAAAGTATGATCAATTTCAAGGTTTTGACTCACCTAAATTCATGAGGGCCTTCTTCAGTCTTGCATCCTTGAATCTTTGATTAAAATTGCTGACAATGTGGCGTAGGCAAAACACATGATGCACAAAAGGTGGTTGCCAACCAGGATGACTTTGAACAGTAGATATGATGCTCCGGTGGCGATCCGAAATGAGGCATATATTTTGCATGCGAGTAACGTGGAAGCAAATGTTAGAAAGGAAGTAATTCCAAGCTTCCAGCGTCTCCCCCTCAACCACGGCAAACACCAAAGAAATGCATTCATTATTCCCATCCTGAGTTGTGGTAACCAACAATTTTCCTTTATATTTGCCATATAAATGAGTCCCATCAACTTGGATGATCGGCTTGCAATAGTTAAACGCCTCGCAAGGGCAACCATCACTATGCGCAACACACTTCATGGAAAACTTGTCAGGCTTGCTCTCTACCACAATTTCTTCTTGATGCTCCTTCATCAAGTTATGCTTCACTGCTAATTGTGCTTCCTTTTTCGGGTCAAATTCTTGTTTGACAAACAAATCATCCCCTAGTTGCCACGGACCCTGCACTGATCCTGAACCCGAACCAGAACCGGAACCGCTAAAAGAGTCTTGTTCGGGTGGGTAACTTCAATCAATATATGTATAATGAGGAATTCCTTGCCAGAAAGGAATCACCTCAGCAGTTGCACATTGAACGTCAGTTTAATTAACGATATCAACTAAAAAGCACTAGCAACACAAATTCTTACCAAAAAATGAATCACTTAACGTTTATAAATATCTACATAAAAATAGCTAAAAAGAAATCAACTTCAACCCTAACCCTAAACACCATGTACGCTTGCCGATACAACCCTAACCCCTCACCCGAATACCCAAAACCATAAACCCCAATCAAACCCTGCACCTCAACAGCAAGCCCTAAACCCCAACCAAACCCTAAACTCAACACAACGCCCTAAACCCCCACCAAACCATCCAAACCCTAAACACCATGCACGATTACCAACACAACCCTAACCCCTCATTCGAATACCCAAACCCTAAACCCCAATCAAACCCTACACCTCAATAGAAAGCCCAAAACTCGAACCAAACCCTACACCTCAACACGAAGCTGTATACCCCAACCAAACCCTAACTGTTTAACCCAAACAATATAGCACAAACACTTTCGGTTAAACAACATACACTTATTTAACCTAACAAAATAACATCATTTAATGGACATTCAAAAGCATATTAACACACAATATAAAACAAATTAAATGACAAAACATTCTAATTCACATCGTCAGCTTATTTACCTTGTTCTGGTTAACTCGAACCACCCTCCGCATGATGACGAGTTTGAGATGGCCCGACATTAACATCTTCCTGATGCACACCAGCATCCTCATCCTCATCCGACGCACTAGCATCCTCCTCAAGAAGTCAATCTTCCATTGCGATATTTTTATCATCGTCATCCTCTTCATCCTCATCCATGACCCAAGTTGGGTCATGTGAATCCTCCTGAGACACATTTACCTCTCCGCCAACAAATGGTGCCCCTCCAGCAACATGCGATGCCCCTCCAGCAGCATATGATGATGTACGATGTGGAACTGCCTGGAGGGGTAAAAAAACATCCTCAACTCCTGTAATATCCACGTACAACTCCAAAAAATCTTTCCTTCCCTGGTTGCAAAATTCATCTAGTACCAACTCCACGTCTTCATCATCCATTATTTGAAACCCCATGAACTTCTCATGTTGCCATAATCTTCCCGTCAGTAAAGTGATTGACTAGTTGCTATTCAGACGTAATTTTTGACGTATCTTTTCATGCAATTCAATAAGGGTTGATGTACATCTCACAGTCGTTCCTCGTGTTTCCCCTTCAAAAATGACACCCTGTTGGCCTTGATATTTTCTTCCATTCCAATATAAGACGACGCAAACAGAATTACCACTTGAACTCATGTTTCTCGTCACTCACAACACCTTCAAAACTCTCTGAAAAACGAAAAAACACCAGAATGGTTGGCAATTTAGCAGAGACAGAGAACACTGGAAGCCAGGATATGAAGGAAATAGGGAGGGGGGCCCTTATTTATAGAAATGGGGTAGCTGTAACATGCTTGGATTAGGCATGTTACACAGCCTCATTTCTGTAAATAATTCTGAAACCACCCCTTATTCGTAAATATTTATTAAAAAAATATTATTTTGGTTCTTTTGTCGTGAATGTGATGGGAGAAAGACTCCTTGGTGATGGAGCATCGACGCAGTTAGTGTTGATGTCCCGAATAGCATAAAGGTGTCGTTTCCGGGATTGGCTAGACGATCCTCCGTAACAGAATCTGCCCACAATGGTGTTGACCACACCTTTAATTTGCTGAGCGGGTTCATTTACCCTTTCTTGTGGAGGTTGAGTTTCCCGTCTGGGTTGGTATTACCTCTGTCTTCGTCTATCTTCCATTTTGTCTCTTCTCCTATCAGCTTCTCTGTTTCTAGGTTGGTCTTCTCGGTATCCTCCAGGTTTTGTTCCTGTAGGGTGGTTATCAGATCTTTTTACAAACCTGGATAGATATCCCGCCTATATAAGCTCCTCGATTTTGTCTTTCAGGACCCAACATTCTTCAATGTTATGGTCGCTACTGCGATGATATTTGCAGTACTTATTCGAGTCTGGCCCTGGCTTGAGAGACACTAGTAGTGGTAATTTCACCTATACCTCTGTGTTGAAGGCTTCCTCCGTGATGGTGGCCCGATTGACTGTCAGGGGAATGTAGCGCTCATACCTGGGTCTTTCGGGAGAGGCTGGAGCTTGTCTAGTTTGTGCTTTTTGTCTAATTTGTATGGATAGGTCTTGGTTGCTCCTTCTTGCTTGTGTCGCTTATGTTCGGTTTGTCTGACCTCATTCCAGAACTTGGACATTTCTTCCATTTGGATATAGCCCTTAGCTTGTTCGCATAGTTCGTCTATGCTAGAAGGTTGTTTCTTGGATAAACTGTCCACAAATTTGCCTGGATGCAAGGCTAGCATCATAGAGTGCAGCGTAACTTCGGGATTGAGGTTTCGAATTTGGACGTCTATTTGTCCAAATCTGTCCATGAATCTCCGTAGAGACTCATCATCTGCCTGTCGCAGACTGGCTAGCGCAGCAGAGGTCAGTCTATGAGACCAGCAGGTCACATACTATGCACTAAATCTTTCGACAAGGGTGTCAAAATTATTGATGGACCTTAGAGAAAGTCCATCGTACCATGTCAAGGCTACTCCCTTGAGATATGTAGGAAACACCCGACATAATACTGCATCGTCATTGGTGCATAGATTAGCCTGGATAAGGAAATGCATCTAGGTGCTCATCAAGATCAATGGTGTCGTCATATCGCTCTAGGTGGAGAGATTTCCAACATAAGGGTAGATTGACCTCAATGATGTGATTTGCAAAAGGATGTCGACATGTTGTCCACCCTCCTAGACGGTATATCTGTGATAAGCTGGGACAGACCTGAGGGTTGACAGTGTGTTGGGGGTGTGATTCCCCTTTAGTATGCTCATTCCTTGTAAGAGGCGAGTGCTCGTCACCTTGGGGACGTCTCATTCTAGCTTCCAGCTGATTTGATCAGCCTTTAGCCTTTAGAGCTCTTCTTCTTGGCGTTGTTCCATCTCCGCAATGTGATTTTGGAGTTGTTGAATAGTGTCTGCATTGGTCATGGTTGTCTAGGAGGGTTGGAAGTGTCCATGGGAGTGTGGTGTCTAAGGCTAGAGCGCATAATGACCATTGGTGGCTTAATGGAGAATGTGATTTGGTAGATTGATGGAGAATGTGAAGTCGCAGGGTAAGTTTTATTGCGACCCTATGGTGGGTGCCAAATGTTCTTACCAAAATTTGGATGTACCACACGTAAGGATGGACGTGGTCCAAGTGGATTTCAGACTCTGCACGTTGGATGATGAGTCGACCTTGTTAAAAGGGGGGACCTGCAAAACAAAGGAAATGACTCCGACACTCAAGTAAGTACATCAATTGTATACAGAGAAAAACATATATCTGATTATATGAATGCTCAAGTATACGTGGATGAGTATGAGAGTGAATGTATTCAGGTGTGTTCACTGTGAATGGGATGTGTTGTGTGGAAAGGTTAGATAAAACCTGTATTTATAGGTTGAGTGTGGCCTTTGGACTTTGTAAATAATTAACTTGTAGATAAGGTTGTTTGGCATAACAGCCCCGCTACTGAGGAGAGTGCGTCCAAACTCCTGTAGCAGGGCTGGCATGAAGGGTTGACACGTGTACGGGAATCCCGCATAAATGGCCACATGTATTTTTCATATTCTGGATAGTACAGACACGAGTATTGAAGTTACTATCCAATAGGTATAGGTAGTTCGGATCATATCTATTATCATCCTTATCATCATATATATCGTGCATGGCATGCATTGTTTAAATTTAGGTTTTAATATGAAAATATAATTTTTAATGACAATTTAAAAATATACAGTTAAAAATGTTATTGTAAAACATTATGTGTCTCATGTATAAAAGTAGTGTTATTTTGATTTAATGAGAAAAGGGTAAAAAGGTAATATTGGTATGAGAGTTATTAGAAGTTATGGAAGTTATAAAATAAATAACTGTTGATAGGTGCAGTTATCAGAAAGTATAAAATGGCATTGGTTTCTGAAAAGAAATATATAGAAACATAAAAGGCCATCATTGTCTGCCCATGAAAGTTGTATCTCATCCCTATCAAAGAAGATACAAGAATTGAAAGGGTCAAGACTCTGAGAAAGTATTATATCATTAAAGGATCTTTCGCAATTATGAACAAAGGTATGTTTATGTAAAACTCATGAATTCTCAAGATCCTTTTCATGTTCTTGATATGATTGTTATTGAACATGAAATTATAGATTAATGCTTACATGTTGTATCAGAGCATGTGTTTGGGAATTCATGTTTTCTCATGTATGGTTATGAATGAATTCTTGATATTTGAGAAATTAAGTTTTCGAAAGTCATGATTAAGAGAAAGATACTTTCCATTAACGATGTATGGATTCTTTGAAGAAAGAATAAAGACGTTAACAGTGGTGACTTTATATGTATATTGAAAATTCAATTCAACGTTTTGGTTTTCATGATGGTTTTTTCATCAAATCTGATGCAAGTCTACTGATATATTTATGTTATGCAATTATTGTGGATACCTCTAATGAATTCAATTATTGCAAGACCCATTATTTATGGTTTCATGAATTTGCATTATGTGGCATAAATATATATATAAAAGTTGTAGACCTTTATTGTTAGTTCTTGGTAATTAGAGAACAATTGAGGTTACCTAGAATATGATAAAGTGTAAAAAATCACTTATTATTTATGAAATGTTTATAGTTTGGAATTAAGTATGGTGAATTTGTTAGTCACCAAAGTGGCCAAATTCTTGATGAATTGATTAGTTCCAAACATTAAGATTATGTTTCAATTACCATGATTGTGATGCTATGAATGGTATAAAATTACTGTTTATGTTGTGGTATATTGAAATTCATTATTATAGGACATGCGAATGAGCATTGCAAACAGCATTAAGTCAACTTTTCCACAAACTGAAAGTGCTAAAGAAATGATAAAACTTGTGGAAAAGTGCTCCCAAACTACTGATAAGTCTCATACTGGAACACTTATGAGTACGCTGACCACCATGAAATTTGATGATTCTCGTACTATGCATAAGCATGTTATTGAAATGATAAACATTGCAGCAAAATTGAAATCATTAGGAATGGTTGTGGATGAGAATTTCCTAGTACAGTTCATATTGAACTCATTACCGTCTGAGTATGGTCCTTTCCAAATGAACTATAATACCATGAAAGACAAATGGAATGTGCATGAATTGCATAGTAAGTTAGTTCAAGAGGAAACCAGAATTAACAACCAGGGAATTTATTCCATTAATTATGTCAAACATCAAGGAGTTGAAAAGAAAAGTGGTAAGAAGTACGAGAAGAAGGGAAGAGGACCATTAAAGATCAATCATGCCTCCTCTTCTCAAATCCACAAGAAGGAACATAATGGAAACAAATGTAATTTCTATGGTAAGGCTGGGTACTTCCAAAAGGATTGGCCAAAACATAAGGCTTGGTTTGAAAAGAAAGGTAAGCCTTGTGCTTATGTATGTTATAAATCAAACCTTGTTGAAGTTCTGTATAATACTTGGTGGATTGATTCTGGATGTACAACTCATGTTTCTAGTGGTAGTTTCAGTTTGTAATAGCACAATCATTTGATTGACAATGGTACCTAACGTGATGGATTATATAAATTATGTCTTGATAATCTTTATGCTGAAACACTTATGATTCTGCATCATAATGTTGGTACTAAACGTACCTTAATTAATGAATGTTCCGGTTACTTGTGGCATAAACTTTTGGGACACATTTCCAAAGAAATAATTGAAAGATTGGTAAAGAATGAAATCCTTCAGGATTTAGATTTTACTGATCTGAATGTTTGTGTGGATTGTATTAAAGGAAAACAAACAAAACACACAAAGAAAGGAGCCACAAGAAGCACTCAGCTTCTTGAAATTATACACACTGATGTATGTGGTCCGTTTGATGTTAATGCTTTCAGTAAAGAGAAATATTTTATCACCTTCATTGATGATTATTCACGTTATGATTATGTCTATTTGCTACATGATAAATCTCAAGCTATAAATGCTTTAGAGATTTACATTAATGAAGTTGAAAGGCAATTAGACAGAAAGGTGAAAATTGTTAGGTCTGATAGGGGTGATGAGTATTATGGAAGGTATGATGAAAGTGGACAACATCCGGACCCATTTGTTAAATTCCTGGAAAAGCGTGGTATTTGTGCTCAATACACAATGCTCGATACATCACAACAAAATGGTGTTTCAGAAAGGCATAATACGACCTTGTTGGATATGGTTAGGAGTATGTTAAGTAATTCTTCTTTACCCATTTCATTGTGGGCTTATGCTCTAAACACTGCCATGTACGTGTTAAATAGGGTTCCTAGTAAGTTAGTCCCAAAAGACTCCTTTTGAACTTTGGACTAGAAGGAAACCTAGTATAAGACACCTACATGTTTGGGGGTGTCAGGCAGAAATTAGATACTACAATCCGTAAGAAAAGAAACTGGATGCAAGGACAATTGTAACGCCCGGCCACTTGCAGGATCAACGACTGTCCCTACATACCAACACAAGACTTTTCGGTGTGCTTTGTCCTCACTCACACACTTCCTGAGAAACTTCCCAGGAGGTCACCCATCCCAAGATTGCTCCAAGTCAAGCACGCTTAACTGTGGAGTTCTTATGTTATGGGCTACCGAAAAGTAGATGCACCTTGTTGGTATAGGTAGTACCTATTAAATCCTTTTAAGTTATCCTCAACTGTACAGTCCCATACCTGCACAGCCTCTGGATCCCTCTCGTTCGGGTGTGTATTCGATTCATTCATGTACCCTTCCCGCTGGAAGCCTGCCAGGAGCCGCTCCTTGTCCGTGCCTCACTGCACCAGCGATCACTCCCCGCCCTCGTCAGCGCCCGGGATGTTACAACAATCAATGGTTATTTCATTGATTATCCAGAAAAGTCGAAAGGGTATAGATTTTACTGTCCTTATCATATTACGAGGATCATTAAATCTGGAAATGCTAGGTTCATTGAGAATGATGAAGTTAGTGGGAGTGAAATACCATGTAAAATGGATATTCATGAAGTGAGAATACAAGTTCCATTGACTTGTAGCTCTAGTAAAGTTTTTGTTCCTCATGTTATTGAACCGATTAATAATAATAAAGAACAACAAATGAATGATCCCATTGTTCATGATGAAACTATTGCCAATGAACTGAATAAACCCATTGTAGAAGAACCACAACAAATAGCATTAAGAAGATCTCAAAGAGAAAGGAGATATACTATTCCTAATGATTATATGGTATATATACAAGAGTCTGAATTTGACATGGGTATTCAGGATGATCCAGTTACGTTTTCACAAGCCATGAATAGTGATAAGTGGTTAGATGCCATGAAAGATGAATTGAAATCTATGGAACAGAATAAAGTTTGGGATATTGTTAAGTTACCAGAAGGGTGCAAAAGAGTTGGTTGTAAGTGGGTCTTTAAGACCAAACATGACTCTCATGGTAACTTGGAACGTTATAAGGCTAGACTAGTTGCAAAGGGATTCACTCAAAAGGATGGCATTAACTATAAAGAAACCTTTTCACCAGTTTCAAGAAAGGATTCTCTAAGAATCATTATGGTGTTGGTGGCTCATTATGATCTAGAGTTACACTAGACGGATGTGAATCTGCCTTTCTAAATGAGAATTTAGAGGAAGATGTGTACATGGACCAACCAATGGAGTTCATAGAAAAGGGTAAATAGCACATGGTGTGCAAACTTAAGAAATCAATATACAGACTTAAACAAGCTTCAAGACAATGGTACCTTAAGTTTAATGATAATATTGTTTCCTTTGGATTTAAAGAAAACATTGTTGATCAATCTATATATATCTAAAGGTTAGTGGGAGCAAGTTTATATTATTGATTTTGTATGTTGATGATATTTTGCTTGCAACTAACGATATTGGTCTTTTAAATGAGACTAAGAAGTTTCTCTCTAGTAACTTTGAAATGAAAGATATGGGTGAGGTATGCTATGTGATTGGGATAGAAATATTCCGTAATAGATCACAAGGATTGTTGGGTTTGTCTCAGAAAGCATATATTAATAAAGTTTTAGAGAGATTCAAAATGGAAAATTGTTCATCGTCTCCAGTACTAATTCAAAAAGGAGACAAGTTTAGTCTCATGCAATGTCCTAAGAATGAATTGGAACGAAAGGAAATGGAAGCAATTTCATATGCATCACTTGTTGGGAACCTTATGTATGCTCAGACTTGTACAAGACCAACTATTAGCTTTGCAGTTGGAATGTTGAAAAGATACCAAAGTAATCCTGGTATAAATCATTGGAAAGCTGCAAAGAAAGTTCTGAGATATTTGCAAGGAACTAAAGGTCACATGCTTACTTATAGGAGGTCTAGTAACCTTTATATCATGGAAAAGTGCGAAACATTTTGTAATTGCTGCATCCACTATGAAAGCTGAATTTGTGGCATACTTTGAGGATATGGTTCAGGCTAAATGGCTGCGGAACTTTATTTCAAGGCTTGAATTGGTCGACATTATTGATAGGCTGTTGAAAATTTATTGTGATAATTTCGTAGCAGTCTTCTTTTATAAAACGACAAGTATTCAAAAGGTGCTAAACATATGGAATTGAAATACTTTGCCGTTAAAGAAGAGATTCAGAAACATAGAGCGTCTATAGAGTATGTTAGTACTAATCTTATGATAGTTGATCCCTTGACGAAGGGATTACCGCCCAATACATTTATTGGTCATGTTTGTAGTATGAGCATTATGTCAGCTAATGAATGTTGATCATTATTGAAATTATTGACTATTTACACTCTGAATTCAATGATATTTAAGTTTTTGAAATTTATCCTGTTTTCAAATTTATGTATACATACATGTATGAATGATTATTTTGAAAAATAGGATTTGTCCCTAATGAAGACATAATAGTCTTATTATGAGACATTATGATGTAAATTTTCATTAAAGTATCATGTTAGGAAGAAGAACTAATAAAGTGGTACATGGAAGGAACTATGCCATGACTCATATTGATTTTTATTTCTAATCATGATGTATGATGAGGCCAATGTATGGAACCTTTAGCCTTATGTATGTGCATTATGATGAATTTTCATTAAATCATGAAGGGGCATTTTATGACATGAGTAAAGTGAGAGAATGTAAAATATTATGTGTCTCATGTATAAAAGTAGTGTTATTTTGATTTAATGAGAAAAGGGTAAAAATGTAATATTGGTATGAGAGTTATTAGAAGTTATAGAAGTTATTGGAAGTTTAGAAAATATTATATCATTAAAGGATCTTTCGCAATTATGAACAAAAGTATGTTTATGTAAAACTTATGAATTCTCAAAATCTTTTTCATGTTCTTAATATGATTGTTATTGAATATGAAATTATAGATTAATGCTCTATGTTATTTCATATAAAAAAAATTATTGTAACTAGGAATTCTTACTTTAGTTTATTAAGCTTTTATTTTAAATAATTATTTAAATTACTTTGTTACATAACATATAATTAATTTTTATGTCTCCAATTTATTGTATTTTATAAATCATAGTCTACCATATATAATTAACTATATATCTATAATGTATACCAATAATTCATTAAAAAAACTATACATAGTTAATTAATAATTAAAATTTTATATTTTAATCATAAATTATTCATAATATCTATTTAAAAAATATTTATATAGTTAAATTTTATTCTAAAAATATTCATAAACAATATTTAATTACCTGTGCTTGGCAAAGGTCACCCGTTCTAGTATTAGAAGAAGGGAAAAAAAAAGTTTTATTGGCAAAAAGGATAACGTCGATCATATTTGATGGATCGAATTTAACAACAAACTGCAGATTATAATCACGACTTAATTGCAACCTGAATTAGTTTATATTTTATTTACTTATATAATTTAGTTTCAACAAAAATACCTAATAAATTTCCGCCAAAGGCGTCATACTCAATTGACTGATATAAATAATCAAACACAACAATCGAACATTTATTAGGAATAAAAAACATAACATATTTAAGGCAATAAAAAATAACAAAAGCAAATGATGGCAATGCCATACTTTCGGTCAGTCAACATTTGTACATGCATAAAAACAAAAAAGCAAAGAGGTTCACGCGTTTACTTCTTCATTATAATACTATGACTTATTGTGAAATCAAAACATTGACTTGATTTAATAATTAAAATACAACAATTCCTCAATTCCACAAGTTTGTACCTATCACAGCGTTAACATTGGCACGAGGAGGTTAAGTGTTCTGATCCATATTGCAAAACAAGAGAAGAAATAATGGCCTTAGCTATGGTGGGAGAGGCACTTATCTCTGCTTCTGTGGAGATCTTATTAAACAGGATAGCTTCAACAGAGTTTCGAGATTTCTTTTTCAGCACCAAGCTGAATGTTTCTGTGTTGGATGAGGTAAAGATAAAGCTGTTAGCACTTAATGTTGTACTCAATGATGCTGAGGAGAAGCAAATCACTGATCTTGCAGTGAAAGCATGGGTTGATGAATTGAAAGATGTTGTCTATGACGCAGAAGATTTGTTGGATGCAATCAACACAGAATCCTTAAGATGCAAGGTGAAGGGAGAATCTACAAAGTTTACTAGTGAGGTCAGATCATTACTTTCTTCTCGCTTTACAAAATTCCATGGGAGCATGAATTCCAAGCTTGAAGCAATATCTAGAAGGCTAGAACATTTTGTGAAACAAAAAGATATTCTTGGTTTGCAAAGTGTTTCTAGGAGAATCTCTTGTAGAACAGCTACAGATTCATTGATTGAATCTGTTGTTGTGGCAAGAGAGGATGAGAAAGAGAAGCTACTAAACATGCTTCTATCCGATGGTGACAACAAGAATAATAATAGCATAGAAGTGATCACAATATTGGGCATGGGAGGTCTGGGAAAAACAACCCTTGCTCAATGCCTTTATAATGACAATGAAGTACAAGACCATTTTGATTTTACAGCTTGGGCATGGGTGTCAGATGATTTTGATGTTTTTAGGTTAACGAAGAAAATCGTTGAGTCTCTTACTATGAAGGATTGTCATAATACTAATCTTGATGTTCTTCGTGTTGAATTAAAGAATAACTTAAGAGAGAAGAAATTTTTGCTTGTGCTTGATGACCTTTGGAATGACAAGTATAATGATTGGCATCATCTAATAACTCCTTTCAATAGCGGGAAAAAGGGAAGTAAGATCATTGTTACAACCCGACAACAAAGAGTTGCAAAGGTCACATATACATTTCCCATCTGTGAGTTGAAACCTCTTACTGATGAAAATTGTTGGCAAATACTAGCTAGACATGCATTTGGAAATGATGGTTATGACAAATATCCAAGCCTAGAAGAAATTGGTACGAAAATTGCAAGAAAATGCAATGGCCTACCATTAGCTGCTAAAACATTGGGAGGCCTTTTGCGATCAAATGTCGATGCCGGGGAATGGAATAAAATTCTGAACAGCAACTTATGGGCACATGATGATGTTTTACCAGCTTTACGCATAAGTTATGTTCATCTGCCAGCATTTATGAAAAGATGTTTTGCATATTGTTCAATTTTTCCGAGACAACATTTGTTGGATAGGAAGGAATTGATTTTGTTATGGATGGCTGAAGGCTTTCTACAACAGCCTCATGGAGAGAAACCAATGGAATTAGCTGGCGCTGAATGCTTTGATGAATTATTATTTAGATCTTTAATTGAAAAAGACAAGACTAGAGCAAAGGAAAAGTTCAGAATGCATGACCTCATTTATGATTTAGCTAAACTAGTATCTGGAAAATGTTATTGCTACTTTGAAGGTGGTGAAATCCCAGGAACTGTTCGCCATTTAGCATTTCTTACAAAGTGGTGTGATGTCTCTAAAAGATTTGAGGGTTTGTATGACATGAACTTTTTGAGGACCTTTCTACCACAACCCCGATATCCAGATTTTGAAAGTTACTTGACCAAGATGGTATCACATATATGGTTGCCAAAACTAAGATGTTTGCGAATATTGTCATTGTGTCAATATACCAATATCACTGAGCTGCCTTATTCAATAGGCAATTTGGTGCTTTTGCGGTATCTTGACCTTTCCTATACTTCTATCAAAAGGTTGCCTGATGCAACTTTCAAGCTTTACAACTTGCAGACTCTGAAATTAACAAATTGTAAATTTCTTACTCAGCTTCCTAGACAGATAGGAAATTTGGTCAATTTACGCCACCTTGATATTAGTGGCACAACTTTGGTGGAAATGCCAGCACAAATGTGCAAACTACAAGATTTGCGTACATTGACTTCTTTTGTTGTAGGCAAACAAGATGGACTGAGGATTACAGAATTAAGAAGATTTCCATATCTGGAGGGAAAACTTTCCATTTTGGAGCTGCAAAATGTTAATGATCCCATGGATGCATTTCAAGCTAACTTAAAGAAGAAAGGGAAAATCAAGGAACTTATGTTGGAGTGGGGCAGTGACCCACATGATGCTCAATTTGTCAAAGACATACTTGACAACCTGGAACCATCGACAAATTTGAAGAAACTCAACATCAAATCCTATGGTGGCACAAGCTTTCCGAAATGGCTGGGTGATTCTTCATATTCTAATGTTACAGTGCTTAGCATCAGTGATTGCAACTATTGTTTGTCCCTTCCACCTTTTGGACAATTACCTTATCTTAAGGAACTTGTCAGTAAAAGGATGAAAATGGTGAATACAGTTGGTCACGAATTCTATCATACCAATAGATGTTCTCCTTCCTTTCAGCCATTTCCATTGTTGGAGAGTCTTCAATTTGTAGAGATGCGAGAGTGGGAGGAGTGGCTACCATTTCAAGGTGAAGGTAGCAACTTTCCTTTTCTATGTCTTAAGCGTTTGAGTTTATCCAAGTGTCCCAAGCTTAGAGGAAACTTGCCCAGCCCTCTACCTTCATTGATAGATGTTAGTATCTCAGACTGCAACCAGCTAGAGGTAAAACCTTTTGATCTGCACTGGAACAAATCTGTTAAAGTAATACATATCAGAGAAGGAGCAGAAGCCTTGTTATCTTTGCTTGACAATTTTTCTTATTTGGAACTATCAATTGAAAAGTGTGACAGCTTTCAGTCTTCTCCAATAATGATATTTGGTGCCAATTGCCTTCAAAAGTTGATTATTAAAAATATCTCTTCTTTGATTTCCTTCCCACTTGATGGTTTTCCGACATCATTGCGATCACTTGTAATTGAAGACTGTGGGAACTTCCAATTTGTATCTCGTGAAACATGGTACAAATACAAATCACTAGGAAATCTGAAAATTGTAGGTAGCTGCAATTCTCTGACATCCTTTCCATTAGATTGTTTCCCTGCCCTTGAATATCTTTGTATCCGTGATTGTCATAGCTTGGAAGCAATTACTACTCAAGGTAGATGGGCTGCTCCCAAATTACTTCGCTTTTATGTCTATGACTGTAAGAAACTCAAGTCACTTCCAGAACAGATTGATCTCCCTGCCCTTGAAAGCTTTTGGCTTTATAGGGTTCCAGAGCTAGCATCATTATCCCCAATGTGTTTGTCTCCCAGTTTAGTATCACTTATTATTGATGTTGGAATATTATCATCTATGTCTAAACATGAGCTGAGTTTCCAATTCCAACGCCTCACTTCTCTGTTTTGCATTCGCTTCCAAGGTTTTGTGGAGGAAGATTTCCTTAACACCATGCTAAAGGAGCGGTTACTGCCCACTTCTCTCCAGCATCTGTTCATAGAGAATTTTGATGGATTGAAGTTGTTGGATGGAAAAGGGCTTCAGCATCTCACTTCTCTCAGACAGCTTTACATCTCTAATTGTGGAAGCCTCGAGTCCTTGCCAGAAGATCAGCTGCCATCCTCTCTTAAATTACTGCAGATATATTACTGTCCTTTACTGGAAGCAAGGTATAATGCTCGGAAAGGGAAATACTGCTCTAAGATTGCTCACATTCCTGCAATAAAGATAAACAGTGAAGTGATAATATGAGCCGTTGGCTGAGAAGGAATCGTCAAAAGGTAAAAAGACTTCAATTATACTGTATCTAGTTTCTTGATTTTATTTCTGCCTTAGTGCTTATGGCACATATTAACTCTTGCTTTCACAGGATAATAGTTCTTTTGTGGTTTTCTGGTAGATACTGAATAGTGTAACTGAAGTGTATATTTTAGTGTGTTGGATTGAGGTAAATGCTACATTGCTACAGGAGGAAAATGATGGAATCCACCCTTCTGGTTTACTGTCCTTTACTTTTTGTTTAGAAACTCCATCAAAAACTCTATTTACAAACACAAATGGGTCTTGATTTGGTGAAATTGATTGTTGTCTTTTTTTGAATATGAAACTTGTTATAGAGTAATACAGTGCTAAACAATCTTATTTATCATATTGATCTTGATGATAGTATGTTTTTGTTTCCTGATGAATACAGTTGGTAACACTAAGTGGTGTGCACGTAATATTGGCCGGCTGTTATGGTTCCAGTTTACTCTATTGGTTTTGGTTGTATGATAATTGTTATACATAATTGTACACTTAAATTATATAACAATCATCTAATTTATTCTCTTTTAATGCTCATTATGACTTAAAAAAATAGGAATTTAGCTTCTTTTAGTTTTTATCTTGAGAATGCTACAGTTAGTAAATTTCAAATTTTCTCTATTTTTTGTAGAGTTTTGATACACCAATAGAGGATCGGAAGATGTTGAAGAATTGAAGCAGCGCACTCAACGGACCATTACATGTTCAGTGCAAGAAGCCAAGCTGAAAGCCAATTGTATCGAGCACGGGAGCTCAGTGCGTGGTTGGAGGCTTAGGGCATGGTCACTTAAGTCAGTTGTACTATGCATTTGTACTAAGCATGAACATGCAAGCTTAACCACAACAATTTTGAATAGTATGATTGTGCAGCAGTTTGGAGGATATAGAAAAGTTGTACTGTGCTTTTGGGGGAGGAGCAGCTAGGGTATGTGGAGAAGCAAAAACATCCACTTGGGAGCTCTTTTTCTTTCTTTCATCTTTGTTTTAGCCTCTCATGACTATAAGAGGTTAAACTATCCATTGTTGAGGACTTGGATACTAAAAACTCTTTGATATAATGATCTTTACTATCAATTTAATATTATTTCAATATTATTGGTTCCTTTCAATGTTTATTGATTTATTTATGGTTTGATCACCCATACATGTATGTTATAGGATTTTAATCGTTGAGAAATGTTTTTACCCTAAAAACTTAAAGGAGTTCCTGGGCAATGTTTTAAAAACCGAATTGGTGACTGACCCGGTCAGGGTATTGGGTCACTAGATCAGTAATCGAATCGATAGATCACTGATTGGCCTGCATGACCCAATCTATATTAAAAAAAATATAATTTTTATACCTGTCTTAAAATATTTTTAAAAAACATTACAAATTAATATAATTTCATAACATCATAACATAGATAATTAAATACCAAAATGTTAAAAAAGACCATTGTCCAAAAAAGAAAGAGAAACTCACTCCTATATATACCACTTATTCACGATTAACAAAGTTGAAGGCTTTAAATATTCACTTAATTGAAAAATCAAATACTTGATTGAGAGAAAAGGAAAAAAAACTATTTTAAATCTCACTGAAAGCTTGATTTGGTGCTACCACAAAATACACACCCTCTCTCCCCCATGCCATAACATAAAGTAAAAAAGAAAAGAACCCTCCAAAAAGAAACAAAAACAATAAAAAATAAAAATACTACAGTAGAGAGTGATAACTCATAGAGTAGTGAGCGAGAGAGAGAAAGGGACCTTTTCAAAAAAAAAAAGAAGCGTAAAAGCCAACAGCCCCCCCCCCCCCC
>PYAF01002840.1:86652-97977 GCA_007407185.1 Glycine tomentella | reverse complement strand
CGAGAGAAATCCCATTGCTTCTTTGGAGGTGCAGTATTTTTCTCCTTCTTCTCTTTTTCTGCAGGTTTTTCTTTTTCTGCATCAGCTGCTGAATTTTTCTGCTCAGCTTCTTCATTGCTTACCTCAGGCTTTTCTGGTGTAGTGAGCACCTTACCACTCCTGGTGGTGATAGCATTGACATGTTCCCTTGGGTTTATAATTGTTTCACTGCGGAACTATCCTTGTGGCGTTTCCGAAATTTGCTTCACCAATTGACCAATTTGAATTTCAAGATTCCGGATGGAGGCATCCTGATTTCTGTGGTGGGCTCTGGTCTCTGCTATAAATTCTGTTGTTTTTTTTTTACAGCTGCATTACTACCTTTTCAAGTTCAGAAATACTAGTGGGAGGAGGTTGCAGATAATGACTGGACTTATAGTCTAATCCTCCTCCTTGAATATTTCTCTGGTAGTTGTTTCCTGCAGCAAAATTGTTGTTTCTCTGATAGGTTGCTGTTAGTATGGTTGCTGCTGTCTTTGATCATTCCAAACGCCATTAACCTGCACAGGGTCAGCTCCAACAAGAATAGGGCATTGAATAGATTCATGCTCACCTTGGCAGTATTCATAGCAGACATGTGGCTTGCTGGCTGAAACTTGGGCTGTAGAGACTTGAAGTTTATCAATTTTTTCATTCAATTTAGCCAGTTGTTGGGCTAAAATTTTCTGCTCTACAAGCATGACATCATTGCTGCACAATTGTATTGGCTCTCTCTTTGGCTGAATGGTAATGCTTTCATTTTCAGTACAGGCAAGAGATTTAATCAGCTCATAGGTTTGAGCTGCAGTTTTTGACCTTATTGTGCCTTCCGCTGCAACGTTAACAATCATACGAGTTTCAGGAGTCATACTGTTAAAGAAAATACGTACCTGCTTACCCACAGGCATGTCATATTGTGGGCATCTCCTGATCAATTCTTGGAATCTATTCCATGCAGCATACAGGGATTCTTTTCCATTCTGAGTAACGTTAGTGATTTCATTCACCAACCGGTTGTATTTGTCCATGGAAAAGTATTGGGCAAAGAATCTTGAGACTAAGTCCTCCCAAGTTGAGATACTATTTGATGTTTGTCTATTTAACCATCTCAGTGCATTTCCCTTAACAGCAAAAGGGAATAGGCTTAGTCTTACCGCATCATCTAAGACCCCTTGGTGTCTGATAGTGTCACAGATTCTTAGAAATCTGTCTATGAAATCATGAGGGTCTTCAAAATCTTCCCCACCAAACTGACTGCGCTCCACCAATGCTATCAATGAAGGGTTTATATCGAAAGGTTTGTCCTTATATCCATCATCTGAAGAAGACAAGATATAAAGGAATTTTTGCAGAAGATTATATGGAAATAAAACAAAATAAAGTGGAGTGTGGGAGAGTGATGATTTAGTCATGGGGTTAGGGTGATGTCAGGGGGTTCAGAATTAATGTGGAGAGTGTGGTGATTGGGCAAGTGTGGGTGCATGCATGGTCAACCATGTTTCCTAATTGGAGAGTGTAGATTTCATGCAATGATTGTTAAAACATGGTTTACACTATGTAATTAATTTACACATCGTAACCTTGCATTGTGAAAATATTTTTCTCACCTACAAAAATATTTCTCTTCTAACTTTAATAATTCAAACTAATCAAATAAATTTTAATAAACTCGACACTTAAGGAATTTATTTTTTGAGTCAATAAATAAATTCCAGAAATCCAATTATATTCTTTTTCTAAAAAGAATTAAATCGACCACAAACTATCATATGGAAAATGATTTTTTTTGCGGACAAACACTAACTGATAAAATCACAAAGAAACCAATTATCTAAAACCTTTTCACTTACAGTAAAATAACTTAACACTGGTGTTAATTAATCACATTCCAAGGTGAATTCATTCACAAACCAAGTTAATTATAACCCACAACTAAAGAAATTAATCACGGAGAAATATATATACACACACACCCACACAAATACACACACACACACGATATTTGTAAACTCTACAACTTAACCATTATTAAGAACTATTTATTTATCTTACTTCCATTCTTTTCTTTCATTACACAATTACTTTATTAATAACCTGAAATTACTCAAGGCACATCTTTTCTTATTAGAAATAATTAACAATCTTAACCAACACACTTATGTGTTTACTTACTGGGTTGAAATTTTAAGGTCTTATAGTGGTGCAGACAAACCAACCCATCAGAAAAATCTTGCATTGACCCGACTTGACCGAAAAGATAGTTGCATGGGTGATTGAGTTGTCAGAACATGACATAGGTTTCAAACCCCAGCAAGCAATCAATGCACAAGCCTTTGCTGATTTCATCACTGAGTTGACCTCTTAAAGCTCAAAAGGTGATTACGTGTGGACTATATATGTTGATGGATCCTCCCATGAGAAGGGAAGTGGTGTTGGAGTTCTCTTGGAATCTTAGGATGGGCTGATTGTGGAGCAAGCACTGACTTTTGCCTTCACGAAAACCAACAATCAAGCTGATAATGATGCTTGCATTGTCAGGATGCAGTTGATCGACGAACTCCTGCATAAATATTTAGCAAAGGCCAAGGCAATGGAGGCTAAATTTGAGTCAATCAAGTTCTCATATATACTCATAGGAAAGAACGTAAGGGCCAATATACTATCCCAGCTGGCAAGTACACAAAGTTCAAGGAATAACAAAACGATAAATATAGTAGACCCTTTGTGAGCCAAACCACATCTTGACGATGGTAAATCAATAAAGTTGGATTACTACAGTCATAGCATATCTTGTGGACTGGAAGCTACACTCTAATGACAAAGACAATACTAGAAAATACGCTTTTAACATCGGTTATTTTGGCCTTTCCATACCGATTTTCAAAAATCGATGTTAACAAAAGTATAGAACATTGGTTTTTCTAAAAAATCGATGTCGGAAAATAAGAAATAAAAGAAAAAATGTTAAAATATGATAATTCAACATCAATTTTTAGTAAAAATTGATGTTAATTTATGTAACAACATAGATTTTTACTGAAAACTGATGTTGTTTTTTTAATATGTTGTATGTTTTATTAATTTAACCCAATTTTAACCTGCAAATGGAAAAACAGACATCCAAGCAGTTTCAAAATTTAGTACAATTAACATCATATGTGAATAATAAGTCAATATACATTAAAATGATTGCACTTAAGCGATTGTAATTTTAAACTATTTATATAATTGTTTAAAAATTCTTTAATCACCTAATGTTTCATTCCTAACTCTAAGATAAAATGTAGCCCACTAAATCTGAATTGTCTTCAATCTCTCAGGCTCCAGTGGTCTCTAATCAGCAAAATACTGCATGACATAATAAAACATAATTTAATAAGTATAAATAAAAACGTGTATAAGAAAATACAAATAGTTTTGAATTGGACAATTACCATGTCCTAGTTATCCCTGAAGCCTCCTTGTACTATCGTCGACATCCAATGCATGACATAATACCCACACTAAGTGCTTCCTTTTTGCTTATTACACTAAATTCAATAACATAGTCAAATTTAAACGAAAATTAGTGTAAATAGTAATAAAAGTTATTTTGAAGACATAAACCATTATTTAAATGACTTACTTTAACCGCAATTCATTTAGTAGTAGCCTTTGATTTAGTTCCTTGAGAATCATGAACTCCCTTCAAAGCACTGTTTAAGAGAAACATGCATGCATATTATACAATTAACATATTCATGTCTTAGAAATAATAAAGTAAATGAGTTACAAATTACAACCTACCTGTTAATAATCCCTTTCAGGTAGTTATCAGGCTTATTGTGCAACGAACAGAACCACACGACAACATTGTCCTTAGGACATATAACTACCAGTTGCCAATGTGCACTGCATTGGAGAACATGAAGTTATTATACTGCATACATTGTTTTAATTCATTTGTATAGTTTTACTTACCCATTCAAGTACGTTGTAAGGTAGACATGTTTCTATGAACTCTGCATCTATTTCGAAAGATAGTCTTCGGATTCAAATTGCGATTGTCCAGATTTCTGTATGGACTATGGCTCAATGAATCCATAGACAAAGGCAATATCCGATTGCAGACATAACTCATTCATATGCCTATTGTTTTGAAAACAAAGTCAACTATGCATGAATATAAAAAAATTAGTCATGTAATGGTAGTTTATGTAAAGTGACTTACTCAATCCACAACTATAAAACGAAGATGCTCAAACATTGACCACCGTGGATTATTTCAGAAATATCCTCATGCTTTATGTACAATGAGAAATTGTCATTATACACCCGAACAAAGAAGGGTCCCACGACACCTGCATGGGTCTAAGGAAAAGCTGGGGGATGGTCAATGTGATCTGGTACAGGGGATCCTCAATAGGTTTCAGCTTATGTACAGGTTACGCTGGTCCCTAAGGTCCCTGTTTATCCTACACAATTAACAAACATAAGTCAATAATTGTCTTTCACTTTATATGACACTGACAGTTTTTTAAATGATAATAAACACACAAAAAATGAAATACCTTTTTCAAAATAGGTTGTACAAGATGTGTCAGCCAAGCAAGGAAGGTGTTAAGGGCTTGCCCACTAATTGAACTTCTTCAGTGGGTACAGGAACACGAGCATCAGCATCTCGAACTTCTTCAATACCCACCTTGACCTGATCATTGCCTAGAGAGACGTTGTGTACGGTTGTCAACCCCTCATAAACTCTTCCAAGGGCAACTAGGCGGGGAGGATTGTCATCGACATACAACCCACGCATAAGGACAAACCTGAACCTCTGGAGTCAATATGAAACTGTATCCACTCAAATTCCCGTACGCTGGGTCTTGTTCATAGATAGGGCATGCACGATGCCCTTTAACACTGTATCCACTCAAATTCCCGTACGCTGGAAAATCACTAATGGTACAAAATAGCATTGCACGCAAGTTAAATGTCTCATTTTGATACCCATCAAACACGACAACCCCCTCGTCCCACAACTTTGTCAAGTCTTCAATCAAGGGACTGAGATAAACATCAATATCATTTCCTAGCTGTCTTGGGCCCGATATCATCATAAACAACATCATGTATTTTTTTTCATGCACTACCAAGGAGGCAAATTGTAAATGACTAGCAAAACAGGCCATGAACTGTGCTAAGTACTTAAATTGCCATAGGGATTCATTCCATTACTAGCAAGTACAAGCCTAAGATTTCTTGGCTCTTCGCCGAATTTCGGATACAAACGATTAATCTTCTTTCACTTGGAGGAATCAACCGAATGGCAGAGCATTCCATCACAATTTCTCCCATCTGCATGTCATGTAAGGTCTTTTACGTCATCTTTGTTAGCAAACAGATGCTTAAACCTTAGAACGATTGGAATATACGACAACACCTTCATGGGGGGGCCTTTCTTTGTGCTTTCATCATTGCTACAGTGATAGAGTGATTTTAGTTAAATTTTTGTCTATCATTCTTAGCTTGTTTGACCTCTTTTGGACTTTTATTTTTCCATTCTAATTCAGTTTTTGGCTAGGCAAGTAAGTGGGCTTAATTGCTAATTGTAGCGTATTTTCGGATTTTTGCTCACTTAACGTATCTGACTTGTGCAGGGCCTATAGAGTGCTACCAATCTCCGAATGGAGCATTCTAGGAGTCCTTGGAAAGATAACGAAAAGATCTACAAGTTTTCTAGAAATAGCCCAAGGCCAATTCTGTCATTTTGAGCTTCGAAGTTAGCACCTCTGCACTTGTAATTTTGGGCTACGAATTTGATTTTCATAGTTGTAAATAGCAATAATTAGATTGTTAGGTTTGTTTATGGCTCATTCTATTTTCAGAACTTAGTCACTAATATATTAGTTACTTTAGTGAAAACTTGGACAGCACACTTTACATTTCAATAAACAAGTTTTACATTTCTTTTCTTTAGTTTTTAGGATCAAAAGCTTGTTCTTCATTTTCTCTCATTTGTTCTTCATTGTTCTTCATCTTCTTCATTTCCATTTTGCTATTCTTCCATTTTTCTGCACTCATTTCATGGGGCTTTCCTTGGTGATCATCATGGAAGGCTAAATCATTAATCAATCCAAGGATCTAACTCAAGCAAGAGAAGAATTGGAGTTCCGGTCCGGTATTTCAAATTCTACTTGAATATTCACCTTCTTCTTTAATTTCTATTATGTTTTCATGATTATGGATGCATTTAGGATTGAAAGTGAATTAGGATTATGGATTCATGTCTTAATTTCAAATGATAATCACAAGATTAATTGAATGATATTTCAGTTAGGGTGGTGGTTTCAATTAATTTAGGAGTAGAATCGATTAAACTGCTTCTATTGAGATTGAATGAATGTTCATGTTAGAATCAACTTATGGGAATGATGATGATTCAATTAGCTTGGGTTAGTGAATTGGATTGATGCTTTCTAATCTGTTTTACTTTACTCTTTGATAATCTTGTTAATCTTTGCATTGTTCTTTAATTTTAGTTTGTGTTCTTGCATGTTTTACTTTACGCATACCAACTGTTTGACAAAATCCCCCCTTATTATTACCAATGATTTGAAGCTAGAACCATATTGATTGTGTCTCTGAGTCGACCTAGGTTAGCTCTGTGCTAATTAGCTTAGTAAAATCGTTTTTGATGCGTCTCGACAAAGCAATTATCAAAACTGGCACCGTTCATTGTGTGCTAGCTTTAATTCATTGCAATTAGTTCATAGAAGTAGTTTTAATTCTTGCATTTTTACGTTTTGTTGCACAACTATGCTTGTTACATGATTATGTGCTTGTGGTTGCTGCATTAGCTTTGTATTTGCCCATAAAAAAGAGAAAAACCCATAAAAACAGAGGAAAACCCATAAAAACAGAGAAAAACCCATAAAAACAGAGCAGAATGCCCAGCTGGCGCCACCAGCATGACCATTCACACTGATCGTGCCCAGAATTCGAACTCAGGGACCTCTGTTGAAGTTCTGGCGCTGATCGCGCAGCTCCCGCGCTGGTCGCCCCACAGGTTCGGCTATCTGACGCCGATCACGCCAGACCAGACGCTAGTCGCGTCGTAGGTTCTGCCAACCCACGTTGATCGCGCGAACTTCCCAAACATCCCACGCTGATAGCGCTAGTCCCACGCTAATAGCGCCAGCGTAAAAAAAATTGTTTTTGTATAAACTTTTTAGGGTTGTTTCAGTGCTTTTTATTATCCTTTGTGAGTTGCATTGTGTATGACTAGGTCCACATCAAGTGAATTCCATTCATTTGATCCTGAGATAGATAGGACATTTCATAGATTAAATAGACAAAACCTTAGGTTAGATGACTTTGATAGCGTAGTTTTAGACAGTAGCATAGCATCTTCTGACTTTGATCCTGATTCTACTTCTACTCTTTCTACTTCTACACATCTTGATATCATGGCTGATAACAACCTAACTCTTAAGGAGTTAGCTACACCTGATATTGTTTACCAACCCTGGTGTATTCAATACCCTGAGACTGTGGTTAGTTATGAACTGAAATCTGGATTAATCCATTTGCTTCCTAAGTTTCATGAACTTGCTGGTGAGGATCCACATAAACACCTTAAGGAGTTTCATGTGGTGTGTTCTACCATGCGACCCCATGACGTTCATGAGGATTATGTCAAGATGAAAGCATTTCCTTTCTCTTTGGATGGTGTTGCTAAGGATTGGTTGTACCTTCAACCAGATCCTATCACCACTTGGACAGACATGAAGAAAAGATTCTTGGAGAAATTCTTCCCTGCCTCTAGAACAGCATCCATCCGAAAAGAAATTTGTGGCATAAGCCAATTCCCTGGAGAGTTTTTGTATGAGTATTGGGAGAGATTCAACAAGTTGTGTGCTACCTGTCCTCACCATCAAATCAAAGAGCAATTACTGATTCAGTACTTTTATGAAGGATTGATGTTGATTGATACGAGTATGATAGATGCAGCTAGTGGAGGCGCTCTGATGGACAAGACCTTGCTGCAAGGCAGTTGATTTCTAACATGGCAGCCAACTATCAACAATTTGGTGCTAGAATTACAACATCTAAGGTGATGGCTACAAATGAAGCTTCTATCTCTATGGTTGCTGATAACCATAGATTGGAGAACAAATTGACTGAGTTGACATCCCTTGTGAGGCAACTTGCTATTGGGCAACAACAGAATGTGATGGCAGCCAATCAACCAAGGCTCTATGGTATTTGTTGTGCCCCTGATCATCCCACAGATGCATGCCCCACTCTCCAAGAGACAGAACAACCTGCTGATGTTTCTGCCATGCAACCTGGCCAATCATTCAGACCTCAACAGTAGTATAATCCTTACTCCAACACTTATAATCCTAGTTGGAGAGATCATCCAAATCTGAGGTATGGTCCTGGTCCACAACAACAGCAGCCCTTTAGACCTCCACAGCAACCCTTCCAGCCTGCCACTACTAAATACCAACCTCCTCCTTTCAGACAACAGCCACAGTTCCAGCAACCTGCACCTGCACCTACACCTACACAACCTGTGCAGGCTACAACTGTCAACCAGATGCAGCATCAGGGTTCTGGTAACCTTCCGGCACAACCAATTGTTAATCCTAAAAATGTGAGTTCTATTACCTTGAGGAGTGGCACAGAACTTCCAGATGTTGGTGCTAGTAAAAAAGTTGATAATAGTGCCAAAACAGATTCTGCACCAAGACAGATTCCCTTACCTTTTCCTTCTAGAGCCATTCCTACAAAGAAAGTAGTGGAGCTTGATTCTGATCTGCTTGAGACTTTCAGGAGGGTGAAAGTCAACATTCCCCTCTTGGATGCCATCAAACAGATTCCAAAATATGCAAAGTTCCTGAAGGATTAGTGCACCCACAAGAGAAAGCTTAAGGGAAATGAGCAAGTGAAGATGGGCAGAAATGTTTCCGCACTGATACAGGGTAAAACTATTGACGCCATCCCACTGTCCACCTTGCCACAGAAGTGCGAGGATCCTGGCACTCTCATTGTCCCATGTACCATTGGAAATATTACTTTTGCAGATGCCTTGTGTGATCTTGGAGCCTCCATTAATGTCATGCCCTCATCAGTTTACAAAGCACTAAACCTTGGTGAGATGAAACCCACTGGTGTTGCCATCCACTTAGCCAACAGGAGTGCTGCACTTCCACTTGGACTTATTGAAGATGTGCTGGTGCGAGTTAATAATCTGATCTTCCCAGCAGATTTTTACATTTTGGATATGGAGAATGAGTCTTCCAGCCATAGTTCCACACTGATCCTAGGGAGACCATTCTTGATGACAGCCAGGACTAAAATTGATGTGCATGCAGGAACTCTTTCTGTGGAGTTTGGTGATGACATTGTTCAGTTTAACATCTTTGAGGCTATGAGACATCCTGTAGAGGAGCATTCTGTTTTTCTTCTTGATATCATTGATGCTGTAATAGATAGTGTAGATATTTCTGACTTACTTTCTGATTTTTCTTCTGACTTTGATCTTGGTTCTTGTAATTGTACCTATGATGATTCTGCTATTATGTGTAGCATTTGTGAGGAAATTTCCTCCGCACTTCACTATGATTGTGTTCCAGGTACAGATACAAGTTCTGAGCCTACTACCCCACTTCCCTCAGCCCCTAGTCTTTCCTTACCTTCCACTATTCAGCCCCCTTCCTTGGAGCTTAAGTCACTACCTGAGCACCTCAAGTATGCATATTTAGATGATGCTCAGAAGCTCTTAGTCATCATATCTAGTAGTCTGCCACTGGAGCATGAAGAAAAGTTGATGCATGTTTTGAGAGACCACAAAAAGGCCATTGGATGGACACTTGCTGACCTTCCAGGAATTAATCCTTCCATTTGCATGCATCGGATACTTTTGGAGGATGATTCTAGACCAGTGAAGCAACCCCGGAGGAGGCTGAATCCCACTATTCTTGATGTGGTGAAGAAGGAAGTGACGAAGCTACTAGCTCCAGGGATCATCTATCCCATCTCTGATAGCACTTGGGTTTCACCTGTCCAAGTGGTTCCTAAGAAGTCGGGTCTCACAGTTGTGAAGAATTAAGATAATGAGCTGATTCCGACTAGAGTGGCCAACAGTTGACCAGTTTGCATTGATTATAGCAGACTCAACCAGGCCACTTGCAAGGACCATTTCCCTATGCCTTTCATTGATCAAGTTTTAGAGAGATTGGCAGGTAAATCTCATTATTGCTTTCTTGATGGTTTTTCTAGTTACATGCAAATCCATATTGCACTAGAGGATCAACATAAGACCACATTCACTTGTCCATTTGGCACATTTGCTTACACCCGGATGCCTTTTGGCCTATGCAACGCACCTAGCACCTTCCAAAGGTGCATGGTAAGCATCTTTTCTGATTTATTAGAGAGTTGCATGGAGGTGTTTATGGATGATTTCACTGTTTATGGTTCCTCTTTTGATGCATGTTTGGGTAGTCTCTCTAGAGTGCTTGACCGATGTATTAGTACTAACCTTGTCCTTAACTTTGGTCTCTAGTAGAGGTATTGAGGTCGATAAGGCCAAAATTGATGTGATTACCTCTTTGCCTTACCCCGCTTCTGTGCGGGAAGTACGTTCCTTTCTTGGACATGCCGGTTTTTATAGGAAATTCATTCAGGATTTCAGTAAAATTGCATTGCCATTGTCCAAGCTTCTCCAAAAGGACGTAGACTTTACATTTGACCAACCTTGCAAAGAGGCATTTGAGGGATTGAGGATGAAGCTGACTACCTCTTCCATCATGTAGCCGCCAAATTGGGAGCTTCCCTTTGAGTTAATGTGTGATGCCTCTAATTATGCACTTGGGGCTGTGTTGTCACAAAGAGTTGGTAAACTATCCCATGTCATGGCTTATGCTTCACGCACTTCGGATGCAACCCAAGTTAACTACACCACCACTGAAAATGAGCTTTTGGCTATTGTTTTTGCGTTAGATAAATTTAGATCTTACTTGTTGTGCTCACATATCACTGTCTTTACTGACCATGCAACTTCGAAATACCTGTTGAAGAAGCCTGATACTAAACCTAGATTGATCAGGTGGATGCTTCTTCTTCAGGAATTTGACATTGAGATTAAGGACAGAAGTGGTGCAGAAAACTTGGTTGCTGATCACTTGAGCAGGATTGAGGGACCTCTTGAGTCCTTTCCCATTCGTGATAATTTTCCTGATGAGCATTTGATGCATTTGCATTCATCACATGTCACACCTTGGTTTGCTGACATTGTTAATTTCCTTGTTGCATCTGTTGTTC
>PYAF01002840.1:74963-86552 GCA_007407185.1 Glycine tomentella | reverse complement strand
GTGTGGGATGATCCTTATTTGTGGAGGTTTGGTAGTGACCAAGTGATCCGAAGGTGTGTGCTTGATCATGAAATTCAGTCTATTCTTCAGTTTTGTCATGGCACACCTAGCGGAGGTCATTTTGGTCCTCAGAGGACCGCTAGGAAAGTATTAGACTGTGGATTCTTTTGGCCCACCTTGTTTAGAGATGCTCATCACTTTACCACCACTTGTGAGCAGTGTTAGAGAGCAGTAGGCACAATTACACATAGACATGAGATGCCTCAGCAACCCATTATTTTTTGTGAGATTTTTGATGTCTGGGCTATTGATTTTATGGGTTCATTTCTTGTTTCTCATGGCTTTTCATATATTTTGCTTGCTGTTGATTATGTTTCTAGATGGGTTGAGGCTAAGGCCACCAGAACTAATGATTCTAAAGTTGTTGTGGATTTTGTGAGATCCAACATTTTTTGCAGGTTTGGTGTGCCTAGAGCCGTTATCAGTGACCAGGGGAGCCACTTCTGTAACTGGTCATTTGCATCTTTGCTTCAGAAGTATGGGGTTGTGCATAGAGTTGCTACTACTTATCATCCCCAAACTAATGGGCAAGTAGAGGTTTTTAACAGAGAGATCAAGCAAGTGTTACAGAAGGTGGTGCAACCAAACAGGAAAGATTGGAGCAAGCTTCTTGAGGATGCTTTATGGGCTCATAGGACCTCTTACCGCACACCTTTGGGGATGTATCCCTATAGGGTGGTTTTCGGTAAGGCATGCCACCTTCCAGTGGAGATTGAGCACCGTGCTTATTGGGCGGTAAAGAGTTGTAACATGGCATTTGATGAAGCGGGTATGAAAAGGAAGCTTCAGTTGCAAGAGCTTGAGGAGATTCGTTTAGAAGCCTATAAGAACTCCAAGATTTACAAGGAGAAAGTGAAGAAATTTCATGACTCTAGGATTCTTAGAAAGGAGTTCCATAGTGGCCAAAAAGTGTTATTGTTTAATTCTCGCCTTAAGCTTATTTCCGGTAAACTTCGATCTAGATGGAATGGACCTTTTGTTATTACTAATGTTTTTCCCCATGGTGCAGTTGAGATTAAAAAAGAAGCTATCGGCAAAGTCTTCAAGGTCAATGGTCACCAACTCAAAGCATTTCATGAGAGCCCTCAAGTGGAGGAAGAGTTTGTGGAGGACATCTCTTTGGCCTACCAATTTTGTGTGAAGATGTGTCTTGAATGACATTTGGGGAGTTTCCTTTTCCCTTCTTTTATTTGTTGTCTCTTTGTTGCATTTCTTTGCATGCTTACATTGAGGACAATGTGCATTTCAAGTGGGGGGTGAAGGATCCTAAAAATTTTTGAAACTTTGGTTGTTTTCTGTTTTCTATTTTTTGTCTGTTTTAGTTGTTGAGTCTGTATGTTTTGTTGTCTGTTTCAGCTGTTTCTGTTTGTTGCTGTTTTATTGAATTTAAGCATTTTTTCATGTTTTTCATAGGATTTCCAACTTGTATAAATTGTGAGAAATGTTAAAATTTTGGTTGGATTGAGAGGTTTCATACTTGATGTGAATCATTGTTGCAATTGTTGAAGTGATAAGTAGGCTTGAGAAATAGAGTTTAAGATGAACCATGTGTGGTAGAATTATGCCTTGTGGATATGTTCTTTCATGTGTGATTTCACCCTTGTGTTAGATTACTCTATGTTTTGCCTTGCCTCTTTTGACATTCCTTGTTGCACATGCTTGGATTGAGATGATTTAGGCCTTCTTTCTTTTAGCCAATAGCCAAATAAACTTATCCTTGTGTTGATATCCATGTCACCCTCTTTGAGCCTCTAGTCTTTTCTTTCTTGTTTAGCTCATTAAAAAAAAAAAAACTAAAAAATGATGGAAAACCATGTTATCCTAGCTTTATGGAGAAAAGGGACTTTGGAATTGTTTTGGGAGTGGGTTTGAAACAAGTGTGGGGTGTTTGTCTTTTGTTTTGTTTTGAAAGAAATGAAAAGAAAAAGAGAAAAGAAAGAGTTCAAATAGCAAAAGTCCAAAGTAAAGAAGAAAAAAAATTGTGTATAAAAAAAATATGCAATAAAAGTTGTTATAGTTCATTTTCATCCTTGTAAATTCTTTTAAATTTCACCTTGCTTCTACCATTCTTTTATCTTGTTGGCTTGCTCCCCATTGTCCCTCTTTTCTCTTAAGCTTTAGCCTAAATATTCTTTTCTTATCCACCTTTTCTTAAGCCATTCATTACAAGCTAATAAAGTCCTTTTGATCTTTTGATGCATGTGTATTTCAAGTTGAATGAATGAGAGGTTTGTCAATGCTTGGATGTGCTAGTTGCATGTGGTGTTTGAGTGTAAATACAAGCCATACACATCATGTGAGGTTGAGTGCCACCCTTTGAGAGAATTCAATCACCTTGGTGCATTCTTAAGTCTAAAATTAACTACTTTTTCATTTTGCACTTTGTGATCATGTTTTCATGGATTGTTTCTTACCTCAATATTATTCTTCCATCTTTCCATCTCTCACTTTTGAGCATTGTTGTGATCCATTGAAAAATATGTGTGCCTTGTTCATACCCTTTCTTTAAATTTTTGGTTTACTTTAGTATGAATTTTTTTCTTAGTCTTTCTTTTAGTTTTGCCCAGGAGTGCAAATGTTCAAGTGTGGGGTATTTTGATAGAGTGATTTTAGTTAAATTTTTTTCTATCATTCTTAGCTTGTTTGACCTCTTTTGGACTTTTATTTTTCCATTCTAATTCAGTTTTTGGCCTAGGCAAGTAAGTAGGCTTAATTGCTAATTGTAGCGTATTTTCGGATTTTTGTTCACTTAACGTATCTGACTTGTGCAGGGCCTATAGAGTGCTACCAATCTCTAAATGGAGCATTCTAGGAGTCGTTGGAAAGATAACGAAAATATCTACAAGTTTGCTAGAAATAGCCCAAGGCTAATTCTATCATTTTGAGGGTCATTTTGAGCTTCAAAGTTAGCACCTCTGCACTTGTAATTTTGGGCTGCGAATTTGATTTTCATGGTTGTAAATAGAAATAAATAGATTGTTAGGTTTGTTTATGGCTCATTCTATTTTCAGAACTTAGTCACTAATATATTAGTTACTTTAGTGAAAACTTGGACAACACACTTTACATTTCAATAAACAAGTTTTACATTTCTTTTCTTTAGTTTTTAGGATCAAAAGCTTGTTCTTCATTTTCTCTCATTTGTTCTTCATTGTTCTTCATCTTCTTCATTTCCATTTTGCTATTCTTCCATTTTTCTGCACTCATTTCATGGGGCTTTCCTTGGTGATCATCATGGAAGGCTAAATCATTAATCAATCCAAGGATCTAACTCAAGCAAGAGAAGAATTGGAGTTCCGGTCCGGTATTTCGAATTCTACTTGAATATTCACCTTCTTCTTCAATTTATATTATGTTTTCATGATTATGGATGCATTTAGGATTGAAAGTGAATTAGGATTATGGATTCATGTCTTAATTTCAAATGATAATCACAAGATTAATTGAATGATATTTCAGTTAGGGTTGTGGTTTCAATTAATTTAGGAGTAGAATCGATTGAACTGCTTCTATTGAGATTGAATGAATGCTCATGTTAGAATCAACTTATGGGAATGATGATGATTCAATTAGCTTGGGTTAGTGAATTGGATTGATGCTTTCTAATCAGTTTTACTTTACTCTTTGATAATCTTGTTAATCTTTGCATTCTTCTTTAATTTTAGTTTGTGTTCTTACATGTTTTACTTTACACATACCAAATGTTTGACAAAATCCCCCCTTATTATTACCAATGATTTGAAGGTAGAACCATATTGATCGTGTCTCTGAGTCGACCTAGGTTAGCTCTATGCTGCAGAATTAGCTTAGTAAAATTGTTTTTGATGCGTCTCGACAAAGCAATTATCATACAGTCGTCATCATCCTTCACTTTGTACCATGATACCCCACACTTGGGGCATTTATGCATTTCTTCAAATTCATTTCTGTACAATATGCAATCATTAGGGCATGCATGAATTTTCTGATACTTCATACCCATCGGACACAATATCTTCTTTGCCCGATAATAACTTCTTGGCAATGTGTTTTCATCTGGAAGCATCTCTTGAACTACCTGAAGCAGTGAACTGAAGCTTTTGTCACTCCGCCCATATCTGGCCTTGACATTAACTAGATTTAACACTGCTGACATCAGTTTCAATTACTTTTTGCACCCCGGATACAACGGTTCTTCAAATCACTTTCTAATGTATCATACATAGGGGCATGTGCTTCCTGAAAAGACTCATATCCCAGATCATGAATCATATCCTCTAATCAATATCTGATGTCTACATCAAGCGATTCAGTTTGCGACCCCCTCTGCATGTCTGTCAATTCACCATGTCGTATCCATGTGGTATAAGTCTTCTTAATCCCATCACACAAAAGATGTTCTTGTATGTCGTCTAGTGCTTGGCGTCTCCCATTCAAAACAGTTTATACACAGACAAAATATTTTCCATCCCAATCCGGTCGACTTCTTTCGGAGGCAAATACCGAGAAATGTTCAATGCCTTCCTCATACTCAGTGCTCATGCGAATTGCATTCATCCAACTTCGATCCATCTAATTAATAACTTTGTGATACTCAAAAAGTTATTCCGTTTATGAAAACCTCACTTTTTTCATTGAAGGTATGACACTATCCCATTCAGGAAGACATATTTTTATAATAGATTCATATGTCAAGGTTAGGTCTCTTTTCTAAAATTTGACGAAATTTCGGCAGCATTTCCCATTGGTCTCCAAGTACACGACATGAAGGCGATGACATGAGTTCCACCACAATCAAGTATGCACCCGTAGAACAAAGTCAAATGCATTGTACCGAAATTACATCTAATTTAAGAAAACAAACTCAACCTATACATATGAATCTACTATAAAAAAATGACTATTCTCAAATTGTCCAAACGAACAATTCAAGAATCAATACAATGACTAATCCAAACTGTCCAGAAGAATCATTGTACTGAATCTCAAATGGGAAATTAAGAATCATTTATACATCTAACATGAACTACGTAACATATGGCAGATTTAAGAAATGCAAAAATGAATCAAAGCGGTTTACAAGTCTAACATCTCTCACACATTTGGGCTTGAAGCTTAAATTATACAGCAGTCCCATATGCTTATATAAGGAATAAAACATATTGACATATGAAAAGTATACAAGAAAGCATCAGAATCCAATAATATTCAACTCACACTTAAAAAAAAGAACAACTAAAATCAAATAAAAATAGAGATTTGGTGAACTTACTAAAATGCAATATGTCCAGTAGTACCAAAAGCAACTTGGCCAATATCAGTGTATGTCTCAAGCTCAAGTTTACCATCCAAGAAGGAAAGAAATAAAAGACCAGTATAAAATGGAATAACTATAAAAATGAACAAGATATAAAGTTATTTAAATCAATGAGTGATGAACCGCACCAAGAAATTAGAGGATGCTTAGGTCAAAGTCATTTTTAATTTTTTAGGACAAGCATGTAACAAGTAGATAGACACTAAATGTTAATTGTGTCAGTATTCTAAGCATAACAATGTTCATCATATTACACGAAATCCCTGAACTAACAAGACAGAAACCAGCCAAGCCACCAAAATTACCCTACCCTCAACTCTCAAAGTATAGATGAACAATACGGTATACTATACTACTAAACAGTCAAGTACATGGTATATATTTTTCAAAAATGCAACAACGTATAATTATAGGAAAAGAAAGAAACTATAACAATTGTAGTTTAATAAATGAAGGTATATCTCCAGAACCACATTCTAATAGCATACACGGATTAGGCATTTTATCAAGCAATTAGTAGGCAACAACAGCGAAATCTCATAGCTATTTTCATTCAATCCGTACATTACCTTAAAATGCTAATGCAACAACAAAGACAAAGATTTAGTTGCGAGATAGGTTCATTGGGTGCAAGAACGCTACTAACCTGGGATCAAGAGACGAGGTTGGATTTCAAGTCGCGAGGTAGGCTTCAAGTGCGCACAAGAGTGGGGTACTAGCTGGAAGATCGTGAGAGTGAAGAATGCGTCAGAGAACGACACCGAGATCACGAGACTTAGGTAGCAGGAAAATCGTGAGAGTGAGAGATGAGGTTTCTATATAAGCACAAGAGTGAGTGTTCAATTTGGGGGCCAGTGCACCTTTTATAATAACAACAACAACATCGATTTTTTTAAAATCTTAAAAACCGATGTTAACAAGACATATTAACATCGATTTTTAAGAAAACCAATGTTAACCAGGTCTTGTTAATTACAAAATTGCCACCGCATTTTCGTTAACATCTATTTTTGAAAAAATCGATGTTAACTTAACAATGTTAAATCTAATATTTCTAGTAGTGAGAAGACAGGAAACTACAAAGGATGGCAACAAACTATTGCATTCATAACACCCAACTTCACAAAAGAGGATATTCCCAGTCACTGTCAAATGCTTGTTGCCCTTCGAGCATGCTTAAGTGTTGGAATTTTGGCATAAATTCACAAGGGAAGTTATAGACATCCCTTAGGTGGAAAATCTCTGGCTGAAAAGGCTTTAAGAGCAAGATACTATTGGCCAACAATTGAAATAGATGCCATGAACTATGTCAAAAAATGTGACAAATGTCAAAGAAATTTGGATTGCATGTTCTAGTGGAGAAACTACAGGTGCTGAAGTGGAGGGTCAACATTTTAGGCCCCTTCCACCAAGCCCTAGGTCAAGTCCCTCATTATCGCCATCAATTACTTCACTAAGTAAATTGAATCATTTTTTGAAAGTGTTCAAAAGCATTTTTTGGAAGAATCAATGTTTTGCAGTTTCTTTAATAAGGATAGGTTTTATGAAGGCTATTCACGTATGTCGATTATAGTATTACCATCAATAAACAAAATTTAGAGCCAAAAGCTAGTCCAACAGAAGGTAACAAGGCTCGCAGCTACTACCCTTAGATGGTAGCTCTAAAAGGCAACAAACTTGCTTACACATAATGAATGCAAGAAACCCACAAAGCAAGAGTTCAAATAAAAAAATTGTGAATCATTCAATTTCTCGATAATTCAATATGATACGACTCTGATACCAATTGAAGGAAATTAATTACTTAATCCTTTATGGTGAAAATCATCACCCAATAAAACCTCAGAAACATCATATTGGACCATCAAATCACTCCTTATTTCCATTGCAAAAGTGATTTATCCTTTTTTTCTTCTAGCCTTTTAGCCTTTCCTTATGAGCTTTAGTTTTCCTCAGTCAAATCACTCCTTCACTACTAGAAAAGCAGCTTTCAACATCGTTTTTTTTTTTACATTCGACGTCGGTTTTGACCCGATGTTGAATCAGGCAACGTTGAAAGTGTGAAAGTTAACATCATTTTTCAAAACCGATGTTAACGTACCGTCACAACATCGGTTTCTCAATTAAAACAGATGTCGCTATCTGAAAATAAAAACGTTAAATATGTTAATGTTGGAACATTAACATCGGTTTTCCTAAGAAACCGATGTTAAGTAACATGACAACATCCATCTTGCAAAGAAAACCAATGTTGATATCTTGTAACAACATAGGTTTTCTATTAAAAATCGATGTAGACTATGTACATAACAACATCGGTTTTCTCATGAAAACCGATGTTGTCAAGTAGGTAGGGACATCGGTTTTCCTAAGAAACCGATGTTAAGTAACATGACAACATCCATCTTGCAAAGAAAACCAATGTTGATATCTTGTAACAACATAGGTTTTCTATTAAAAATCGATGTAGACTATGTACATAACAACATCGGTTTTCTCATGAAAACCGATGTTGTCAAGTAGGTAGGGACATCGGTTTTGCAAAGAAAATTGATGTTGTTACAAGATATCAACATCGGTTTTTTTTGCAAAACCGATGTTGTAGTATAAGTTAACATCGGTTTTGGTAAAATTGATGTTGTTTTTTTTTCATTTTTTTAAATATTTTGTCTATTTTTTAAATTTTAGCAGTTCTTCAACCTGTAAATTAAATACCAGACATCCAGCTAATTTCAGAATACATTAAAATATATTAATATTTCAATTAAATAACAAATTAAATTCAATAGTGTCAATATGTACATAAAAAAAAATTCATAACCTAATGTTTATACAATTGTTTTGAAAATCCAAGAACCACCTAATCTACTAATATGTCATCTCTAATTTTAAGATATAACTTCACCCATTGAACCCTAATAGCCTTCAAGGTGTCGGCTTCCAGTGGTCTTTCATCAGTGAAATATTGTATGACAAGAAAAATAATTGAATAAGTACAAAACAAAAACAAGTCAAAAAAAAATATTAGTTTTGAATTAGACAATTAATTACCATCTCCCAGTTATCTGTGAAGCCTCCTTGGACTATTGTCCACATCCAATGCATGACATAATAGCCGCACCCAGTGCTTCCTTTTTGCTTATTACACTAAATTGAATAACATAGTCAAAGTTAAATGGCAATTAGGGTAAATAGTAATAAAAATTATTTTCAATACATAAACCATGATTTATTAGAAGACTTACTTTAAGCGCAAGCCATTTAGTAGTAGCCTTTGATTTATTTCCTTGAGGGTCATGGACTCCCTTCAAAGCACTAATTAAGAGAAACATGCATGCATAGTGTACAATTAACATATTCATGCCATAGAAATAACATAAATGTGTTACAAATTACAACCTACCTGTTAATAATTCCTTTAAGGTAGTTATCAGGCCTGTTATGCAACGAACAGAACCAGATGACTACATTGGCCTTAGGACATATAACGACCAGTTGCTAATGTGCACTGCATTGTTGAAAAACAAATTATTATATATACTGCATACATTAATTAAATTGTGAAACTCATTTTTACTTACCCATTCAAATAAGGTGCAAGGTAGACATCTTTCTGTGAACTCTGCATCCATTTCTTGATATAGTCCTCAATTTGAAATTGAGATTGGCCAGATCTTTGTATGGACTGTGGCTCGAGGAATCCATACACATTAGCATGATCCCATTGCATGCTCAATTCATTCATATGCCTATTGTACCGTGAAAATAAAGTCAATTATGCAAGAATATAAACACAATTCACCAAGTAATGGTAGTCAATTGAAAGTGGCTTACAGAATCCACAATTGTATAAAGGAGATGTTGAGACATTGACCACCATGGATGATCTCCGAAATATCCTCATGCTTGTTGCACAAGGGAAAGTCATCATTATCCACACCGAACATGTCCGGGTCCCATGGCACCTGCAAGGGTCTGATGAGCAATGCAATCTGGTACAAGGGATCCTAAAATGTTCTGGCTTATCTACAGGTTTCGCCGGTCCCTTGGCTTCTTGTTTATCCTACACAGTTAAGAACCATAAGTGAATGATCAGGTTAACTTAATATTAGACAAATTCGTAAATGAGAAGAAATAAGGCAAAAATGAAATACCTGTGATGAAATAGTCTATACAAGATGTGTCGGCCAAGCAAGGAAAGTGTTAAGGACCTACCCCACTAACTGAACCTCGTTAGTGGGTACAGGGACCCGAGCATCTGCATCGCGTACTTCCTCAACACTCACCTTTACCTGATCAGTGGCAAGAGGGACGTTGTGCACGGTCATCGATCCCTCATAAACTCTGCCAAGGGCAACCAGGCGAGGAGGATTGTCATTGCATACAACCCACGCCTGTCAGATGCCCCCGTGTCGGGGTCATTCCCCGAGGGATCGACACAACTTCCCTTGGTGCTGACACGGACACCAATAGGGCATGACTGAACCTCTAGAGGCGGCATAGCACCCTGAGACTGCATCTAGGTCTGCAAATGGCTAAAGCTCATCATCACTTGTTGCGTAACTCTTTCAGTGATGGACTGTGTAAGTCGATCACTGATGGACTGCTCCAACTCTACCCTGATGTTGTCTTTCAGGCGATCCAAGTCTTCAGGCGCCATTGACTTTGACTTGCGAGAGGTTGAGGTAGCTGGTCCGAGGTAATGGGTGATGGTAACACCGGCTCCAGCACCACGGATGCGGCCGGGGTGCTCTAGTCGTCTAACGGTAGTAGTCAGGACATCCTGACGTCCACTGGCGACAAAAGTACCCTGTGAGGATTGCTCATCCAGGGAATCCTGGAATGAAAATAAGTACAACATTAGTTTTGTCATTTGTGATGCAAAAGTTCATATAAAATGTCATTGAGATTGTTGTTTGACTTACAATCTTCTCAGCAATCTCACGTGCTGCCTTAGAAGTCATTTCCCCGGTCTATCTCAGGATCAAATGAATATAATTCACTTGATGTGGACCTAGTCATACACAGTTCAGATCATAAGGAACAATAAACACAGACAGCACAAAAATATCAAACAGCTAAGCTACCAGGACACTACCAACTATATATGCTGAAATGAAATAGAAATTGGAAAACTGCCCTAAAAATTTTTGAAAAAATCTAGAAAAATAACATTGAATGTCTAAAAATCATGATTGATTTTTGTGATTTTTTTTGGTGATTTTTAAAAATCATGAAATTAGAAAATTGCCTAAAAAATGGTCTAAACAATGGAATTTGGCGATTTGGACCCCTACTGAACGTGTTACTCCATAACAAGTTCAACTTGATGTATGAATTTTCCGCACCTTCAGGTAAAATTTCAGCCCATTCCGAGATAGTTTGCTGTGAAATTACCAGAATGCCCATGCGCTAATTATAAAAACTGGTCCAAAACTCCTACTTAGAGTTTGAATTTGCCAATTTGAACCCACACCCAACCCTTAAAAGGGTTGCTTTTGCTTAAAATGGGGGATAAACCTTGGGACACAAATCGCAAGTCAAACTTCACAAGTGGAAAAAATTTTGGGACAGCAAATTGACACTACAAAAGCAACTACACTACACTACTTTCTCCTACTACTACTCTATTTTTTGCTCTGTTTTTTTCACTGTTTACTCTATTTTTTGGCAGCACACATCAACTACATCAACTCTACTTCATAATGCACAGCAACAATAATGCAAATATGTGACAAAGTGCAATTATACAACAGAATATCAATATGCAGTGAATTTATGCAAATGATTTATATATATATATAACTACTACTATGAACTATTTACAGCAAATTAAAGCTAGCACACAATGAACCGTGTCCCCGGCAACGACGCCAGTTTTGATAAACATGTTGTCGACACGCACCAAAACAATTTTGCTAAGCTAATTCTGTAGCACAGAGCTAACCTAGGTCGACTCAGAGACACAATCAATATGGTTCTAGCTTCAATTTATGAATAACAGTAAGGGGGAATTTTATCAAACAGTTCGTGCGTGTAACACCCCGTAGGCCTCCGACGTGTTATCATTAATAATATCAGATTAGCGTATAAAATATCCATTAATTAGCTCAGCGGAAACATAGGATCGTTTTCTTGATACATTATGTATGGAAACACATAACAGAACCATAAAACCACGCCCCTGCTGATCCAGTTTATCACAATCTCACACATAAGACAGATAGCAAAGC
>PYAF01002840.1:27105-49990 GCA_007407185.1 Glycine tomentella | reverse complement strand
CTTTTAATGTTAACATTAAATTAAAACATAAAAAGTATATACAAAATATTAAATTATACAAAAATATTAAACATATATTAATTAGTAAATTCTTAAATAATAAATAAATTAATTTTATTAACATTTACTAAAAAAAGAATTTAAAAAATTAAACAAAAGTTTAAAAAATTTACAAACAACAAAACGTAAATGGCATAAACAAAAGAATTAAAAAAAAACAACCAAAGTCGTACATCTCCTTTACTACCTTAAAAATAAAATAAAAAAAATTAAAGAAGTCGTAAAATTGGATACGACTTTCATATAATAATAATAAAAAATTCACAAATATAACTTTGAAGTCGTATATCGGATAAAAGAAAATTAAGTAAAGATAATATATTTATTTACGACTTATAAGTTGTATTTTAAAAATATATCATTTCGAAGAAGTCATAAATAATTACACGATTTCAATTTAATAAAATAAAAAAATATTAGCCGTAAAAAGATTTAAATGAAGTCGTAAATCTTTTACAACTTACCTTTTTTCGTAAATAATTTAAATAATACCCTCAATCAGTAATTAAGAAAAAAAATATCCCTCTTTAGTAAATTGGCCCAAAGATGCATTACATACTATTCCAATGTTTCACTAAAGTTAATTCAACAACCTAAAGCAAATAAACATATGGTTTTCTTCTTTCCATATGAAATGTGTATTTTTTTAATCTTTAATCTTTAAATTTTTTTTCTGAATTTTGATAAATTATTTTTTTTAGTTTCTAACATAATAAATTAATATTTTATAATAATTTTTAATTGTGAACATCATTAACATTTTTATATAATAATCTTAATATATCTTTGTGCATTGTACGAATTATTATACTAATATTATATAGAACACAATGTATGTCTCGTAACACACATGTCATTAAAATAGATCTCACATTTTTCATCTCAAATTTACCTCATATAATTGGGTATTAATTTTTATTATGAAATCAATCAAAATTACAATCAATTAATTTATCTTTTACATATCCGTAACCAACTTAGTATTGTTGATTTTAATACTCTCAAATAAAATCATATGAAAATATATGATTTGAAAAGTTTATTTTTCTAATTGACGTATATATTAATTAAAATTCTTTAACTAAAATTGAAATTATTTAAAATATTATCAATCGAAATTAATGGGTAATTTGAAATTAATAAAAATCTTTACCTTTAAAATGACATAATTTCCTTTTTTAAATCTTTCATTGTATTATAAATGTAACCATCAGAACGTGACTTTCTTCCACTCCTCCGCCTTAAATTATATCTATATATATATTGAAGAGCTTGCCTCCACAACAAATGATTCTCCCAGAGCTTGCCTTCACAACAAAAGATTCTCCCTCTCCTTTTATTTATATATATATATATATATATATATATATATATATATATATATATATATATATATATATATATATACACTGAAGAGATTGCCTCCACAATAAATGATTCTCCCTTTCCATTAGGTGAGTATTGGATATGGATCATTTTTCTCCTAAGAATTGGCTTTGAAGAACCTGGCTCCACAACAAACAATTCTCCTTCAAAAGGTTCTCTTTATTCATCAGGTGAGTATTGTTTATAGACCAATTTTTCTCCTAAGAATTGACTTAAATTTATTGATTTATCTTCGTTATTCTTATTCTTATATACAAATTTCGGTGCTCTCCAAATTTGGAGATACTAAAGTAATTTATTTGTTCAAATTTTGCATATTTAAATGGTTTGAAGAAACAGAAAATGAAGATAGTTAAAAACAAAGATTAAATTTATCTTTGTCATTAATTTTGTTTCTTTCTTTCGAGTTTCGAGTTTGTTGATTGGCTTTCCTCCTCAACACTACTAGCCCAGAAGAGGCTGGTGATTAGATTATGTTACATTCTCAACAATAACGGTTTCCTTTTCTTCTTCTTTTTTTTTCTTTTCCCCTTCCCGTTTGCGCTCTCTCCTCTCAAGTTGTCCTTCTTTATCTTCATCCATCACAGTCCACCCCCTTCCCTTTCCCCTCTGCCGTGACCCACCTCCTTCCCTTCCTTCTATCACGACCCCCCTTTCCCTTTTCCTCCCTTGTGACCTCCTTTCATCGTATGTCTATTTTTATTTGTTTTTTTATTTGTTTGTTTTCCTTTCTTCTTCATCATCTCTTTCTATTGGTAGTTCTTCCTCCTGCATTTTGCTATTAGAAAAAGAGAGTAATTTTTTTTTATAATAAATATACATATCTTCATATATCTTGTAGAAAATCTCATACTCTCTATGCTAAAGATCTTGTTTCATCCTTTAATGAAACATACTATGAAAATAAGATCTTTAGCTTAAAAATCTTAGTTCAAGATATGGAATTAAAGATGCTCTGACAAAACAACAATTTTATTTTTGGTTCTTAACATTTTTTTAAACTATGATAAATTAACGAATTTTATATTTATTCATTGATAAATTTTTCATTTGTTATTAGTTTTTTTCAAAATGACTAATAACAACTCAAAAAAATATATCAATGAATAAATACAAAATTTGTTAATTTTCTAAGATTTGAAAAAAGTACCAAAAAATAAAGGCAAAATCTTGTTTTATCAAGAAATATAATAAAAATATATATTAAAAGAACACGAAATTCAAAAATTTATTTATATGTATATTAGCCTTAAAGATATTTAGTGCTATGCATTTTTTATAATATTATATAATAGGATTTGTCGTTTTTATGATTTTTCTAACTATTATGCTTTCTACTCACACTGATGATGCATGCATACATTAAAAAAGTTGAAAAGCAAGGTGATGCACACTTTCAAGGGTGTGGATGCGCACTTCCAAAATGTCCCATTCAACTTATGTTTTTAACTCGGAAGATGCATTAAATACTATTTCAGTGTTTTACTAAAGTTAGTTCAACAATCTAAAGCAAATAAAAATATGGTTTTATTTTTTGCATATGAGATGTGTATTTTTTAATCCTTAAAATTTAAAATTGTATTTTTTTTCCTTAAAATTTAAAAATTTTTTATTCTGAATTCTAACAAATTATTTTTCTGGCATAATAAATTAATGTTTTGTTATAATTTTGAACTATAATAAATCCATTTTAATTTTTAATCACTTGAATTTATATTTTAAAATTATCATAAAATACTAAAAAAATTAGTATAAAGTATTAAAATCTCATGCTAAAATATTAATTTATTATGTCAAAAACTAAAAATAACACAGCCTCCAAATTCAAATACTAATTAAACCAAAATATTAGGTTAATTATTGAGGCATCTATATTAATATTTACGGTTATCCATATTTACATAAAAGGCGCAAGGAATAGAGGAGGAAGATACTACTAGTGATTTGACATAAAAGCATCAACAATTCCTCACGACCACCAGTTGTACTTATCACATTCTTCATTTGGCTGGAGCTTCAGTTTTGTTCTGAACTTTTGGTCCAATTTTCAAGAGAAGAAAAGAAAATGGCTTTAGCTATGGTGGGAGAGGCACTAATCTCTGCTTCTGTGGAGATCTTACTAAACAGAATAGCTTCAGAAGAGTTTAGAGATTTCTTTTCCAGCACAAAGTTGAATGTTTCTATGTTGGATGAGTTGAAGATGAAGCTGTTGGCACTTACCGTTGTGCTCAATGATGCTGAGGAGAAGCAGATCACTGATCCTTCCGTGAAAACATGGCTTCATGAGTTGAAAGACGCTGTCTATGACGCAGAAGATTTGTTGGATGAAATCAATACATAATCTTATAGATGCAAGGTGGATGGAGAATCTAAAACATTTACTACCAAGGTCAGATCATTTGTTTCTTCACGCTCTAAACTATTTTATAAAAACATGAATTCCAAGCTCGAAGATTTATCTAGAAAGCTAGAATATTATGTGAACCAAAAAGATATTCTCAAGTTGCAAAATGTTCCTAGGGGAGTCTCTTGTAGAAAAGGGGCAGATTCATTGGTTGAGCCTGTTGTTATTGCAAGAAAGGATGACAAAGAGAAGATACTGAAAATGCTTCTATCTGATGATGATGAGAAGAACAATAATATAGGAGTGATCCCAATATTGGGCATGGGAGGTCTGGGAAAAACAACCCTCGCTCAATCCCTTTACAATGATAGTGAAGTGAAAAAACATTTTGATTGGAGAGCTTGGGCTTGGGTTTCAGATGATTTCGATGATTTTAGAGTAACGAAGAAGATTGTTGAGTCTCTCACGTTGAAAGATTGTCCTATTACTAATTTTGATCTTCTTCGTGTTGAATTAAAGAATATCTCAAGAGAGAAGAAATTTTTGCTTGTGCTAGACGACCTTTGGAATGACAAGTATAATGATTGGGATCGTTTGATAGCTCCTTTAAGCAGCAGGAAAAAGGGAAGTAAGATCATTGTGACAACCCGACAACAAAGAGTTGCACAGGTCGCACGAACATTACCCATTCATGCGCTGGAACCTCTTACGGATGAAAATTGTTGGCTCAAACTAGCTAGACATGCATTTGGTGATGAAGCTTATGACAAACATCCAAGATTAGAAGAGATTGGTAGGAAACTTGCAAGAAAATGCAAAGGTCTGCCATTGGCTGCTAAAACGTTGGGAGGTCTTTTGCGATCAAATGTTCATGCTGAGGAGTGGATTAAAATTCTAAACAGCAAATTATGGGCACATGATGATGTTTTATCAGTTTTATACATAAGTTATCTTCATCTTCCAGCTCATATGAAAAGATGTTTTTCCTATTGCTCAATTTTTCCAAAACAAAATTTGTTGGATAGGAATGAATTGATTTTGTTATGGATGGCGGAAGGCTTTCTTCAACAAAACCATGGAGATAATAGAGCAATGGAATCAATAGGTGATGATTGCTTTAATGAATTATTATCTAGATCTTTGATTGAAAAAGACAAAGCTGAAGCAGAGAAGTTTAGAATGCATGATCTGATCTATGATTTAGCTAGACTAGTATCAGGAAAAAGTTCCTTCTACTTTGAAGGTGATGAAATCCCAAGAACTGTTCGCCATTTAGCATTTCCTAGAGAAACGTTTGATGTCGCTAAAAGATTTGAGCACTTGTATGAGTTAACATGTTTGCGGACCTTTCTACCACGACTCCAAAATCCAAATTATGAATATTACTTAACTCAAATGGTGTCGCATGATTGGTTGCCAAAACTAAGATGCTTGCGATCACTGTCATTGTCTCAATACAAAAATATCAGTGAGCTGCCTGATTCAATTGGAAATTTGGTGCTTCTGCGATATCTTGATCTTTCCTATACTTCCATAGAAATGCTGCCTGATGAAACCTTCATGCTTTACAATTTGCAGACTTTGAAACTTTCAAATTGTAAATATCTTACTCAGCTGCCAATACAGATAGGAAATTTGGTCAATCTACGCCACCTTGATATTAGTGATACAAATTTGAAGATGCCAACATAAATATGCAAACTGAAAGACCTCCGTACATTGACTTCTTTTGTTGTAGGCAGACAAGATGGACAAAGGATAAGAGAATTAGGAAAATTTCCTTATCTGCAGGGTAATATTTCCATTTTGGAGCTACAAAATGTTGTTTGATCCAAAGGATGCATTGCGAGCAGAATTAAAGAAAAAAGAACAAATTGAGGAGCTTAGGCTGATGTGGAAGGGGGACACTTACTCACAAATTGCCAAAGATGTACTTGAGAACCTGCAACCATCATTAAATTTAAAGAAACTCAACATCAAATCCTATGACGGCACAAGCTTTCCAAAATGGTTGGGTGATTCTTCATATTCTAATGTTACAGTCCTTGGTATCAGTAATTGCAACTATTGTTTGTCACTTCCACAATTTGGACAACTACCTTCTCTTAAGGAGCTTGTCATTAAAAAAATGAAAGCAGTGAAAATAGTTGGTCATGAATTTTACTGCAACAACGGAGGTTCCCCTACTTTTCAGCCATTTCCATTACTAGAAAGTCTCCAGTTTGAAAAAATGTTAAAGTGGGAGAAGTGGCTACCATTTGAGGGTGAAGATAGCAACTTTCCTTTTCCTTGTCTTAAGCGTTTGAGTTTATCTGATTGTCCCAAGTTGAGAGGAAGTTTGCCCCGCTTTCTACCTTCATTGACAGAGGTCAGTATCTCAAAGTGCAATCAACTAGAGGCAAAATCATGTGATCTGAGCTGGAACAGATCAATTGAAGTAATATGCATCCGAAAAAGTGGAGATGGCTTGTTGGCTTTACTTCAAAACTTTTCTTGTCAAGAACTATTTATTGAAGAGTGTGGTAGTTTGCAGTCTTTGCCAAAAATGATACATGGTGCCAATTGTTTTCGAAAGTTGATTCTTAGATATATCCCTTCTTTAATTTCCTTCCCACCTGATGGTTTGCCCACATCATTGAAATCACTTGAAATTAAAGATTGCCGGAACTTAGAATTTCTATCTCATGAAACATGGCACAAATACACATCGCTTGAAGAACTGAGACTTTGGAATAGTTGTCATTCCCTGACATCCTTTCCATTAGACAGTTTCCCTGCCCTTGAATATCTTTATATCCATGGTTGTCCCAACTTGGAAGCGATTACTACTCAAGGTGGAGAGACTGCTCCCAAATTATTTTATTTTGTTGTCACTGATTGTGAGAAACTCAAGTCACTTTCAGAACAGATTGATCTACCTGTCCTTAACGGCTTGTGGCTTTATAGGCTTCCAGAGCTAGCATCCTTTTTCCCAAGGTGTTTGCCTTCCACTTTACAATTTCTTTCTGTTGATGTTGGAATACTATCATCTATGTCTAAACCTGAGTTAGGTTTGTTATTCCAACACCTCACTTCTCTGTCTTGTCTTCGCGTCTGCGGTGTTGGGGAGGAAGATCTGGTAAACACCCTGCTGAAGGAGATGTTACTTCCCACTTCTCTTCAGTCTCTATGCTTGCATGGTTTTGATGGTTTAAAGTTGTTGGATGGAAGTGGTCTTCAACATCTTACTTCTCTCCAGAAGCTTCATGTCTGGCATTGTAGAAGCCTCGAATCCTTGCCAGAAGATCAGTTGCCACCCTCTCTTGAATTACTGAGTATAAATGACTGTCCTCCACTAGCAGCAAGGTATAGAGGTCGGAAAAGGAAATACAAATTCTGGTCTAAGATTGATCACTGGTCAAAGATTGCTCACATTCCTGCGATCCAGATAAATGATGAAGTGACAACAAAATGAGCTTTTGGACGAGTAAGAATCATTGAAAAGGTAAAGCTTTCAATCATGTTGAAAAAATATGATGACATTGTTATTGTTTCAGATATAATATACGTAAAGTAATATTTTGCGCTTTCATTTTTAGTTTTATTTTTGGTGATCATTGGGGGCAAAGCCTTAGTAAACTGTGTTGACTTCTGCTTAATGTCTACTGATATAATATTTATTTCAAACCATATTTTGGTGTCATTGTGGTACATTGGATTGTGGGTTCAATTTTATTTGGGAAAAATAAACTAAAACCGGTTTAATCTGGGTTCCATGTTAATAAATGAAAAGCCAAATAAATTTAGTAAACTGTTGAGAGTCGTTGACAAGTTGGACCATAAAATGGCTTTTATAATATTTTGAAGTTTCAAGGATTTATTTTGCAACTTGGAGCATACTTAAATAATTAAAAATAACTCCATGCTTTGCCTTGTCTCAAATCAAATGGGACTTGATTTGATGAAATTGATTATTATCTATGCTACAATTTGAACCTTTTCATAGAATGATACAGTGCTGAACTAATCATACTGATAATATTGATCATGAGAAGTTGACTAGAGATGACAATATGGTTTTTTCTTTTTTTTCCTGATGAATGCAGTTGGTAGCATCAGATGACAAGCACGTAATATTTCTCAGCTGTGATGGTTCCTGTTTACTCTATTGGTCGTATGCTTTTCAATCTTGCTGTCAGGTTGCTTTCTTCACACTGGAAGGTTTCCATTGAAGCATCTGAACCAAACTCTACAAATCTCCTCTATTACATTGGTAATTTGTCATTCTAAACTTATGATTTGTTGAGATTAATGTCCTGTTAGGTGTTTTTCCTGGTGTGAAATATATTTGTAAAACAGGAGTGTATTGGATTGTATATGGTGCGATCATCCAATTTTATGCATATAAAAAATTGGACTTGTATTAGAGTTTGATGCTGACTGACAGCGTTGTATTCATGTAATATAATGTGCGTTTGCCCTGTTTGCTCCAAATTGAATACTTATTGTAAGTGTTTATTTTGATTATAGTCCAAGTTTGCAAGTGATAGATTGATTCTCTTTTTTATTATTGTTGTCGGGTTTATGGTATAGTGTTGATAATTCGATAGACTTAAGCTTGTTATATGATTGAATATTTCGTATTAGGTACATGTTTAAAACTAAAAAAAAAGAATTTAGTTATGGTGAAAGAATGTCAATGGGCTAGATTATAAGCAATGCAGTTTTTTGACTCAGAAAAAGAAGTAACTTTCTAATGAAAGGGTAAAAAAAAATGTTTATGATTCAAGAAGAAAGATATAAGTGCTAGTTTGTGGTTCCTTTCAACATTTAATATGATCCTGTAGCCACTGTTTTAGCGTTAGAATCTGCATTTAAATATGGATATAATATACCAGAATCATTTACTTATATTATATATATACACAATGATGGAAATATCACATGTGTGAAAGCTTTTAATGGAATATTAAGGTATTTTTCTATCACGGTAGGTGTACACCAATGTTCGGCTCTTAGTCCTTATCTTTTGCCTTAGTGATATATGAACTAATAAAAGATATTCAAGAGGAAGTGTTGTAGTGTATATCCTTTGCAGATGATATTGTCCTTATTGATCAGACCGAAGACGGTGTTAATAGGAAACTTGAATTGTGGAGAAATATTTTGGAGTCTAAAGAATTCACGATAAGTCAGAGCAAAAATGAGTATATAAGTGTGAGTTTTCACTGGTAAAAAATGGTGATTAAGACACTGTGCATCTACTTGATCAAGAGGTATCTAAGAAAGATATTTCTAGATACTTGCGATCAATTTTGTAAAAAGGTGGAGAGATTGATGAAGATGTAAATCATAGAATCAGAGCAGAGTGGATGAAATGGCGGAATGCATCTGGATTTTTGTGTGAATGCAAAATTTCCCTTAAGCTAAAAGGAAAATTATATAGAACAACTGTAAGACCTGCAATGTTATATGGAGCTGAATGTTAGCCAGCATATAGGCAACATGAGCATAAAATAAGGGTAGCAGAAATGAAGATATTAAGGTGGATGTGTGGTTATACGAAGATAGATAAGATAAAAAATGTAGATATTCAACGAAAAGTAACAGTATTATCGGTAAGTTAAAAAATGAGAGAGCATAGATTGAGGTGGTTTGGACACGTAATGAGATAGCCTCTGGATGCTTGATAACGACTTTCGAATCGTTACAAAACAAATAAAACTAAGATAGTTCTGTAGCACAGGATTAACCTAAGTCGACTAAGAGATACAGTCCAATTTGGTTCCTGACTTAATCCACTTATAAATAGCAGGGGGTAATCAAACAGTTGCAGACAATGAACAAAAATTGTAGAAACACAAACAAGAGAATTGAAGAAAAATGCATAAACTAACAAAATTGATAAAAGGTATTGTAAAACAGATTCAAGAATATCAATCAATTTCACCAAACCAAGCAATAAAAATTATCATAGTTCTCATATAATGATCATATTATGAAGATTTATTCAATATCATTAGAAGCAGTTCAATCGAATTAACTCCTAAATCAATTGAAATTACAAACTGGATTGAAATATTATCCAAATAATCTATGATTAAATTCAAAATTAGGAAATAAATCTATAACCTAATTTGTTTTCAACTCTAAACATATTCATAATCATGAAAATTGAAAAGAGGATTGAAGAAGAAGATGAACATTGACACAGAAATGAGAATACCAAACTAGAACTTAAATTCTCTTTGCTTGGACTGGATCCTTGAATTGATTGATTGTTTAGCTTTCCATGATCATCATCAATGTAAGAGCCACGAAATTTATATGAGAAAAATAGAAGAATAGAGATGAAAGGAAGAAGAAAAATAAATAACAATGAAGAACAATTGAGAGAAAAAGAGAGAGAACTTTTTAATTCTGAAAACTTCTAAAAGAGAATACAAAAATTGTTTGTGCTCAAAATAAAGTGTCCTTCTTCACTAACTAATTGCACTAAAATATAGTGATTGAGTTAGTACGAAAGGATGGGTCATGATTAGGTCTATCTAATTTAACTAATTACTAATTACACCAATTTGCAGCCCAAAACTCAAGTGCAGGGGTTCTGACTTCCAAGCCTAAAATGACCCTCAAAATGATAGAATTGACATCGGCTTATCTTTGACAAAATTGTAGATCTTTTCCTTATCTTTTTAGGGACTACTCATATGCGTCATTTGGAGTTCTGTAGAATTCTCTAGGTCCTACACAAGAAAGATAGGTCAAGCAAGCAAAATAAATCTGAAAATAAGCAACAATTATCAATTAAGTCCACTTGTTTGCCTAAGACAAAAAACTGAGTTAAAATAAGAAAATAAAAGTTCAAGAGAAGTCAAATACGCTAAGAAGAATAGAAAAATATTAAACTAAAAACACTTAATCAAAATACTTCATACTTAAACTTTTGCACTCCTGGGCAAAACTAAAAGAAAGACTAAGAAAAATTCAAACTAAAGTAAACTACAAACTAAAAGAAAGGTATGAACAAGACACACAATTTTCAATGGATCCTAACAATGCAAAAAAGTGATAAAGATGAAAAATGGAAGAATGATATTAAGGTAACAAACAATCCATGAACACTTGATCACAAAGTGTAAAGTGAAAAAGTAATCAAGTTAAAATTAAGAATGAATCAAGGTTATAAAATCTCTCAAGGAGAAACAATTATCCTCTTCTAACGTGTCTGAGTTTATGTTTACACTCAAACACCACATGTAAATAGAACATCCAAATTTAGACAAGACTCTAATTCATTCAACTTGAAATACACATGCATCAAAAGATCAAAAGGACTTTATTGGTTTGTAATGTATGACTTAGGTAAAGGGTGGATAAAAGAAGGATATTTAGGCTAAAACTAAGAAAAGATGGGCAATGGGGAGTAAGCCAACAATAAAAAGAGGGGTAGAAACAAAGAAACAAGGTGGAGAACAACGAAATTAAAATAAAAAAGAACTTATATGGATGAAAATGAACCACAACAACTTTTATTACATTTTTTTCTTGTACTTTTTTTTGAACTTTTGTTTTTTAAACTCTTTCTTTTCTTTCCAAAATCAAAACAAAATAAAAATATCTCACACTTGTTTGAAACTCACTCTCAAAACAATTCCAAGGCTCATTTTCTCCCTAAAGTTAGGATAACATGGTTTTCCATTTATTTTTATTTTATTTAGTTTGTAATGAGCTACACAAGAAAGAAAATGTTAAAGACTCAAAAAGGGTGACAATGGATATCAATGCAAGGATAGGTTATTTGGCTAGTGGATAAAAGAACAAAACATAATGTGCAACAAGAGTGAAATTACACATGAGTAATCTAACACAAGGAATATCAAAAGAGGTAAGACAAAACATAGAGTAATCTAACACAAGAGTGAAATTACACATGAAAGAACATGAATGAAATAATGTGGTTCATCCACAAAGGCCCAAAAACTCACAAGGCATAATTCTATCACACATGATCCATAATAAATTCTATTTCTCAAGCCTACTTATCACTTCAACAATTGCAACAATCATTCACATCAAGCATGAAACCTTTCAATCCAACAAAAATTAATACATTTCTCACAATTTATGCAAGTTATAAATCTTATGAAAAACTTGAAAAGTGTCTAAATTCTAATTTTTATTTTTTAAATGTAAAAAAAATAACAACAAAACAAAACAAATGCAGCAAAACAATGACAGAAACAGAGACCAGAAAATTGAAAATGTTTTTGTAATCCTTCACCCCACACTCGAAATGCAAATTGTCCTCAATGTGAGCATGCAATGAAATGCAAACAAAGAGACAACAAATAAAAGAAGGGAAAAGGAAACTCCCCAAATGTCATTCTGCCACAAGCTCCTCCTCTACTTGCGGACTCTCATGAAATAGCTTGAGTTGGTGACAAAAGGTCCATGGGGAAAAACATTAGTAATAACAAAAGGTTCATCCCATCTAGATCGAAGTTTACCAGAAATAAGCTTTAGACGAGAGTTAAATAAGAACACTTTTTGACCAATATGGAACTCCTTCCTAAGAATCCTAGAGTCATGAAATCTCTTCACTTTCTCCTTGTAAATTTTAGAGTTCTCATAGGCTTCTAAGCGGATCTCTTCAAGTTCTTGTAATTGAAGCTTCCTTTCCATACCCGCTTCATCAAATGTCATGTTACAACTCTTCACCGCCCAATAAGCACGGTGCTCAATCTCCATTGGAAGGTGGCATGCCTTACCAAAAACCATCTTATAGGGAGACATCCCCAAAGGTGTTCGATAAGCGGTCTTGTGAGCCCATAAAGCATCTTCAAGTAACTTGCTTCAATCCTTCTTGTTGGGTTGCACTACCTTTTGTAACACTTTCTTGATCTCTTTGTTAAAAACCTCTGTTTGCCTGTTTGGGGATGATAAGCTGTAACAACTTTATGCACAACCCCATACTTCTGAAGCAAGGATGTCAATGACCTGTTATAGAAATGACTCTCCTGGTCACTGATAATGGCTCTAGGCACACCAAACCTGCAAAAAATGTTGGATCTCACAAAATTCACAACAACTTTAGAATCATTAGTTTTGGTGGCCTTAGTTTCAACCTATCTAGAAACATAAGCAACAACAAGTAGAATATATGAAAAACCATGAGAAATAGGAAATTGACCCATAAAATCAACACCCCACACATCAAAAACCTCATAGAAAATAATGGGTTGTTGAGGCATCTCATGCCTATATGTAATGGTCTCTCCTGCTCTTTAACACTGCTCACAAGTGGTGGTAAAGTGATAAGCATCTCTAAACATGGTAGGCCAATAGAACTCATAGTCCAATTATCTCCTAACGGTTAGCTGAGGACCAAAGTGACCGTCAGCAGGTGTACCATGACAAAATTGAAGAATATACTGAATCTCATGATCTGGCATACACCTGCGGATCACTTGATCACTCGTAAGTTTATCTATTTGAGACCTAGATGCATGAGGCAGAACAACAGATGCAACAATGAAATTCACAATATCAGCAAACTAAGGTGTAATATGTGATGAATGCAAGTGTATCAAATGCTCATTAGGGAAATTATCCCTAATAGGAAAGGATTCAACAGGTCCTTCAATCCTGCTCAAATGATCAGCAACAAAGTTTTTTGCACTACTCCTGTCCTTAATCTCAATATCACACTCCTGAAGAAGAAGCATCCGCCTGATCAATCGAGGTTTAGCATCAGGCTTCTTCAACAGGTAAGCTGCATGGTCAGTAAAGACAGTGATATGGGACCAAAGCAAATAAGATCGGAATTTATCTAAAGTAAAAACAATAGCCAAAAGCTCCATCTCAATGGTGGTGTAGTTAACTTGGGCTGCATCTAAAGTGCGTGAAGCATAAGCAATGGCACGGAATTGTTTATCAACTCTCTGTGACAACATAACCCAAGTGCATAATTAGAGACATCACACATGAGTTCAAAGGAAAGTTCCCAATCTGGTGGTTGCATAATGGGAGAGGTAGTAAGCTTCTTCCTCAATTCCTCAAATGCCTCTTTGCAAGGCTGGTCAAACATAAAGTCTACGTCCTTTTGGAGAAGCTTGAACAATGGCAATGCAATCTTGTTGAAATCCTAGATGAATCTCCTATAAAAACCTGCATGTCCAAGAAAAGAACGCACTTCCCGCACAAAAGCGGGGTATGGTAGAGAAGTAGTAACATCATTCTTGGCCTTATCGATCTTAATACCTCTACCAGAGACCAAATGCTCTAAGACTATACCGTTATGTACCATAAAATGACATTTCTCAAAGTTAAGAACAAGGTTAGTCTCAATACATCGGTCAAGAACTCTAAAGAGACTATCTAAACATGCATCAAAAGAGGAACTATAAACAGTGAAATCATCCATAAATACCTCAATGCAACTCTCTAATAAATCAGAAAAGATACTCACCATGCACCTTGAAAAGTAGCAGATGCGTTGCATAGGCCAAAAGACATCCTAGTGTAGGAAAATGTGCCAAATGTACAGGTGAATGTGGTCTTGTGTTGGTCCTCCGATGCAATATGAAACTATATGTAACCTGAAAAACCGTCAAGAAAGTAATATTGTAATTTATCTGCCAACTTCTCTAGAATCTGGTCAATGAAGGGGAGAAGGAAATAGTCCTTGCGAGTTGCCTGGTTAAGTCTCCTGTAGTCAATGCAAATTCGCCAACTGTTGGCTACTCTAGTCGAAATCAACTCACTATCCTGGTTTTTCACAATAGTGATACCTGACTTCTTAGGGACCACTTGGACAGCTGAAACCCAAATGCTATCTTAAATGGGATAGATGATCCCTGCAGCTAGTAACTTCATCACTTCCTTCTTCACCACATCAAGAATAGTGGGATTCAGCCTCCTATGTGGCTGCCTCACCGGCCTAGAATCATCCTCCAAGAGTATTTGATGCATGCAAATGGAAGGATTTATTCCAGGAAGGTCAACTAGTGTCCATCCAATGGTCTTTTTGTGGTCTCTCAAAACATGCAACAACTTTTCTTCATGCAAAAGTGACAGTCTGCTAGAGATGATGACTAGAATCTTCTGAGCATCATCTAAATATGCATATTTAAGGTGCTCAGGTAGTGACTTCAGTTTCAAGGAAGATGTCTGAATGGTGGAAGGCAAGGAAAGATTGGTGGCTGTGGAAAGGGCGATAGGAGAATCAACACATGTATCTGTACCTGTTACACAATCAGAGTGAAGTGCAGAGGAAATCTTCGAACAAATATTACACACAACATCAAAATCATTACAGGCATAATTACAAGAACCAAGATCAAAATCAGAAAAATCAGAAAGTAAATCTACACTATCTACTGCAACATCAATGATGTCAATAAGAAAGACAGAATGCTCCTCTACAAGATGTCTTATGGTCTAAAAAATGTTGAAATGGACAACGCCATCACTAAACTCCATGGAAAGAGTTCCTGCATACACATCAATTTTGGTCCTATCTGTCATCAAGAATGGTCTCCCTAGGATCAATGTGGAACCATGGCTGGAAGACTCATTCTCCATATCCAAAATGTAAAAATCTACAGGAAAAATCAAATCATTAATTCGCACTAGCATAGCTTCAATAAGTCCAAGTGGAAGCGCAACACTCCTGTTGGCTAAGTGAATGACAACACCAGTGGGTTTCAAATCACCAAGATGTAGTGATCTGTAAACTGATGTGAGCATGACATTAATTGAGGCAACAAGGTCAAGCATGACATATGTAAAAGTACAATCTCCAATGGTGCAAAGGACAGTGAAAGAGTCAGGACCTTTGCACTTCTGTGGCAAGGTGGATAGTGGGATGACAGCAACAATTTTGCCCTATATATGTGCAGAAACATTTCTGCCCATCTTCACTTACTCATTTCCCTTCAGCTTCCTCCTTTGGGTGCACAAATCCTTCAAGAACTTTGCATATTTTGGAATCTGTTTGATGGAATCCAATAGGAGAATGTTGACTTGCACCCTCTTGAAAGTCTCAAGCAGATCAGAATCAAAGCTCCACTTTCTTTGTAGGAATGGATCTAGAAGGAAAAGGTAGAGGAATCTGTTTTGGTGCAGAATTTGTTTTGGCACCATCATCAATTTTTTACCAACATTTGTTGAATTTGGAAGCTTCGTGCCACTCCTCAAGGTAATAGCACTCACATTCTTTGGATTAATAATTGGTTGTGCTGGAATGCTACCAGAACCTTGTTGCTGCATCTGGTTGAAAGTTGCAGCTAATTGTCCAATCTGAGCTTGTAGGTCTTGGAAGGTGGCACTGACATTTTTGTTGAAATTGAATGTTGGTGGTTGCCATTTGTTTCATCAGTTCCTCTAAGGAAGGTCCAGAACTGCTCTGCATAGGTTGTGCAGGTGTAGGTGCAAGCTATTGGAATTGTGGTTGTTGTCTGAATGGGGGAGCTTGATATTTGCTGTTGGATGGTTGATATTGCTGTTGTTGAGGTCTGTACGGCTGTCGTTGTTGTGTCTACTGTTGTTGTTGTAGACTAGGACCATACCTCAAATTCGAGTGATCTCTCCAACCAGAATTATAAGTGTTGGAGTAAGAATTATATTATTGTTGAGATCTTAATGGTTGTCCAGGTTGTATGGCAGAACCTTCAGCAGTCCACTCTGTTTCTTGAAGAGTAGGACATGATTTTGTTGGATGATTAGGTGCACAGTAGATACCACACAGCCTTGGTTGATTGACTGCCATCACATTCTATTGTTTACCAATGGCAAGTTGTCTCACAAGGGATGTTAATTATGTCAATTTATTCTCCAACCTCTGGTTATCAGCAACCGTAGTAACAAAAACTTCATTTGCAACAGCCTTGGATGTTACAACTCCTCTAGTACCAAATTGCTGATAATTGGCTGTCATGTTAGAAATCAACTATCTTGCAGCAAGAGGAGTTTTGTCCATCAAAGTGCCTCCACTGGTTGCATCTATCATACTCTTGTCCATCAACATCAAGCCTTCATAAAAATATTGGATCAATAATAGCTCACTGATTTGATGGTGAGGACAGGTAGCAGACAACTTGTTGAGTCTCTCCCAATACTCATATAATGTCTCTCTAGCTAGCTGCCTTATAACACAAATTTCTTTTCGGATGGATGTTGTTCTGGATGCAGGGAAGAATTTCTCCAAAAATCTTCTCTTCATATCTGTCCAAGTGTTGATAGGATCTGAATGAAGGTACAACCAGTCCTTGACCACACCATCCAGAGACAATGGAAATGCCTTCATCTTTACATAATCCTCATGAGTGTCATGTGATCGCATGGTGGAACACACTACATGAAACTCCTTAAGATGCTTGTGTGGATCTTCACCTGCAAGACCATGAAACTTTGGAAGCAAATGGATCAATCCAGATTTTAGCTCATTACTAACCTCAGTCTCAGGATATTGAATACACCAAGGTTGATAAACAACATCAAGTGTAGCCAAATCCTTAAGAGTTAGGTTGTTATCAACCATTGTATCAACAAAAATTTCAGAATCAAGATGTTCAGAATTAGAAATAAACTCAGAAACAGAAGACTTGGAAGACACTATACTACTATCTAAAACTACAATATCAAATTCATCTAGATTACTATTATTTCTACTCAATCTGTGAAATGTCCTATCTATCTCAGCATCATATGAATGCAAGTTACTTGATTGAGACCTAGTCATGCACCGTTTAACTCATCAGAGACAAAAGTCACAAAAATAACAAAAGTAACAGACAACTACTCTACCAGGACACTATTCATAATATTTGTTAAATCTATATTAAAAATGAAAAACCGACCCCAACAATTTTGTTTTTGTTTTTTTGAAATTCAAAAACACCACACTAAATGTCTAAATATTATTTTTGAATTTTTTTATTATCATTTTTTAAAATTCAAAAACACCACAGTAAATGACTATTTTTTTTTTAGTTTTGAATTTTTTTTAATTTATATTTATCTTCTATCTATTATCTAGAAACAATTTTTTAAATTTTTGAATTTTTTATTATCTATATCTATCTATCTATCTTCTTTTATCTATATATATATCTTCTATCTATTATCTAAAAACAAATTTTTGAATTTTTTTACTATCTATAGCTATCTTCTATCTATATCTATTTATCTTCTATATATTGTCAAGAAACAAATTTTTAATTCTTTTTTTTAGACTGATAGAATTATACTATACTATTATCTAATTATGAGTGGATTAAAGTTAGCACACAATGAACTGTATCCCTGACAACGACGCCAGTTTGATAACGATTGTCGATTCGCTACAAAACAAATAAAACTAAGATAATTTTGTAGCACAAGATTAATCTAGGTCGACTCAAAGATACAGTCCAATTTGGTTCTTGACTTAATACATTTATAAACAGCGGGGGGGGGGGGGGGTTTATCAAACAGTTGGAGACAACGAACAAAAATTGCAGAAACACAAACAAGAGAATTGAAGAAAAATGCAAAAACTAACAGAATTGATAAAAGGTGTTGTACAACAGATTCAAGAATATCAATCCAATTCACCAAACCTGTAAGGACCCTCATTCCTGGCATCAGGATTCTTCCTTAGAAAACCTGATTTTTGGTGTGGCACGAGTCGTGCCAGGGTTGGCGCTGATAGCGCCAGACCCATTGGCTGTGGCGCTGATGGCGCCAGGACGGCGCTGGTGGAGCCAAATGTTCGGCCAATTCACGTTTTCAGCGTGGCTATGGCGCTGAACGCGTGGATTGGTCGAGAGGTTGGCTCGGGTAGCGCCAAGGGCCGCGTGGGTCGCGCCAGAAGTGCCCTGAAAAACCAATTCTCTCTGGTTTTCCGCGCGGGCAACGCCAGGCTGGTGCGGACGACGCCACAGGTGTCGGGAGGTTGACGCTTTTAGCGCGGAGATGGCACTGTTAGCGCCATAGCACCACTATTGTGGCGCGGATCACGCCAGAGGTGGCGTGGATCTCGCCGGACCTCGGGTAGGCCCAGTATGAAAGGGCTAAAACGCGAAAACTGAGGGGGAAAAACAGTTTTCTTCCTCCTCCAGCCCCAAACCTCCATTGATGCTGGTCCCAATCTTCCTAGGACCTTATATCTTAGTCCAAACAACCCCAATGACCTTTGATTGTGAAAGAAACACTTAAAAAGCTTCAATCCTTCATCTTTTCTCTTAAAACCCCTTGTGAGTGAGAGTTTGATTTTCTCAAGAGGAAATCTAAGAGAACTTGAGAGTGGCCGAGACCCAAGGCTTGGAACGGACACCAGAGCATGAGGAAGCTGTCCTGAGGCCTTTCTAGTCGCCACTAAGGTAAGGAACTCGAGTTTCCTCAGTTATTTTAGTATTTGGGGTTCCCTGTGTATAGTGACCCATATGAACTGGGACTAGAATTAGCCCAGGGTCCTGTAGAGAAACTTGCTCAGAGCGAGGTAGTGATGAAGGATTAGCTTTCAGTTTTTGATTTAGAGAACTTTGAATCTTGGCTCTATATATACAGGTGTGGCTTGTGTAGAGCCCCTGGTTAATGGGTCTCTACCATGCTAAAGCCTTGATTGTGTTGTTCTGAGCCTGAGAGGCTAGTTGAACGGGGCTTTGAGTGAAACTCAGTCCGTTCTAGTGATAATTGAGGCATAAGGCTGAGGAAAGCTCATGCCATGTATGCATTTACATGAAGTCTGGGAGGACTCAGAGGCTTGGCTTTCAGCCTTGAGGGACCTTGTATGGTCTGTGAATAGCCTAGAGCAGTTGAGTTTGATTGAACCCTAGGATAGGGGAATTCTGATATGTTATGTTCTGTGTTTGAATGCCTATGGATTTGGTTTTGATATGCGTCCATATGCCTTGATTAGGGCTTGATAGTGAGACTGTTGGTGGCGGGAGCCACAGAGCAAGGACAGGACTACAGGCTGAGACCTTGCTAGGTAAGTTCAGTGTTCCTGGGGATGAATTCCCACATGGTTGCACACCACACTCCGGGGGAGTGGTGGTCATGATTCATGATACATGCATTTGGTTGTTGCATTACTTAAATCGATATGTATGTACTTGAGATTGATTATGCTATTATTTGGGCGTTGAGGGTTCTCCGCCATATGTTCTGGGCATTGAGGGTTCTCTGCCCTGTGACTTAAGCGTTGAGGGTTCTCTGCCATGTGATTTAGGCGTTGATGAGATCCGCCAGGCGTTGATGAGATCCGCCATGTTTGGATGCTTGATATGTTGCTATGAGGGCTAGTGGGCCATTTGGTTGTGTGATTGCCTTGTGTGTGAATTGTGAATAGTGGGCCAGGGTGGGAATGATTTCCCAAGGACCCTGAGCTTACTGAGATGTGTATCTCACCCCGTGTGGGGATTTATGATTTCAGGTGACTCTTTCGGACGAGGAGAGCAGTCTCAGGGCAGGAGGCCCGAGTAGAGACATTCCTGCTTGACTGAGAAGCAGCAGATAAAGCTGGAAGGCTCAGATTTGTTTTGATTATATTTTGTACCCTTGATAAGGGATGATGTGTGTACACCTGATACATGTATAGTTCTGTATACCCTCGGTGAGGGCAGATATTCTTTTGTATCACCATGATGTGGTGTGAACTGTGATGTATATATATGTACAGAACTGATTATGTTATGAGATATGTTCCTCCTGAGTATAATTGTTGGTTATTTTATTATCTGCCTACTTATGTATTTGATATGATAAACTGGATCAACAGGGGTGTGAAATGTATTCTTTATGATATGTTTATTCCATACATAATGAATCAAGCAAACGATTCTATGCTTCCGCTACGTTTTAAAATGATAATTTAAGTGCTAAACTGATATTATTAATGATAACGCACCGGAAGCCTACGGGGTGTTACAAAACCAAGCAATGCAAATTATCATAGTTCTCATATAATGATCATATTATGAAGATTCATTCAATATCATTAGAAATAGTTCGATCGAATTAACTCCCAAATCAATTGAAATCACAAACCGGATTGAAAATATTATCCAAACAATCTATGATTAAAATTCAAAATTAGGAAATAAATCTATAACCTAATTTGTTTTCGACTCTAAACATATTCATAATCATGAAAATTGAAAAGAGGATTGAAGAAGAAGATGAACATTGACACAGAAATGAGAATACCAAACTAGAACTTAAATTCTCTTTGCTTGGACTGGATCCTTGAATTGATTGATTGTTTAGCTTTCCATGATCATCATCAATGTAAGAGCCACAAAATTTATATGAGAAAAATAGAAGAATAGAGATGAAAGGAAGAAGAAAAATAAAGAACAATGAAGAACAATTGAGAGAAAAAAAGAGAGAACTTTTTAATTCTGAAAACTTCTAAAAGAGAATACAAAAATTGTTTGTGCTCAAAATAAAGTGTCCTTCTTCACTAACTAATTGCACTAAAATATAGTGGTTGAGTCAGTACGAAAGGATGAGACATGATTAGGCCCATCTAATCTAACTAATTACTAATTACACAAATTCACAACCAAAAACTAGAGTGCAGGAGTTCTAACTTCCAAGCCTAAAATGACCCTCAAAATGACAGAATTGACCTCGACTTATCTTGACAAAATTATATATTTTTGCCTTATCTTTCCAGGGACTACTCATATGCACCATTTGGAGTTCTGTAGAACTCTCTAGGTCCTACACAAGGAAGATAGGTCAAGTAAGCAAAAAAAATCTGAAAATAAGCAACAATTATCAATTAAGTCCATTTGTTTGCCTAAGACAAAAATTGAGTTAGAATGAGAAAATAAAAGTCCAAGAGAATTCAAATAAACTAAGAAGAATAGAAAAATATTAAACTAAAAACACTCAATCAATGCTCCCGTAAGAATAAAAGTTTGTTACTAAGAACTCGACACAAAGAGTAGAGGTAGACCGAAATTTACCTAGGGAAAGGTAATTAAACAAGACTTAATGAAGTAAGATATAAATTTACAGACGATATGTCTTAGGATGAAGTGGAGAAAAGCTATAAGTTTTGTGAAGAATTAGACTCGTTATTATCTCTATGTTCCAGACAGTCCATTTTTATTCTTTTCCTCTTCATTTTCCTCCCCTATCTTTCACTTTTCTTTTGTTTTATCTTATTTTCTTTTCTTTTGTCTTATTTCCCTTTTTTCTTCCCCTTCCCCTTCATTTTGTTTTCAACTTCCTCGTATCTATCATTGGGTTCATCTACCACTGACCCAAATTAACTTGGGTTAAAGGTGTTATTGTTGATGATGATGATATATACACAATTGTCCTATATTGTATATGTAAAATGCTTTACATGTAAGTGATCATTGGATAGGAAGAATAACAAACCTGCACGACATAAACTTTTTTCTTCCCTTGAGGGACTATGACCACACACAAGGTAGGTACTTTATTCCCAAAAAGATTTATTTCATACTGAATGGTCAATTAGGATTTGAACCCTTAAGGGACACAAGTCGCTATAACTTGTGTCAACCGTTCTTGGTATCCATTGTAACATCCCCAAAATTCTAAAAATGTGATGATAATTGGATACAAGTTTGTTTAGAAAAAAATAACTATATCACTCTCTCCATGAAGTAGAAATTACTAGAAAACCTTTAAGATGAAAATTACAAAAAAATGCCCTTGGATATTTTGACCAAAATATCCCTAGGTTGAATGACAATTACCAAAATGCCCCTAGGCCAAAAATGCTCAAATAACTTTAGAAATTTTGTAGAAACTTGATGAAATTATAGAATACACTTAGCTGACTAAGTATCAACAAATTTTGTAACACAAAACTGTAGAATAAAATTTCTACAAATTTTAGAAGATGACAACTTTGAGGCTTTATTCAAGAAAACTCAAGCATCAGAAATATATGGAAAAATGATACATGAAATCTATAGAATTTTCTCTTAATTATAGGATGAATAGACCTATTTAATAAAATGGTTTAGTAATTTTGATGGTCAGAAGAAGTATAGCCCAATCAAAATCAAGATAAAGATGCAGTCTAGAATGAAAGGATTATGTATTGCCCTGTATAAGACTGCTTGGGATTAATTTAAACTATCA
>PYAF01002837.1:96220-107944 GCA_007407185.1 Glycine tomentella | reverse complement strand
AATACAATAAAAAAAATTGGTTATATATGAGTTAATTAGATGAAATAATAAATATCAACATGGTGTTGTATTATATGTATATAACCTTGTTTCTTGAACAAGTGGTTAAGGGTTCAATTTCAAGCTAGTGATATGAAAAACATATGTTGTAAGAGATAAATTTCTTAAATAAATCTTAATACCTTAAGAGATTAGTCGTTGATTTCCGACAAAGAGATACTCAAGTTCAAAACATTTAGTAGGGTGAAAAATTTCATTAGTTTTACGATAAAAATAATTAATTATAATATAAGAAAATTTCAAAAAAATCTTTTACGTATAGAATTAGATTTTAACTTTGGTAATTGAGAAAGTCTAGCTCAATTGATTGAACAAAATGTGCAAGTTGTTGTAAACCCTTGGTACCTATTTTCAATTTCTGCATATTAAAAAAAAAAACTTTGGCACAAAACCCATAAAATACTTTAAAGTGATAAATGTTTTATATTATTTTAATATAAGAGTGACTTGTTTAATTATGAAATGAATTTAATGAAAATATATTTATTCTAGTAAAAAAAAACATATGTCTATTGTGATAGTTGTTAGGCTTAAAAGTGTATTAAAGTTATTGAAAATAATTTTAAATTTATCTATCTATCTATACCTATATCTATATCTAAATTATATAAATTCTTTTTCTTCTCCATCTCTCGCCAATCTCAATCCTCATTTCCTTACATCTTAACCTCTAGTTTATTAAATTACTATTAAAGGTTCATAAATTTCAATTTAATTATTTTAAAAAAATCAATTGTCATTTAATAGTCTCATGTTTACATCAATTGTATGTAAACCATCTTTCTTCTCCATATTCAGCCAATTTCTTCTACATCGGGGCCAACCTCGGTCCTCATTTCCTTATATCTTGATCTCCATATTATTAAATTATTATTAAAGGTTCATCAATTGTCATTTAATTATGTAAAAAAATCAATTGTCATTTAATAGTCACATTGTTACATCAATTGACATTTAAAGGTTCATCTCTGTTTCATTGCTCGGGCAACCTTACGGTTCAACATCAACCTAGAAGAAAATATATAAAAGAGTATTACAATTATTGCAAATATTTGGCATTATTTTAAAAGACCAGCCCCACATTATATATAAAGGTTTTCCTAAACCAAACTATTGCAACTATTTTGGAGAGCGTTTAGAAAAGAAAGTCAAGCTTTTTGATGCTAAAGTAGTTGCATAAACTACCATATTGATATGTTTTACTTTTAAAAACATTGTGATATGGATATCATCTAACATGTGAAATTCAATCCAAACCAATTTAAATATGTTATTATTAAATTTCATATTGTTGTTTTTTTCATTGTGAATTTGTGTTGATTTTATATTTATATGTGATTTTTTGTTTGTTGTAATTTATATTCTTCTACACATTTTTTTTTTCACTCTAAATGTATGTTAATTTTATATTTATGTGATTTTTTTTCGTCATGATTTATATTTTTCTTCACATTTTAATCAATTTGTTGTAAAATTTTGTGTCATTAGGAACAAATAAGGTTTCCTACCAATATCTTGGATTACTATGAAGATGACCTAGAAGTTGAAGTTGTTAATGTAAATGACCCATATGAAAATACAGTGCATATGAAAATTGATGTTCAGTACAACCAATTTGTTATCACTAAAGTTGACAACATCTTTGCAACTTTTTATTATGTGGTAGACGATCATATTGTGATGTTTTATTACTTAAAAAAAAATAATTTGTATTTTATGGAATTACGTGAAATTATTTATCCATGTGAATTTCTAGAAATTTTACTGTATGTGAACAATTTTACGGAGGACTTCTACAAAACACTTATGTTTTTTTTTTTATATACTTTATGTTTTTGTAAACTAGATTTGGTTCGTAGAGAGGTATTGATTTTTTTTATACTTTATGTTTTTGTTCCTCCTAGGTTTATTCAATTTCTTTCATTAATATTTCTTTTTAGAAAATGTTATATTTGGGTAGATGCTTCTTGCATTTAAATTGACATTGACAACACACAATTGAAGGATGCTAATTTTTTTTATAGAAGTTGAATTCATAAAAAACATTTGGCATCAACATTTACTTTTCTGGAGTTGTAGAAAAGTACAATCTTCCAAATTTGCCTAATCAACAAGTTGTTTTCCAGACAATGTTCCAATATAGAATGTTTCTCATAAACCACATATCCACAACACAGTTTTTGGCCTGGATGGATGCCAACAAAAAAATCTAGATGCAAAATCTGAGTTACGGTCAATATTTCCTATGAAGTTTGTTTGGAAGGATAATGAACTTCAGTGGACACCCTCGTAAAAAGGGTTTTTGTGTTGGGAGGTTTCACTTTGTGCCTCCCAAAATAAGAGAAATTTATTACCTAAGAACATTGTTGAATTATGTCAAGGGTCCTGAATCTTATTCTCAAATAAGAATAGTAAACAACATTCATTATTCAACATTTAAAGAAGCATGTTATGCCATGAGATTGCTAGATGATGATAAGGAGTACATAGATGTCATATTAGAATCAAGCCAATGGGGTACAAGATCTTTTCTAAGAAAGTTATTTGCTACTTTGTTGTTAGCAAATCAAATGATAAGACCTGAGTTTGTTTGGAAAAATATTTGGGAGTATTTAAGTAATGATATCTTGCATAAACAAAGAGTTGTTCTTCAAATTGAAGGTAATTCATGTTCAAATTTTATTATGTGTATTTTAATTTTATTATATCTTTTTGCATTTTATTTGTATATATGTTTTTTAAAATATTATATATATATATATATAATGTACTTTTATTTATTTCTATTTGTCTTATGTTTTTTAATAGAATTTAAGTTGAAAATCATTAAGGTAGGATTTTTTCCTTTAAAAATACATTACTAATTACAAAATGAACAATATAGATTACATCCCAAAAAAGACCTATTATAAATATAATTAAAACATATTCATTAATTAATTATTACGGTTAAAAAATTATGGTCATTCACATCTTTTTAATATAAAATTGTATAGTTAATACTATTTAATTTTTATAATTAAAATGACCATAATTACAATATAAGTACCTATTATTAAATAAATTTTCAAAACACTAATTAAAAATTTAAGCCTATTACTATTCCTATTTCCACCTTAATTAAAAGTTTCAAAATACGTAAGCAATTAGTGTTTCAGGTCTACCTAATCATAAATTGAAACTTAAAGTAGGAGTACCACTTATGTTACAAAGGAACCTTGATCAATTTGTTGGATTGTACATTTCTACTAGACTCATCATTACAATAATGGACAAATATGTTTATGAAGGAAAAGTCATATCAAGAAATAAAATGGGGAAGAAGATTTATATACCTAGATTATCATTAACTCATTTAGATCTTAAAATCTCTTTCAAATTTCAAAGAAGGAATTTTCCTTTACTGTTTCATTTGCCACGACTATTAACAAAAGTTAAGGTCAATCTTTGAAGCATGTTGGAGTATTTATTCTACAATCAGTTTTTTTTTTCTCATGGTCACTTATATGTTGTTGTATCAAGAATTTCATCTAGAAAGAGGTTAAAGATTTTGATAATTGACGGTAAAGACAAAGAGTGTACAACGTAGTTTACAAAGAAGTTTTCATAAATGTCTAACACAAAAGGTGGATTATCATCTCTTTTTTATGAATTTTAGTTTAAACTCATTGAAGCAAGTTTTCAATTTACTATTTTAAGACTATTTTCATGGATTTCAAAGTATGTCATAAAATTTCATATTATCATTTCAATAAATTATGGATTATATCAATAAAATAACATTTCTTATATTGCATATGTTTCATAGTTTAATGTTGATAATAATTCTCTTATACCTTATATGCACAATTGATTTTTAGTTGCTTTTATTCAATAGTATTTAACCATTTTTCAAAATATATAATTTAATTTAAATGATTATATTTAATATTGAAAACCGCTCATCTCGTGTATCACATAGGTAACTTAACTAGTTAAAATCAATTCGCTCTCTTCCTTCTCCATAAAAGGGTAATTTTGGTAATTAAAGGTAAAACTTTTTTTTACAAATGGTAAAAGGTTAATTTGAAAGGAGGCTAGTGGAGAAGTTATTTATAAAAGTTAGTTTTTATTAAAAATGTATTCCAACCGCTAATGGAGGTTGGGTCTAACAGAGGGGCTAGTCTCCCACAATATAGTGAATCAAGGTTTCAAAATATTTGTTGAGAGGTGTCCACATTTAATGTTCGACCGTACGAACAAAATTATCTTTGAAAGAGAAGACACGTGGAAAAAAACGTAACCCAACCAGTCTTGTCTTCTTTTCTTAAATTCCTTTTAAATAAGAGTCTTGCCAAAAAATGAGGTAGTGATATTCAAGAAGGTGTTGTACACCATTATAAACACAAGAAAAATAGCGTAAGGGAAGAGAAAGTGTTCTAAGAGGGTCAAGAAGAGTATAATAGATATGAGAAATATATTATCTAAGATCTTTAGAGTGTAATTTTTTTATATGTTGAATCCTAGAAAATTACACATGACAATAAAATTTGCTAGAAAAAAGAACTTTAGATGATAAACTGATAAATAACAACAATTAATTAAGCAAAAAAATTATGATTAAGATAAAATATAATTATGTATAAAAAATTATAAAATTATTAAAAATCTCAATTATTAATTTTAACTAACAATTATAATTACTTACCTAACTTTTTAAAGTATATATTTCACCATTAAAAAGTTAATTATTAAAATATACTCTTATTTAAAGTACTTTTAAAAACATGTCAACTTTATTATATAAATAAAATTAATTCTTAAATTGATGTCTAAAATTTTACTTTAAATATAATTTGTATATATCATATAATCCATATCTATCTTTCACAGGAGAAAATTCATAGAAAATTTATTATATGTAAAAATTGAATTATTTAAACATATTTATTTCTATACTTTAAAATGATTATACTTCAACCTAAAAAATGATTATACTTTATCATTTAAATATAATTAATTTAAAAATATTTTAAGACATTATTTTAAGCTTTTAGTCTATCTACCTTTTTGGATTCCAATTTTTAGTCGCTTCAATTTTTTTAACAAATTTTTGTCCTTCATTAATTTTCAATCAACATTTTTAGAGTCCTTATAAAAAAATCATTTTTAGTCCCTCATTTATTTTTAATGCTCAAATTAGTCTTTATTTTTCCTATTTTTCATCCCTCATTTATTTTATATTTGAGACTAATTTTGAATAATAAAAATAAATAAAATTTTTAGAAGGACAAAAAGTGTTAACGGGAAATTAATGGAAGACAAAAATTATTAAAAAATTTAAGAGACTAAAAATTAAAATTTGAAAAATTTGAAGGACTACAACTAGATTAATCCTACTTTTTAATGCTAGTTGTTTCAAAAATATTTTTTAACGTAACTTTTCATATTTATTCTAACCAAAATGAAAGTGAGTAACCACTTTCTGCCTTTCTCATAATTCAAAATTTCGTCTTACGTCCATGAAATAAAGCAATGGCCAAGTTGTCTGTAACACCCCGTGTGCACCCGGTGTATTAACATTATTATTTATCAGATTAGCGCTTAATCACTTTAATTAAAAACTTTGCGGAAGCATAAACGAAAACCATATTTCTTGATTACATTATGTACGGAACATATAAACTCATCATAAACAACACAAACCCCTGCTGATCCAGAACCACATAAACATAACCATAGGCAGATAACACAACTATCTCAATAGGTATAACAGGAGGAAACATCAATACATAACATAAACTGGTTATGTACATATACATCATCTGACACTCGAAGTGTCAATACAAAAGAATAAGCATCTGCTTGCTTTTGATCTCACAGATCCTTCCTCACACGAGGGTATACAAAATCTATACAATACAAAGCCAAAACATGTGTGCACACACACACACACACACACACATCTTCCCTCTACAGGGGTACAATACATAAAAAAACAAAACGGAGCCTCCCAGCTCTCCCTGCTGCCACACGGCCAATCAGATCCCGTCTCTATCGCTGTAAGTTTCAAAGTTATAAAAGTTCGTATGCACAGAGATTTGAGTTTACGTCGGTTGATTTAAATTGTTAACAGTTTAGTAGTTATATATAGATGATAAAAAGCGATGATTCATTTGTTGTTTTTGTTGCGTAAAATAAAGATAACAGAAAACAAATAAACGATTATGGGAAATAAATAAACGGATACAAGTCAAGTAAGTGTAGGATTGGATTTCGTCTTGCTTATCCCTTTTTAATTGATTTTACCTACGCATGTTCTATTCTTATTGCCGCACACGTCTAAGTAACCCTAATTCGATTCCTTGCAATTACGATCCTATGGATATTTTACTAAATATCGATCCCTCGCATATTTAATTAAATACCCAAGCATTAAGAACTTAATCACGTGTTAAATGCGATGGAAACATTAAGCCCTATTCCTAGCAACGTAACGTAACGAGTGATTAAATTCAGTTCAAATCCTAAATTTACTTTCCAGTCACCTTTAGGGTTAATTTTATGAAACTAACGGTTAATCAGAATCAAGAATTAAGCGTAGAATAAAATCACCAACAAGGAATAGAACAATGCATAAATAATTAAAAGAGCATAGGGATAAGAAGAGTATGTCCAATCCTTAGGGAGGTTTAAGCAAACATGGGCAGAACCTCCTTGAGGGAATCACCGACTAAGCTCGTCATCGACCCTCTCTTCGGCAGAATCTCCTTACACAATTCACTCTACTTCACTTCCCTAGGTTCTACACTTACTTAGGAACTTAAATAAGCAAGAAACAAGAACAAGCAGCTAAGTGGGAGAGAAATGGAGTGAAGAATGATGTCTCTGCCTCAAATTTTCGTCCATATTTATAGGGAGGGGTCTCCTGCTTGGTCTGGTCGCCCAGGCCACCAAATCCTTCATAAATGGGGCGCCTGGGCGAGCTAATGGCGATTCCTGGGGACTTGTGCTCGCCCAGGCGAGTGAAATGCACATGAATTGGTCGCCCAGGCGAGTTGAAGCTTAGTCATGAAGGAATTTGTTGGGCCTTGGTGCTTGTTGGGCTTGGTTTGCTGTTTGAGGCTTCTTCCTTTGCATAGTTCACTCCATGCTCCTAGTTTCGCAAGCTTGGTTCTTCCGTAACCTTCAGACCTAGCAAAATTGAACCAATTAATTGGACGTAATCTTTTCGAAACATGAAAGCATGACTTACCTTTACATAATCATCATTTGACTAGGTTTCTAGGGTTATCTTGTGACTAAATCAATTAAAATAACGGATAAGTGCCATATTTGAATCCTATTTTCACTAAAATGTGGCACTTATCAACTCCCCCTAACCTAGAATCTTGCTTGTCCTCAAGCAAAGGTAAGGATATTATGCTTTGACAAGAATCAACTTAATTTTTGATTAGAACAGATTTTTCAAAAAGTAGTTAACCTTGATACTTTGAGAAAACAAAATGATGGATTTTCATGAAATCAAAATGAGGTTAGAGTCAAATTTACACTTCATTTCAAAAAGACCTTAGAGGAAACATTTGACTGGTATCAAACAGAGGAAAACCTCTCAATAAGTGTTTAATTCTCCCACAGGTAAGTGTTTAGTCTCACATCTATCACTGATATATCATAGATAAATTTTGCAATTCATTTCCCATCAAATCCTAATACATACTCATCATGGATCATTAGGTCTTTTATGGCTGGGCTTGGCTAGAAAAAAATCTTGGTTTTTCTGGATATTCAAATGACCTTGGGATTAAGAGAGCAAACAAAGAGACATTTAGATCATTACCTCCTATTCCTTTTCTCTTTTTCCAAGATATCTATTTTCATCATTTTTTTTCTTTTTCACCCAACTTTTTATCACAAGGAATTTTATTTTCTTCCTTTTCTTTTTCTTTTTCATTTTTTCTTTTCTTTTCTTTTCTTTTTCATTAATTACACAAAAACCACTTTTAAGAAATCCTTTTCATAACATGAACTACCCAAAAGAAATTTTCCATCACAACTCATTCCCTTCTTGCTCTCCTAACCTTAGGTAAGGTATGGAATTTCTATCCTAGGCTAGGGTTTCAATATCAACTGTTAAGGCTCAAAGGGGGTTGCAAAGGATAAATCTTTTAATATATTTTGGGATAGCTTTTTGGCTAGTGGCTTGTAATATGTTGAAAAGAAAGATGGCCTAAATCATATCCATGAATCATATGCTTATGACAATTAGAAATTCATGCAAAATTACTATAAATCATATCAGTGAGATCTCTCTGTGTATAATGTCTGTTTGGATGCACACACTCACTTGGGCTTTAAGGTCTGTTTTCATGTTTTCAACCAAATCATTTGTTTCCCACTGAAGTTATTTTATCAATTTCCATGCAAAAAGACTTTTACCTTGTTTTGATTCTTCTGAAAAGACCATTTATTTTTGTTTTTCATTTCTTAAGGTTTTCTACAAAAAACTTCATTTTTGTGGTTCTGATCTTTAAGAAGAAGTTTCAAAACATTTTTAGTTGATTCTTTTCAAAACACCATATATCAAGAAAAATTTTCTATTTTTATCCCAAAATTTTTTTGTCCTAAGTTACTATTTTATTTACAAAATTATGTTATATGCAAAAAGTGTAACTTTATCAAAAAGTGTTTTTCTAGTGCACATTCCCAAAAATATTGTCTAACTGTGCACCGCTCCAACATAAGCTATATGCAAGATAGTTAACAAAAAAGTAACATAATTACGGAAATTCACATAACATATAACACTAGTCATATGTAAAAAGTACCCATGAAAGTGCAAGTGCATAAACCAAAGTATGCAAGCATGTAAAAACCATAAAGAAAGCGCTAAAATGAATTAAAAAGAGTGTCACAAATTTTGGAGATCCGTCATATATGTTGCCATGTCATGCTCCAAATCATCCGCCGCCTCTCCTCCTTCTGTTGCAGGTTCTTTAGCTACAGGGTCCTGTTGGGTTGTTGGGCCTCCCATCTCCTCCTGAAAAATTGGCCTGTCCCCAGGCCATGCTACATGTGTTCTAAACTGATCGGGAGTAGGCCATGGGAATGGGCTAGGATCCTGTCGGTGCTGATGCAGTGTATAGTGGTAAAAACTCTCATTTAGCTGCATTTGTCCTCTGAAGTTGGCAGCTTGCTGGTCCGCTATATGTTGCATGTAGGTGTGCATTTGAAGCTCCATTCTCTGCATGTTGGCAGACATAGACTCCAAAGTAGCTGGCTCATGAGCGGGCTGCTGCTCTACCTGTCTAGCTAAACAATATTTCTCAATAAAAGCACGATCAATTGGAGGGTGGATGGTCCTAAAAGGGTGTACTTGGATTCCATAAAACTGACATAAACCAGTAATTAGTGCAGGGAAGCCAAGTGCCCTGTTGGCTCGCTCTGGGTTAAGTGGATGCCTAGGTGGCTCTAAGATTACAAACTGGTGAATATCATCAGAGATTATTTGGGCCACGTCAATGCTAAGCTGAGTTATAATACTAAAGGCTAGTTGACACTTAAGCATAGGAAGATCGGAGTTATGGTCACTAGGCATAATATTACTCAACAGAAAGGTCATCCAAATTTGGGTAAGGGTGGTCATATTTGTTCTCATTAATCTTACCCTGTTACTTGCGATACCACGAGCAAAGTCACTCCCTGGAATGCATAGAAGTTGTCTCATTTCTTCTTCGTCAAAGTTGTTACGCCTTTCCATGTATTCACAGAGATGTCCTTCTGGGAGGACTAGTGGATTGCCTAAAAACCGATTTATAGCATCAACATCATAGGGAATCCACTGACCTCTGACAAATGAGCGCTTGTCACGCAATGCTTCCTCCACAGGCCATGCATTGGCATAAAATTCTAGCACAATCTCAGGGTCGAATTTCTGCAATGGTGTAGCTAGTGGTCCCTATCTACGTCGGTCAAGTTCAACTGTAAATTCTGGGTATTCCTCATTTAATAGTTGAACCCTTCTCTCTTTAAGGAAAGACCAATTCTTGATTATTTCAAACCTGAGTTGGTGCTCTTTGCTTCTAAACCTTTGCTCATCATAGATAAAATCCTCAGGTGGAGGTGCACTGGAACCTTCATTGCGAGCTCTCTTATTCTGTAATTTCTTTGGAGCCATCTAAAACAATCACTCAAAAATAATTTCAGCATTTTTAACAAGCAAGATGTAAGACAAATGTAAGACAAATGACAACAATTGTGACATGAATTTACCACAAAATTTCTCCATTTTTAATGCACAAGATAAATCAAGGAATTCAATTTTTATGCTGTCTTCATGTTATGCACAATTCATTCTAAGTGCTGAATTTTCACTAACTATTGCCTTGGCCATTTTAGTGTTTTATCATGTCAAAATAAAAGGCTATGTCTTTCACACAAAAAGCACATATTAATGGTTTCATTAAATGTTGTGGCCTAAGTTATGACCCATATGTCATTTAAATATATTTTAGGATCAGTTTTATGAACCATTAGTGTGCATTATAGAAGCTGATTTCATAGTAGCAAAATAACAAACACCTAGTGTGCATAACATATTGGACCCAAAAATGCATACCTTGACATATAGCTACAATAAAATTTTTGCAAAGAAATGAGAAGGAGAAGTGACCAATTATACTTATATTCAGCAAAGCACTCAAAACCTAACAAACCATTTGAACTAAATTTAAAACCTAGTTTATGTTTTTGTGTAGAATGAAGGCAAAAAGGTCACTACATACCATCATACTAGCCTACAAAAGAAGAACAAGACTTAGAAATTTAGTAGATGCAGAAAGAGGTACTTACTTGGGATCAAAAAGCAAGGAAAATGAATGAGATTGAAGGTGCACAGCAGCTTGGGCGAGTTAGATGGATAGGGGAGAAGAAATGGACAGCCAAGGTAAGAAAGGGAATGAAAAATCACCAAGTAAGGAATTTGTACCTTGCTGTAGTTTGGCTTGCTCGTGTAGGCTCACCCAGGCGGCCATTTTGGCTTATGTGCACTCGCTTGGGCGAGTTAAACAACCTATTTTTTTTTTTTTTAAGATTTACTTATACTATATTATAAACACTATGTATTTATATTCTAACCTATATTTACTATTCTATTTTAGAAGAGTATATATATAAATATTTATATTTAAAATTATAAGAAAAAATTTAAAACATACCTGACTAGGTTGCCTCCTAGAAGTGCTTCTTTTACGTCGTATTAGCTGGATGTATAGCAGCTTAAACGTCTTGAAGTTGTATTATTGTGGCGAGCCTTTCAAATTCACCACCTAGATATGGTTTGAGCCTGCTTCCATTGACAGTCCATGTTCTTTTGGTACTGGGGTCCTCGAGTATCACAACTCCATGTGGTTTGATTTCCTTTATAATGAAAGGTCCGGACCATTTTGACTTCAGCTTTCCTGGAAACAATCTTAATCGAGAGTTAAATAACAAAACATTTTGTCCAGGATGAAAATTCCTTTTTAAAAGCTTTTTATCATGATAAAATTTAACTTTTTCTTTGTAAAGCTTTGAATTCTCATAAGCTGAGAGCCTCATTTCTTCCAGTTGATGCAACTGTAGCTTCCTTTGTTCACCTGCAAGGTTAGTGTCAAAATTAAAGAATTTTAAGGCCCAGAAAGCTTT
>PYAF01002837.1:65155-86191 GCA_007407185.1 Glycine tomentella | reverse complement strand
CTTGTTTTTAATCATTGCAATTAATTATTATTTCTGTTTAATTTTATATATTCTGCCAAATTCCTTCAAAAACCCCCCAACACGTTTTCAATCCCTTAAACATTGACAATTGATCCTTGAGAGACGACCTAGGAGTCACTTTCCTAGTACTACACTTAATTCATAATAATTTGACGGAGTACGACCTTCGATCACCCGCGCCATCCCATCGGGAGCTACCCCTTACACATGGACGCACATATATAGTACCTCCAAGAATAGGCTTCAACCGCGACGGGACCACCTATCTCTTGGTTTTAAGGGATCATCATCACCTTGGGATATCATCAACCATGAGCAAACCAAACTAGGAGGTGCGCTCTTCTCCTAGGGAGGTCCATATCTATCTAACTGGCCAGAAGATCTATCATCAGGTATCATACACATACAAGCATAGATACAAGCATACATATCATTATGAGGATGCAACAACCATCAATGAATGCATCATGAATGCAACCATCACTCCCTCGGAGTTTGGTGGAGCACAACAAGTGGACAACATCCCCAAGGGACCAAGAACTTACCTGGCAAAGCCGAGCTCCGTAGTTCTTTCCCTGCTCCGTGGCCTACGCCATTGACACCCTCGATGTCACGCCCTAACAAGGCATACAAGTACATATCAATCATCAAGCAATCACACAAGCATAAGCATATAGCACAGTCCTCAACCGTCTCAATGAAAGGAACCTCAGCCCTTTCCAAAACCACTAAGTCATCTAACTTAAGGTTTATCAAGGCTCATCACTCACAAGCCATCTCATAGACCCTCAGTGGTCCATCTTGGCCTAGCCAAAGCACTAGAGTCTTCACAAGACTCGATACAAGCCAACACAAAGAGCTCAAAGCTCTATATAGACCAAAGGCTCAAGGATTCACCTATGGCTTAAACGGTTCTTTTCACACACAAGACCCATTCCAAAAGCCTCTTGAGCACATCAAAACCATATATTAAGGCTCTTGCATGTCACAACATAGCCAAGCAACTCAGCATACCAATAAACATGCATTACATAGAGCCAAGAATCAAAGTTTACCAAACTAACATCTAAGAGCTAATCCTTCATCACCAAAGCGTTCTAAACACACTTTTCTAAAGGACCCAAGGCTAATACTAGCTCTATCACAAGTGGGTCACTATTCACCCAAAACCCCAACTCACAAATCTACCGGTGAATCTCGAGTTTCTTACCTCAATGACGACAAGGAAGGCCCAAGTATGACTCCCCCAAGCTTGGGTGTCCATGAATCACCGCCATTCCTTGCGGAACTCGAGTTCTAAGAACTTCCCTTGAGAAAGGGATTCTCTGATTTGGGGTCTTCAAGGAAGATTGATGAAGGATTCAAGCTCACAAAGTGTTTTCCAAAAAGATAGGGGTTTAAGGGAGGTGATTTGGTGAACAAACAAAGGTTTAGGAAGCTTGGAAGCTTAATAATGGCTGCAGGTCGTTCAGAGGAAGAAGAAAGGGAGTTTTGGGCCAAAAGCTCGTAAAATGACCTTTTTATAGTGGGTCTGCCCGAGCTGCCGCACTGATCGAGCCAACTGCCAGAACCCACGGTGCCAACCACGCCACTCCCGCGCCAACCACGCCAACCTCCAGAACCAATGGCGCCATCTGCGCCAACATGGAGCCACTCGCGCCCCCTGCAAGGAAGAGCATGTCCTTTGGATGGTCTGGTGCCACTCGCGCCCACCTGGCGCCACTGGCGTCAACCCCCAGAACCTCTGGCGCCACTCGCGCCAACCTGGCGCTACTCGCGCCATCCTCCAGTGGGTCTGGCGTCTCACGCCACACTGGCGCTACTCGCGCCGTAAATCAGTGTACAAACCTCTGATCGCGCCACACCGGCGCTACCAGCGCCAAACCTCTGCACTGGTTTTCTGTAGAAAAACCCTGACGCTATCCGCGTGAAACCCATGCCATCCACACCAGGCCTCAGGGTCATTATATTCAACCCCCCTTTTTGGAATTTTGTCCGCAAAATTGAGAATTATACTTGTCAAGCAACTCGGGGTAAAGCTGCAACAGCTCCTGCTCCCGCTCCCAAGTCGCCTCCTCAGATGTCCTCCCTTCCCATTGCACCTTGACTATGGGAATGGTCTTGCTTCGGATCCATTTCTCCATCCGATCCAGAATCCTCATGGGTCATGTAGGACTGGTCAGATTCTCTCTAATCTGAACTGTGTCAGGCTCTACCACGTGCGAAGGATCTGATACATACTTCCTCAACTGAGACACGTGGAAAACATCATGTAGCCCTGACAAATAGGGAGGTAAAGCTAGCCTATAAGCCACCGGCCCTACTCTCTGAAGAATCTGATAGGGACCAATGAACCTAGGACTCAGCTTCCTCACACCCAAAGCCTATCTTACACCTGTGACCAGAGACAGCCTCAGAAACACATGGTCGCCCTCATCAAATTGCAGTGGCCTGTGCTTATGATCATAATAACTCTTCTGTCGACTATGAGCTCTCATCAACTTGTCTCTGATCATCCTGATCTGCTCAGAAGTCTCCTGAACCATCTCAGGTCCAAGAAGCTGTCTCTCCCCTACCTCTGTCCAACAAACTGGAGTCCTGCATCGCCGGCCATACAAAGCCTCATAGGGTGTCATGCCCAAACTAGCATGAAAACTGTTGTTATAAGAGAACTCCACCAGAGGTAAGTATCTATCCCAGCTAGTACCTTGCTCCAAGGCACAAGCTCTCAACATATCCTCCAGAGTCTGGATGGTCCTCTCTGTCTGACCATCTATCTGAGGATGGTAGGCTGTGCTAAGCCTCAGCTGCGTCCCAAAAGCTTCCTGAAGAGCACCTTAGAACCTAGAGGTGAACTTCAGGTCTCTGTCACTAACAATGCTCTCAGGGACACCATGCAGCCTCACAATCTCCCTGACATACAGCTGGGCCAATTTCTCTGCAGTGTAGTTAGTCCTCACAGGTCAGAAATGAGCAGACTTGGTCAGCCTGTCCACAATCACCCAGATGGAATCCCATCCAACCTGAGTCCTCGGCAACCCCACTACAAAATCCATGGAAATGCTGTCCCATTTCCACTCAGGGATCTGTAAAGGCTGTAGCAGACCAGGCGGTCTCTGATGCTCAATCTTTACCTTCTGACTCACCAGACATTTAGCCACATGCTCAGCTATGTCTCTCTTCATCCCTGGCCACCAGAAATTTCTCTTCAAGTCTTGATACTGATACATCTTAGTGGCACCCGGACGAATACTGAACTGGCCCTTGTGAGCCTCAGATAGGACGACGTCCACCAACTCGCCCTTAGGCACCATAATACGATCTTGGTACAACACCAAATCGTGGTCCTCCTAGGAAACATCCTGCTGGCCAATCCTGGCCCTCACAGCCTCATCTTGCTTCTGTGCTTCTCTGATCCTCCGGATCAGATCATTGTCAATCTTGGTCTTTCTCAACTCAAGACCACTAGCACCCTCGGTCACCGTCAGATGCATATCTCTGAATCATTCAATAAACTTGCAATCAGAGATCATTATGCAGGCGACACTCACATGCTTCCTGCTCAAGGCATCAGCAACCACATTCGCCTTGTCGGGATGGTATCTCAACTCAAAATCATAGTCTTTGAGGAACTCCATCCAACTTCTCTGTCTCATATTCAACTCTTTCTGATCAAAGAGATATCTGAGACTCTTGTGGTCACTAAATACCACTAACTTAGCACCATACAGATAGTGCCTCCAATTATTTAGAGCAAACACCACAGTTGCAAGCTCTAAGTCATGTAGGATAAGACTTCTCATGAGGCTTCAATTGCCTGGAATCATAGGCAACAACCTTCTTTTCCTGCATCAACACACATCCAAGCCCCCACTTGGAAGCATCACGGTATACCTCAAAACTTCCCTTAGGGTCAGGAAAGGTCAACACTGGAGCTGTAGTCAACCGTTCCTTCAACTCCTGGAAACACTGCTCGCACTCATGGGTCCAAGCAAATGGAACCCCCTTCCGAGTGAGTTGAATCAGAGGTATCACTAACTGGGAAAACCCCTGAATAAACCTCCGGTAGTAGCCGACCAATCCAAGGAAACTCCGGATCTCAGATACGTCCTTGGGTCTCTCCCAAGACATCACTGCCTCTATCTTACTAGGATCAACTGATACCCCAGCTGCAGAGATCACATGGCCAAGGAATTTCACTTCTATTAGCCAAAACTCACACTTCGCCAACTTGGCATACAACTGATCATTCCTTAATGTCTGAAGAACAATCCTAAGAAGCTCAGCATGCTCCGTCTCCATCCGGGAGTAGATCAGTATGTCATCAATAAACACCACCACAAACTGATCCAAGAAAAGTCTTAATATCCTGTTCATATAGTCCATGAACACTGCTGGGGCATTTGTCAGACCAAAGGGAATGACCTGATACTCAAAGTGACCATACCTAGACCGGAAGGCTGTCTTTGGTATGTTTGCAGGCTTGATCCGAATCTGATGATATCCAGATCTCAGGTCTATCTTAGAGAACACTCTGGCTCCCCTCAACTAATCCAACAGATCATCAATACGAGGTAAAGGATACTTATTCTTAATAGTAACCTTATTCAACTTCCTGTAATCAACACATAACCTCATACTGCCATCCTTCTTCTTCACGAAGATCACCGGTGCTCCCCAGGGTGAGACACTCGGTTTGATAAACTGTTTGGACAGCAGGTCCTCCAACTGTACCTTGAGCTCCCTCAACTCCAGAGGAGCCATACGGTAAGGTGCCACAGATATTGGTCCCACACCAGGAACCAGATCAATGGAGAACTCAATCTCTCTCTCAGGTGGTAGCTGAGTAATCTCCTCAAGAAACACATCCATAAACTCACTAACCACCGGAATCTGTGACAGATCCACACCTGGCTTATCTTCTGTCGTACAAGAGAAGATATAGCCCTGAGCTCCTTCCCTGATTGCCTTGCGAGCTTGCAAGACTGATAGGAAAGAGGTGGAACTCGAACCAGCTCCATCAGAAGGAACAACAACCCTCTTCAGACAACAATCCAAAATCACGCCATACTTGGCCAACCAATCCATACCCAGAATGATCTCGAGGGTAGGCATAACGAGGCAGTACAAATCAATCATGTACTCTCTGCCATCAAACTGAAACCGCATGCCTTTGTAGTACGTGCTCACCCGACACCTCTCACTAGATGCGGTGATAACCTCCATCGGAGGAAAAAAACTCAACATGGGCAATTTAAGCCTATCAACAATCACATCCTGTATGAAAGAATGCGTAGCTCTAGAGTCAAACAAGACTCTCACATCACAAGCATCGATCAGAACAGTACCTCTGATCAAGTCAGGAGCTCTAGCCGCTTCTCTGGCATCCACTGTATACACCCGGCCTGCTGTGGGTGTTGTCATCTCAACTGGTGCAGCCTGTGCACGGCCCTCTGCCTGCGGGCACTCACGAGAAATGTGTCCTGGCTTGCCATACCTGTAACATATGATATGTCCTGAGGGGCACGATCCCCAGTGCTCCTTCCCACAAGTTGGACACTTCGGAGGTTGCCTCCTCCGAGCTGAGCCACTCTGGCTAGAGCTTCTCTTGAATCTATTAGAAGAGGTGGAGACTCTCAAGTCTTTGCCCTTACCCTTTCAGGTGGGACACAACTGCTGGGCCTTCTCCCCTCCTGTCTGACTGAGGGAGTAGGCTGACTGCCTCGATGTCTGCGAAGCATGTCCTCAACTTGGTGACATTGTCTCACCAAGGTATCCATGTCACGGGATCCACTACCGACAACCCGCTCTTTTATGCTCTCTCTAAGCCCCCTTTGGAACTTAGCAGCAAGAACATCAACCTCAGGTAAGGATCTCCTGAAGTGAGCATATTTGTCCAGCTCATTAAACTTGGCCAAATACTCGTCCACTGTCATGTTTCCCTGGACGAGACCATCAAACTCTGCCTGTTTCTGCTCTCTAGCATCCCTAGGAAAATATCTGTCCAGGAAGCAGGCCTCAAATGTCTGCCAGGTGATAATCTCTCCCCGACCTCTCAGCAACTGAGCTGTGGTCGTCCACCACTCATGGGCATCACCCTGAAGCATATAGGTGCATACAGCAACCTCTGGTGATCTGGACACTCCATCACCATGAATATCTTCTCTAAGGACTGCAGCCACCTAGCTGCAGCAACTGGATCATAGTCGCCAAGGAAAACTTGAGGGTCATGCTTACGAAAAGTGATAAGCATCTTCCCTCTGGCTGCAACATCACTATCAGCCTCGGCATGGGACACCTGGTCCCCTCTCAGGTGGCTCCCACCAACTTAATGGCGACTTCCCTCATGAGTAGGAGGTGTGGAGGATACTCTGTCATCTCTCCTCAAAATCTTCACCTCCTCTAGCAACTCTTGGTTAGCCTTCATCAAGGCCTCATTCATCTCTCTATTAGCAACCATCTCACACTGCATATCCTCCTGAATCTGCCTATTTGCAGCTATCTCATGCTGCATGGCTACCAGTGCAGCCGCCACTAGATTAGGCTGGGCATTGGTCGCCCTACTGTTGTTTCTGGATCTCATCACGACACTACCCATGTACACCAAACAGTGAGTTGATCAGGCCCACAACTAGTGTCCACACATGCAATAGTCATGTCAAACTCAAACAACAGTCAAGAGCAATACACAATCCATACATAATGCTTCCATCAAGAAACTGCTCTGATACTAGAAAACCAGTGCAGAGGTGTGGCGCTGGTAGTGCCGGTGTGGCGCGATCAGCGCCATGTACACTGATTTACGGTGCGAGTGGCGCCAGACCCACTGGAGGATGGCACGAGTGGCGCCAGAGGTTCTGGGGGTTGACGCCAGTGGCGCCAGGTGGGCATGAGTGGCGCCAGACCATCCAGAGGACATGTTCTTCCCTGCAGGGGGCGCGAGTGGCGCCATGTTGGCGCGGATGGCGCCATTGGTTCTGGAGGTTGGCGCGGGAGTGACGCAGTTGGCGCCGTGGGTTCTGGCAGCTGGCGCGATCAGCGCGGCAGCTCAGGTAGACCCACTATAAAAGGGTCATTTTACGAGTTTTTGGCCCAAAACTTCCTTTCTTCTTCCTCTGAACGACCTGCAACCATTGTTGAGCTTCCAAGCTTCCTAAACCTTTGTTTGTTCACCAAATTACCTCCCATAAACCCCTATCTTGTTGGAAAACACTTTGTGAGCTTGAATCCTTCATCAATCTTTCTTAAAAACCCCTTAATCAGAGAGTTCCTTTCTTAAGGGAAATCCTTTGAACTCGAGTTCGGCGAGGAATGGCGTCGATTCTTGGACACCTGAGCTAGGGGAAGTTGTCCACGAGCCTTTCTTGTCGTTATTGAGGTAAGAAACTCGAGTTTCTCCGGTTGATTTATGAATTGGGGTATTGGGTGAATAGTGACCCACTTGAGCTGGGGCTAGTATTAGCCATGGGTCCTGTAGAATAGTGTGTTGAGAACGGTTTAGTGATGAAGGATTAGCTCTCAGATGTTAGTTTGGTGAACTTTGATTTTGGCTCTATGATTATGCATGTGTGGCTTGTGTTGAGTCACATGATGATATTGAGACATGCAAGAGCCTTGTTGATGGTTTTGATGTGCCTGAGAGGCCATATGAACGGTGTCTTGTGTGTGATATGGACCATTCAAGCCCTGTGTATATTCTGAGTAATTAGGTTGTTGAGAGCTTTGAGCTCATTGTGTTTGGCTTGTATTGAGTTTGTGGTGACTCTAATCCCCTGATTAAGTTGTGATAGACCTCTGAGGGTCTGTGAGAGGCCTAGTGTGCGCTGGGCTATGATGAACCTTAAGTTAGAGGACCGTTTGATGTGTTGATGCATGGTATGCTTGAATTGGTTGTGATATGTGTTATGCGCCTTGTTTAGGGCATGACACCGAGGGTGTCAGTGGTGTAGGCCACAGAGCAGGGAGAGAACTGTAGAGCTTGGCTTTGCCAGGTAAGTTCTTGGTCCCTTGGGAATGTTTCCCACTTGTGTGCTCCACCATACTCCGAGGGAGTGATGGTTGCATTCATGATGCATTCATTGTTGGTTGTTGCATCCTCAGAATGATATGTATGCTGCATCTATGCTTGAACATGTATGATGCCTGTGGATAGATCTTTTGGCCAGTAAGATAAGTATGGACCTCCCTAGGAGGAGAGCGTACCTCCTAGTTTGGTTTGCTCGTGGGTGATGATGATCCCAGGGTGATGATGATCCTTTAAGACCAAGAGATAGGTGTGTCCCGTCGCGGTTGAGTGCCTATTCTCGGAGGTGCCATATACGTGTGTCCATGCGTAAGGGGTAGCTTCCGATGGGATGGCATGGGTGTGAGTTCCGGTCTCACACTGAGGTTGGCGTTGAGGATGATACGCCGTACATAGAGCAAGATGACTTGCTGGTATTGTTATGAGGGCCGGGAGGCCAGTGTGATTGTGATGCCCTATGTTTGTGTCATGGAAAGTGAGCCAGGGTGGAGGAGATGCTTCCAAGGACCCTGAGCTTACTGAGATGTATATCTCACCCTGTGTGGGGCTTATGTGGTTACAGGTGACACTTATGTAATCAATTACAGTATACTGGTAACCAATTATCCCAACAATTCTTAAAATTCATATTAAAGCATGTAATTGATTACAACTCATAGGTAATTGATTAAAAACACTCAACAAGGCAATTTCTAAAAACCAAAGGTAAAATAATAGATTAATTCGATATGTAATCGATTATAATGTTCATAAAAGCTTTTCCAGAATAAGTGAAGAACAAAATAATCGATTAATATGATTCTGTAATCGATTAAAACAACAAGAAAGTCATTTTTCCAAAAAACCTTTGAAACAAGTTTGAAACTAAACCATATTATGAAAACCTTGTGATTTTTATTAAACCATTTTAAGTTATTTGTGAGTTAGAATGAATGCAATGCTTTAGGATCATCAGAATTGTTTTTCTCTTACATTTTATCCTAATTAATCTCCAAGTTGTCCTTTGCATGTTTGAAAGCTCAAAACTTGAAACTTGAATGAAACTTTGCTTATGCTTCAAGCAACTCCCCCTGAATTCAACAAGAAGAAGATTCTACCATCGAATATGATATGGTAGGATATGTTGGAAACATGAGTGTAACATCCTAAAAAATTGTAATATAATTTTTTAGTTATTATATAATGAAAAATTTATTATTATATAATTATTTAGCCAATAAAGATTTTATGGTCAAATATTTTTTTGGAGATTATTTAATAATTAAAAAGAATGTAAAAGATAAGATAATAAATAAAGATAAAGAAATATAAGATTTGTGTAGATACGTTATGTACTGTCCAAGGTCGACAAAATGGACATGGCAAGTGACATGGCACCCCAATACACACGTTAGTCCTCCATGTCAGTCTTGGTACGGGAGCAAAGACACATCTCCTTTAGCAGTCGGGCTACTCAGCCAACAGGTTATCTCTTAAATACCTTAATATTTGAATATTAATGATAATGTTACAACTCCCTTATCAAGTGACATATACTTAATCATCTAAGAGATGAATTATCTACAAGTCATGACCTATCTACTAGCTATTATCTACAAGCTAGGAATTATCTGAAAGGGGTTTTACACCATTATAACAACCTCTACAAACAAGGACCCGAAGCTCCTACTCCACTTTATAAATACTAGGTTCCATCTCACCCTTTTCATTCCATTATGATCTCACTCACATACTTACTTGATGATAGGATTCCTTTGTTTTGTAGGTTTCCCCTTTGTTCTCCTAGTGAAGGGTACCTACATTTAGACGTGCAAAAATAGTGGAGCCCATCTTGGCCACGTTGATCCTAATGTCGGTAAGCTCCATATTTCGATAAGTACATGTTAAAAGAAATATAAAGAATGATTTAGCAAGTAAAATTTGTTGAAATAAATATCATGAGATTTAATGTAAATAGGGGATTTATTCACTAGTTGGTCGTGGCTACGAAGCATACATCATGCATTGGATTTGTTCTTAGTTCAATGGTGGGTTTATCCTGCAGTTTGCCTAGTTGGGTTTCCATGCAAGTGATCGGGATCAAGAGTGTTTGTTTCTTATGCTTGCGGTTACTAATACATAGAGTGGTTGGGGCTTTGGAAGTGGTTGTGAGCTTCTTTATGGAAGTACAAGAGGGGTATAGGTGGTGGTGGAGAGGAATTCAGTGGGGTTACCAATAGTGCCAATATTTTGACTGCATGAAGGCACTATAGCTTTGGTCTGGTGGACACGTGCATAATGTTGTGGTAAGAGGCTGATAATGGGATAGAGGATTGGAGACAACATTATTGACAAGTTTATTTTTGTAGGTATCTTTTTATAGGTAGGTTGGTGTCAAGGTTACTGATAGAGGGTTGGCCCTAGTCAAGCAACATCAACTATTTTACTAAGAAATAAAATAGTGAAAATACTTTCCTTATTCATTCATTCATGTTTTGGTCATAAACACAGAGAAGAGGAGATCTCAGAGACAGGGACAGACTTAGGGGGGGCAAGCACAGGCCTTGGCCCCCTCTTCCCTTCTCTCAAGACCTTTTGATGTATTCTTGGATTCATCCTTGTCTAGACATGAGGAGGTCTCTACGTGTGGCTTCCATGCAACAACTCTTTAGAATGATCTAAAGAACTATTTAACAACTGCCATTTTCCATTTTGCAAAACTTATGATTCTAATGCCATTTGGGACAGTTTGTTTCACGTTTGGGCTTCCCTTAATTCTCCTTAGGAATAGTCTCTTGGGCCCAGGTAGAAATGAGCCTATCAAATACTTTGTACTCATGTTTTATTGTGTAATATTATTAGTTTGTAACTATGCAGGGGTATGCAATTGGAATTATGGTGTATGTCTAAACCCATTAGACATTGATTTCCTAAATCTACCTTGCAATGAAACTCAATCTTCAAGCAACTTTCAAGAACCTAAGCTTTCAGCACTTCCAATTTTCACATGAAGCATGGAGCTGGTTGGAAGCTTTAATGGACAACAATGGAAGATGGAAAAAGGTTAGGGATGAAGATGGAAGACACCATGGAGAAGCTCTCCAATAAGTCTAGGAAGACTCGCCACAATAGCATTGAGACGCTATTGATTCCCAAGAGGTTCTTACACAAGAACAAGAGAAAACTCTCACACAAATTCCGATTTGCATTCAAATGAACAAAAGTTAGTTACATTCAGTTTTGGACCAGCTTGTTGGTTACAGGGGGAGCTATTTGAAGAATGCAAAGGAATCAAGCCTTGGTTTTGAGCTTTCAACATGCATTGGATGCCTTGAAGATTGATCTGTGTTAAATGTGTAGAGAAAAGCAATTTTGGTGATCCAAGTGCATTGCATTCATATCATTCAATAATTCAATTAATTTGATTAATAAAAATCACAAGGCTTTAGTAAAATGACCAAGTTTTTGATTTGAATCAAAGGTTTTTGGAAAAATGGTTTTTGTACTGACTTAATCGATTACATTAAATGTATAATCGATTATTTGACCTTTGTTTTCATATAAACTGCCTTCATGAACACTTTAATCGATTATTAATAGGTAGTAATCGATTACACAACTATATATGATTTTAAGCAGTGCTGGAAGAATCGATTACCATAGTGTTGTAATCGATTACACAGGCTTAATTGAAAAGACCATCTTCCTATCTTAATCAATTACCAAATATAGTAATCGATTACACTATGAGTAAATGCTTACAAGATTTGCTGCTTTAATCGATTACCAAATATAGTAATCGATTATTTAGTTCAATCTGTTTTTTAAAGCTTCCTGGTTTAATCGATTACCAGAGTTCGTAATCGATTACATAGTGTATTTTGATATTTTGAAGCTTCCTGTCTTAATCGATTACAAGACGGAATAATCGATTATTTTGCTCGTTGCTCATGTCCAGAAATTGTGTTGAACACTTTAATCGATTACAAGGTTAATTTAATCGATTACATGTGTTAAATAATTGATTATATGGCGCGTTTAATCGATTACTGACAGTTGCAAAAGTTTGTTATAAATAGAACCTTGGCTCAGCTTGTTTAGTAACTTGATCAATTCGTATTTTGAGCACACACAAGCTTTCTAAACACTTTCAAAGTGATTTTCTGAGTTCTATGAGTTCTTGCTTCAACTAAAACATTCATGGATTTTTGAGTGATTCTTTAAAGCAAGAAGTCTCTTTCAAAGTGAAAATATAATGAACACTTATGTAAATAACCAAGAGGGGGGTGAATTGGTTTTACCTCAGAGTTTTTAAAATTTAAAACAAATTTCTAATACAGCGGAAGTCTTTGAAAGAAGGATCGTATCTTAAACCAATTAAGAAATAAAATTTTTAAAATCAACCTTTGTCTCAATCAAACCACTCTTGAGCAATAACCAATCTTGTGATATGAACAAAAATAAAACTTCAAGAACAATATGAATATGAACAAAAATATTCAATCACACACAAGATTTATACTGGTTCACCTCTCAACCCCAGAGGCTGTAACACCCTCATATTTCAATATATATGTGTGAATTTTCTCATAAGATTATTAATATGCATTTATTTTACAAAAAGATAGTTTAAGGTGAAAATGATGAAAATGCCCCTGGATATTTTTTAAAATTACAAAAATACCCTTCAGCCCTGAAAAGGTCAGATAGCCTCAGGAATTCTATAAGAACCTGATAAAAGTATAGTATGCTCTTAGATAATGAATTATTAACATAGTTGGTGAAAAGAAACCATAAACTAGAATTTTTAGGAATTTTGGAAGATATTTTGAAAAGAGCTCAATCCAGACTAACTTGTATCAGAAAAACACAGGAAAATGATAGATACACTCCATAGAATTTTCTCTTAATTATAGGAGGAATAGACTTCTTTAATAAGCTAGTTTAGTAATTTTACTAATTAAAGGAAAAATGGACCAATAAGAATTAAGATAAAGCCACTTGATAAGAAAAGCTTAAATAACATCCTAAATATGCTACTAAGACTTAAGTTAGTCTCTAAATAATTTTAGAATTTTTATTCCTAAGAAGGCATTTGGAATTAAATAATAGAAACAATTTTATTCAATTTAAAGATACATAATAAGTAGAACAAAGCACAAAATCTCCCTAAATTAAGATACTCCACGTGAAGAAGATGGAAATTGGAAAAGCTTGCTCTCCAAGCCAAGCTATGGCCGTGTGATATCAAGAGAAATGGAGAAGGCTTGAGAAAATTCAAGATAAAGGACACTTGGTTGGAAGAAAAGCTTGAACTCTTGCTATTGGTCCATTTGGAAAGTTAAGTCATCATAACTTTGGAGATATTTTCATGGCTAAGCATAAAAATTTACTAAAACCTAGCTACTCTACGTGAGAAAGGAAAACAAATGAAGATTCATTCTAGCTTCCCAATCCACGTGCAAAATGAGAGAAAAGGAGGAGGATATAGAATATTATGAACATAAACACTTGTAGGGTGAGAAATTACTAGCCAATGAAATTAAACCAACTGGAAAGCTAAGTCATAATAACCTAAGAGATATTTGTAGCAAAAGCAATTTCAACAACCTTATAAAAAGGATGGTGGGGACCGAAAATCAAGCCTAGCCCTAAGGAAGCACATGTGCAAAACCACACTTCATATCACTTTCATTCCATCATTTTCCAATCTCACATCCTTTTCACCTTGACTTAAAGCAAAACAAAGGCCCGCCATCTTAAAATCCCACGTGAGAAGCTAGGAGTATTAGGAGGAAGGTTGTCAAAATTCTAGGAAGAAAACAAGGTATGAATAGGGAGGTTTATGTTAAATATGGTTTAAATATTTCTTTACTTAAAGCATTTCATCTATTTCTTTGAAATAAATTTTGCCCACCATGTGTTTGATAAATGTTTCAAAGAGATCAAAATGGTTTAAGTGTTATTTGTGTGAATAAATATTTGGGATTCTTGTGTTGTTGAGTGTGTTATGAATATTTATGAATTCCATGAGTTCTTATGAAGCTTTATGATTAAAGATAGTTTAAGATTGTTTGTTTAAATAAGTGCTTGAGTTTGATGTTTTATGACTTGTCTTTGAGAAATTTATGGAGTTGAACTATGGTTGTATGCCCGAGTGTTTTATAAAGTTTTATGTGATTATTGGAAGAAGTTTTATATGTTGTTGAACTTTGTGTTAGTTCCATGTTGAAAATTTAAGCATATAAGATATAAAGTGAAGAGTAATATTGAAGAGTAAATATGAGATAAAAAGAGAATCATTCATGCATGTTTCATATGCATATGCCCTGCGGGGGTTAAGCCGCGTTACCTCAAGAGGAGGTATGTCAGATAGCTAGAATTGAGACGAGTGTTTAGACAAAAGGTGTCTAAGCTGGGGGGGTAGTAACAGTGGGGAGATCACCTACCCATGATGATCACATGTAGTGTGGGTGTGAGTCCTTTTGCAACACTGACCTACCCTGATTGTTCAATCCAATTCAAAGAGAAAGAGAGTTGAGCTATCTTGACTATGACCATGTGATGAGAATTTGAGAAAATCATGCATTATGTAAACAAAGATTCATGCATCTTCCATGCATCTTAATGATATCATGACTATCTATGTATATATTCTGTTATTCAAACTATGTTTATCATAAACTTACCCTATCTTTTGTGTCTGTGGTTGACACCTACGATGACCTCAATTTATTTGAGCGAGCATAGGAACAGTAAAGCGTGAGCAGTGGATGGTTGTGAAGAAGATATGATGAAGATATTTTAATGGCTTGTATTTTGTTACCTATGACGTGTAATTTGTACTAGACTTTGGACCAGTCTGTTGGCCTGTATTTGGGACTGTATGGTGGACTATATTTTGGACTGTATTATGTTAAATTGTATGTTGGACGGTATATTATTATTTGAACTAAAAAAGCGTTTGATGATAAAGAACTCGTTTATGATAATTAATTTTTGTAAAAATTAATTTAGGAAAAGAATAAAAAAAGCAAAAAAAAAATTGTAAAAGGTAATAAGCTAAGAAAAATTGAGTCGTTACAGAGGCTACATCCAGTTTACTTCTAATCAGCCTTGATTAGAGTTTCCACTATAACAAATATAATATCTTTACAAGCTTACAAAGATCTCTCTTACCCTCCCTAGGTAAAATTCAAAATCTAAACCTATAGACTTTTCAAAAGATCTAAGAACTGGAGATCCCCTCTCTGTTCTAACCACTAGAAACCTATCTAGCAAAGCTTTAAAGAACACAATTTGTTATATGAAAAATCAACAACAAAACAAACAATATTACTCAAAATATCTAAGCAAATGATTCAAGAAAGATATCACCTTTAATTCCTCAGTGCAATGAACGAAATTAAATGATCAAACCAGACTGAGAATGAATGCCATGATCTTTCTTGATGAAATCTTTTGACAAAATGCTTGAACACAAACTTCACATGGAGTAGATGACTCAACAAATGAATATCTTCATGATTCTTGAATCTACTTTGTATTTCTGATTCTAATATGCCTTGGTGACTTTAGAACTCTCAGAAAGTGATTTTCACAAGGCTTGTTCGAAAACTCAGAATCCACACATAACAGAATAAACTTCTTATATTTATAAAAAACAGAATTAACTACCTGTAATCGATTGTTCCATAAATGTAATGGATTATTTTAACTCAAGTAATCGATTAAGATTCTAAAATAATCGATTAAAGTGTTCATCAGAAATCTGGAAAAAATCTCAAGAACAAATAATCGATTAACACTTCTTGTAATCGATTATTCCAGGAGGTCAGGATTTTCTGATACACTATTGTAATCAATTAATGTCTAAAATAATTGATTATCACAGGAAGTGTGAAAAACTCAACAATGCATATTTAATCGATTACAACAATCTGGTAATCGATTAAACCAGATAAAATGCTTCTATGAATTATGCCGAGACTCAGATAATCGATTATTGCGTGAAGTAATCGATTATCACAGAACGACTTAACATAGTCAGACTAATTTAATCGATTACAAATTATTGGTAATCGATTAAAGTGTTCTTAAGACAATATGCAGTTTTGTCTATATGCATTTAATCAATTATATCATATTGGTAATCGATTAAAACAATGAAAAATGATTTTTATGAAAACCTTATTGCCTTAATGTCATACCAATTGATTAATAATTTCATATGACTTAATCATGAATTACTGAATGAATGAATGCATGAATAGATCAATCTAAGTGAGGAATAAGAGGTTTTAACTTCTTGAACCAAGCTTGAACAAATACATATGTCATCAATTGAGTGGGCATGTAAAATCAAAACTTGTAATCTTCCTTAACTTGATTCTTCATGATCTTCCTCATCTTGATTCTTCATGATCTTCTTCATTTCTAACAGTCTCCCCCTTTTTTATTTGAGCATGCCAAATACTCAATTGATGAAATATGCTTCTTAGGTAGAAATTGTTTATCCTGAAAAATTTTCTCGGCAATTGCAAAGACCAAGTGTTAAATCTAAACTTGATGTTTTTACAAAATCTCATGATCCATATATACAATTCATTAACCATTCATAACAAATCATTCATTACTCATTCTTTTACTCCTACTCCCCCTGACTTAAAGATTTCATTTCTTTTATCATCAAAACATATCATATTCTTTTATTCCTTTTCATCAATTCATTTATATATCAAATTCATTATTTACTCCCCCTATTTGGCATATCAAATAAAAAAGATAGGGATAGACACGAATTGAAAAAGGAAATACATTCATTAATATGTCAAGGGAAATACAAATAGAACTGAAATTGAAATTAACATAATCAAAACATAACAAAACAAGCAATACAGACTAGAACATACCAAAACAAACTAAAACAAATTTAAAACAGACTAAAACAAGATTCAATCCATCCTGGATTCATCCCTAAAAATCTTATCCTCTATATTTTTCATCCTAGTTTTGAGTTCTTCAAGGGATGTATTCACTTCATCCCTTTGTTCATGATGGAGTGAAAACAAGGCATCCATTTTCTGAATCATTAGGGATTCAAATGGTGAATAATGCGGTTCAGACGATGTAGGTTCTTCTTGAGCTTCTTCAGCTTCTCCCAATTGATTTCCTTCTTCTTCTCCTTCTTCCTCTCCTTCTTCATTTAATGGCACAGGATGTCCAGCCATTTGCCAGCCATAGGGTGTTTTAACCATACCAAGCTTCGTAAGATGCTTTTCCTTAATTTGACTGTTGCTTGCATTGGTGTCATCCATGACTTCATTTGATACATCAACTTGAAAATAGTCAATGAATCTAGATACCAAAACAACATAAGGAAAATGATAGTTTACTAGCCTTTTAGATTTCTGCATAACTTCTTGAATAATCATGATCCAATTAAGCTTTATCCCTTTCTTCAGTCCATACACAACTTGAAGATCATCATCTGTAGCTTGAGCATGATTTGAAGTCCTTGGAGTACGAATGTAGGTGATGATGTAGTGTAGCAATCTGTCATCATGCGTCATAGGGCCTGTGCTTAACCTCAATCTCACATTCATATGAGGATCAATAAGCATGCTCCTATAAGTTTCCATTTTGTTATAACCTTTAGCTTCTTCTTCGAATCTTCCTATAAGTGTTCTCTGGATCTTTCTCCTTAGAAGTCTAATAGGGTTTTGGATTTCTGTTCTTTATCTAGGGTTGATAAAGGGGAGGTTCTTGTAAAAGCTTGTAAGAATATTTTACAATAGTGGAACTCTAATTCAGTGTGAATTAGAAGAAACTGGATGTAGCTTCATGTTGTTGAAGTGAACCAGTATAAATTTCTTGTGTTCTTATTTCTATATCTCTATTCTCATCTTATTCATTGTCTTTAATTCTTTGAATCAAATTCATTGTTCAACAAGTTCTGTTTTGATCTATTGAATTCTTGGACTGAGCTATTTTCTTGGTTTTAAAAGTGATAAAGATCCTGAAACTCTGATTTGAATTTGATTTTAAAATACTAAGGTTCAACCAATTCACCCCCCCTCTTGGTTGTTGTGAAGTATTCCTATTATTTTCATAGCTTATATAGGCCACGAAATTACAAAGCAAATGCAAGGGAAATGCAAATTAAAATGACAATGCAAATGAAGTTTGTAGTGCACACTTAGAAGCCTAATGCAAGCTAAATGGAAGTGACTCTTGGCTGACCCAAACCATGCCTAAGGTGCAGTATTTTAAGCCTTGAGGTGCAACCAACAATTACACACAAGTGCACCTACAATGCTTTACACAAATGCCTCTAAAGGTCTTTTTATTGCAACTATTTTTGCTACTAACAAGTGCTAGAATTTATGGAATTAAATTGAACTTGAGACATCAAAATCCAGCCCTTGTTATCCTTGAGTTGGTGTGCTTCTTCATGCTTGTCTAAGTTAGCTTAGATATGGTCTTGAAGTGCTTGAGTTCTAACTCTTGTCATTGGTCCTTTAAAGCTCACCAAAGAAAGTGTTCCAAGCTCTCCTTCTAGACCTTTAGCTTGCCATGAACCTCCATCATCCCCTCCTTCTTGAAAGGAACTTGACCTCAAGTTTGCTTCCTCACTTGTACCAACATCATACAAAGAAAGATCACAAACATTGAAAGTATTACTCACACCATACTCACTAGGCAACTCAAGTTTGTAAACATTGTTGTTGATCCTCTCTAAAATCTTGAAAGGTCCATCTCCTCTTGGTTGGAGCTTGGATTTCCTTTCATGAGGAAATGTATCCTTCCTTAAATGAATTCAAACCAAATCTCCTTCATTAAAGATCACTTGCTTCTTGTTCTTATGGCTTGCTTTGCATATTGTTCCATATTCCTCTCCACATGTGCCTTTACTTGTTCATGAATTTTCCTAACATAAGAAGCTTTAGACAAAGCATCATGATTAATCATAGAAGAAGTGTTAGGTAATGGCAATAAATCAAGAAGAGTTAAACGATAAAAGCCATAAACAATTTGAAAAGGAGATAAGGAAGGAGTCTTGTGAACTACTCTATTGTAAGCAAACTCAATGTAAGGTAGACACTCCTCCCAAGTTCTCAAATTACCCTTGATGTAGCATCTAAAGAGTTGACCCAAGGTCCTATTCACCACTGATAAGTGCCACATTTTAGTAAAAATAGGACTTCTAGGAAAGCACTTATCCGTTGTTCTGATTAAAATTATTCATGAACTTACCCTAAAAACCTAGTTAAATTGCATTTTGTACCTAATTAATTATTCTTTCATATTTTGAGAAGATTTGTCCAAACTCATGTTGCATTTTGATAGGTTTAAAGATTCTGAAGTTTCCGAGCATGTAAAGCCAAGCAAAAAGGGTGTTCAAAGCAAAAATGGAAGTTCTATAAGCAATCCAGGCCCAACATCCATCAAAGCCCAAAGAATTATTCAGCATTAAGGTTTTAGCTCGCCCAGGTGAGCTCCCACAGGCCAAATTGGTTGCCCAGGCGAGCACAAGTTCCAAGGTGATAAAGATAAGCTCGCCTAGGTGAGTAACACATGAAGAAATAGCTGGCCTAGGTGAGTAAACATTCGTTTACACCATTTGTACATAATCTATTAAACTGATAGATAAATATTTAAACTAACCAAAGTGAATGCAAATCCGTGTGGAGACGAACTTTATAAATTTTGTAACTTGCAACGATAAAACGGTACACTTGCCGAAAGTTCTTAACAAGTTTCTAGCGCCGTTGCTGGGGATTTGGTTTGTTTACTTAGTTGTTTAAATATAATTTCAGTTTAGTAGAATTTTTTCTTGTTAATTATCTTTTTTAGTTTTTTGCATATAAAATTTTCTTGTTATTTTGTTAACCTCGGTGCTTACAGAATCTTGTAGTTTCTTCCTTTCTCTTTATGCGAGGTAAGCTTTCTACATATAAACCTTTGTTTGATCCCGAAATCTCCAAAACAGAAAGGAAAAATAGAAAGAAAAAGAAGCAAGAATCCAACAAGCATTCCGAGGAAACTTTGTCTATTGACCGTCCTTCACCCGAAAAACCAGTGGTAAGTGACAAAATGGCTGATCGAGGCGGAGAAGGAAATAGACCACCAAGGAGAACTCTTATTGGCTCACATTCTAACGACCTAAATTTCTACTTATTCTTGTTAATTTTATTAGTACTTAAAGATAACTTTTATAAGAAGCGTATATTAGTAAAAATTTTAAAACGTAAAATTTTCAAAAGATTTGTTACTCATATACATAACCAATGTCTCTGATACAAAAGTTTATATAATACGAGTACACTACTTTCTCAAAAGTCTAGCTTAGTACATAACTTCTTTTATATATCTTCACTACTCCAAGGCCTCATAGAACCTGTCCATCATTGTCATCTAAAAAAAAATGAAACAAATCGGGTGAGAAAATAAATTTCTCAGTAGGCAAAGCTAAATCCCGACCCTATTAGTAGGTTAGTAAAATCAGTCAAATAATCAAACGCATGCACAAGCAATATGCAAACTATATGAATGCATGAGATGAACTATCCCAGGGCAAATGGCTCCCACATATCGTACTGTATATGGCCACGCTGAGCGTGGTCGCTGCTATAGTCTTACGCAAACATGCATGAATTTTTCCATATATCCTTGCCCATGGGTACTACATATCGTACTGTATGTAGCATTAGATTCTGTTTCCCCAAAGCCTCGTACTGGACTTGGAACATGGAAACATGAATCCACCCATCTTAATCACATCAATCATCCATATGAAAAATCAAATGCATAGGCAAAACACAGATCATATCATCATATATATCATAAGTATGGTTACACCACCATATCTTATCCAATAAGCTTTTATAAGTATGGTTACACCACCATACCTTAATCAAGTAAGATTATTACCAAACTTATGCATAACCAGAGAATAACCTTAACTACAGAAAAATTATATTAGTAGTCTAACTAATCATCCTCAATATAAA
>PYAF01002837.1:26629-41747 GCA_007407185.1 Glycine tomentella | reverse complement strand
GAACATTCATTCAATCTCAATAGAAGCAGTTCAATCGATTCTACTCCTAAATTAATTGAAACCACAACCCTAACTGAACTATCATTCAATTAATCTTGTGATTATCATTTGAAATTAGGACATGAATCCATAATCCTAACTCACTTTCAATCCTAAATGCATTCATAATCATGAAAACATAATAGAAATTGAAGAAGAATGTGAACATTCAAATAGAATTCGAAATACCAAACCGGAACTCCAATTCTTCTCTTGCTTGAGTTGGATCCTTGAATTGATTGATGATTTATGTAACATACCAAAAATTTAAATATGTTAGTTAGAGATAAAAAGAGATATTACAAAAAAAAATGATTAAAGGAGAATTGTAACACCCTGAAATTTCAAAAAATATGGTCAAAATATTATATGAATTATTCTTGCATAGCTATTGATGTGAGTATTAGGATATGAGAGATTTGATGGTCTATATTTAAATTATTTGGGTGAAATATTAATTAAAGACATTAGAAAAATGTTTGAGGAGAAGTGACCATATTGCCCTTTCCCTTAAAATGGAAATTACGAAAATGTCCTTAGATATTTTGAAAAATTACAATCATGCCCCTAGAGTGACAAATTACCATAATACCCTTAGGCTAAAATTACCAAGACACCCTTAGATACTTTGTGAAAACCTGATGAAATTACAGAGTATCCTTTGATGGCAAATTACCAAAATACTTTGTGACAGAAAGCTTCAGAATAGAATTTCTATGAATTTTATACGATGATAACTTTGAAATTCTATTCAGGAAAATTTAGATAGCAGAAAAGTATAGAAAAATGATAAGTAGAATTTGGGGAATTTTCTTTTAATTGTAGGATGTATAGACTTATTCAAAGAGATGATTTAGTAATTTTGATGGTCAGAAGTGAAACGGACTAATCAAAATTAAGATAAAAGCGATCTTGTAAGTAAAGTCTGAGTAGCACTCTGTATAGACTGCTTGTGAACAATTTATACTGTAATTGAAGTCAGTTTCTGGAAAACTTTAGAATTCTATTATTCAATATTATCTTTGGGTAGCAGAATTCAAATCAAACTTGACTTCCTACTATAAAATGCCATGTGTGAAGCCATAAGGGAATTGGATTCCTCCTCATCATCAAAAATAACATATGTACATAAAGTAACATGAAATGAAGAAAGATTTCTTTCCCTTCCTCTAGTATTCACGTGAAAGATGGAGAACCATGGAGAAGCTTCATGATTTGCCAAGTGGAGGAACACTTGGAAGAAAGAAGGAAGAAGCTTCAAGACCATGACAAGTGGTGGGACACTTGTAAAGGTCATGACAAGTGTAGGGACACTTGTAATGGAAGCATCATGACTTAGGAGATTTTTGTAAATATTCTATTATTTTCCAACTACTATATAAAGGGGAGAAGGGAGGCCTTAAGTGGAAGTCATTCCTAAGACTTCATCCTACTACACCTTCACGTGAATCTCTCTCATCTCTTTCATTTTATTTTCATCCTTTCCTTTCCAAAGCATCAAATATTAGACAAGCCTTTCATTCTTTCAAGACCTTAAGGTGCAGCCAAATACTTGGAGGAATTGGAAGCAAACTTGTTTGAGGTAGGTGAAAGTTAGTTTCATTTATCATTTGATTCTTGAGAAAATTTGTATGGCTGTGAGCTGAATTTTGGACTGTTTTGAAATTTCCATATCTCCCTCTATACTTAACCAAACGAGATGTTTGACCATTCATTTTAAAGCTTAGGATGTCTTCTATGTTTTCCTAAAATATGGGACCAAAATAAGTAGTGAATCATTCCCAGAAATTATTTTAGCTCAAGCTGTCCGAAACTGTCCACACCCAAACAGCTTCTGCCGTCCGATTTAAAAAATTTATTTCTCTCTCATTTCTTATTCAAATTAGGTGTATAATATATGGAATTAAAGATATAGATGTAAACTATAAAATATAAAAATTTCAGCTAAAAATAGATTGTTTACTGCTTGAAATCGTGAAAACACTAGGAGATGTTAGTGTAGAATTTTGATACCATTGGCAGATTTGAAGTTCTATTTGTAACATATTATATCTAGAGTTTTATAACTTCAATTGAGGCATGTGATACCTTTTTAGAAAGCTTATTAAGTCTAGTTTAACATACTAAAAGATAGGGATTTAATGACTATTAGATGAGTATAAATTATAGGAAGAACTGAATCATATGTAGTAAGAAATCTTGTTGTTATGATGTTCTTTGTTACGATTTTCTTTGTGATGATGAAATCTTGATGTTTTGTGGCATAATTGTATGACATGAGTTATGTAGCTTTGCATGTCATTGAGCATGTCATGTGCATTGAGAAAGATAAAAAGATAAGACCTGAAAGGTGACACGGTTAAGCCGAGCACGACCCTGATGGTGCCCAAAGGGTGATACGGTTAAGCCGAGCACGACCTTGAGGGAAAGACTAAAGAAAGATAATACCTGAAGGGTGATACAGTTAAGATGAGCACGACCCGGATGGTACCCAACGGGTGATACGGTTAAGCCAAGCACGACCCTGCGGGAAAGACATATTGACCCAAGGGTGATACAGTTAAGCTGAGCACGACCCTGCGGGAGCAACCTAAGTCTAGTAATGAGCTCATTGTCTAGTTTAGGGTATTAAAGAGGAAAATAACAAAGGTAAGTTATGCATTGACATGATTGAAAATGATGCTTGCATTAATGATGAAGTACGAGATTATTTTTAAGTGTTTGTGAATAAAATGAATCTACTTCGGGTTATATGTTTATGAAATTAAAAATCAACTATAAATGTTCACATGTTTTCTTAATAAACCGAAGTAGCTAGAATTGATGATGACACTGTATGATAAGTAAATTTTCACCTACTTGGAATTCTTTGGAATTCTCACTGTTTTAGTATGTTCCCGTGTCATTCCAGACAGGTAAATCGAAAGGAGGAGCTACAAAGTGAGAACAAGTTGGAAGATTTCTTTTTATGTTGTGGACTTGTAGCATTTAGTTATATGCTTTGTAATATATGGACATTACTATTATTGTAGGGAATATTATTTACAAGTTATCACTACTAAGTTGTAATTTATTAAAGAGACCAAAGAGTCTCTACAAGCTCAATATAAGTGTAATTTTCTAATATAGAGATAAGTTTTTCTTAATCAATTTTGGTTAAAAATTTTACGTTAGAAAAGTTAACATCTTCTAGTTACGTATTATGACCTAGGCATAATATAGTAATTGGAAGGATGTTATAATTTAGCCTTCCATGATGATCACCAAGGAAAGCCCCATGAAGTAAGTGCAGAAAAATGGAAGAATAACAAAATAGAAATGAAGAAGATGAAGAACAATGAAGAACAAATGAGAGAAAATGAAGAACAAGCTTTTGATTCTAAAAACTAAAGAAAAGAAATATAAAACTTGTTTATTGAATTGTGAAGTGCTGTCCAAGTTTCACTAAAGTCACTAATATATTAGTGACTAAGTTCTGAAAATAGAATGAGCCATAAACAAACCCAACAATCTAATTATTTACTATTTACAACCATGAAAATCAAATTTGCAGCCCAAAATTACAAGTGCAGAGGTGCTAACGTTGAAGCTTAAAATGACCCTCCAAATGACAGAATTGGCCTCGGGCTATTTCTAGCAAACTTGTAGATCTTTTCTTTATATTTTCAAAGACTCCTAGAACGCTCCATTCGAAGATCGGTAGAACTCTATAGGCCCTACACAAGTCAGATACGTTAAGTGAGCAAAAATCCGAAAATACGCTACAATTAGCAATTTAGTCCACTTACTTGCCTAAGACAAAACTGAATTAGAATGGGAAAATAAAAGTCCAAAAGAGGTCAAATAGGCTAAGAATGATAGACAAAAATTTAACTAAAAGCACTCAAAACTATAACCAAAGAATAAACTCCCCTTACTTAACTATGAGTTCTCCTGTTAAAGCCTCGTGGTGTTGTTTTTGAGATCTTTCGAATACGCATGTTTTTGTCCAAACGCAGAGCTCTATATACCAAATTGAAGATAATTTAGTATAGATTCCAAAGACAAGGTCAATGTTAACAGTTGGGGTCAAATAGCCACTCAAATCAAAAAGGGGCTAAAAAGGGTGTTTTGGGTGCTCACATTATTTTGAAATTTCGATGACACCAATATGACCGGGGCTTAACCAAGATCACAAAAATGATATCAATTTCATAAAAGGAGACTTTTACAACATTTCATTTTCAATGGGTTTTCAAAGGAATTGTAAAACTCCCAACTATGATACCCAAAACACAAGAGACACTAAGAGAAGCTTAAACTAGCTAGGAGAAGACAAAGGAAACCAAGATTACCTCAAGGAAACCAAGAAAGAAGGATTTGGAGCTCTGTTCTCTATTGAAACATTGAGAGGAGTTTCGAAGATTTTGCTTCAATTAAGAGGTTCTTCTCCATGTCGTGGTCTCCTGGCAAGCAACGGCGGCCCGTGGTGGTTGATGGTGGTCGTGGGTGGTGGAGAGGGAGTTCCTAGGGTTTTTGGGTGACTTTAGATAGAGAAGGAGAGAGAAATCGCGTTATGCATGCTGCTGGACTTATTTATAATCCGCAGGTCTCGCTCAGCGCGCCCTTCCTCACTCAGTGTGACTGCAAGTCTCGCTCAGCATGCCCTTCCTCACTCAGTGCAATTTCCTCTCTGTCATGAAATATCCGGGAATTGTGCTCAGCGCGACAGCATGCCTCACTCAGCGTGCTGGTTGCGCTTAGAGCAGCATCAAAGGTCGTTATCTTGAAGATCCCAACGGTCAAAATATGTAGAGATGAGTTGGGAAGCTACTATAAACATTTGAGGATGATCCAACGGTTAACAAATCAGGAAATGTAGTTTTACTGAAGCATGTTATGGGTCAAACTATCACTCACGTATCACAACCATAAATCACACAAACTTTGCACAACTTAACATTCATACCAAGCAATTGTATCAGGGTAATATTCACAATGACACAACCAATCTAAATTAATCAAACAATCAAACAACACAACAATTACATCAAACATCTATTTTCAGTTATCGAAATTTCAGGGTGTTACAACTCTCCCACCCATTTAGAAATTTCGTCCCCAAAATTTACTTGACTCAAACAAGGATGGATAGGCTTATCGCTTCTGACTCTCCAGTTCCCATGTTGCATGTTCTCTGATGTACCTCCCCAGATCACCTTAACCAAAGGAATATCCTTCCCTCTTAAGTGCTTTGTTCGTCGATCTTCGATCCTCAAAGGCAATGTTTCATATGTCAAGGTTTCCTTTACTTGAACGTCATCTAACTCGACCACATGAGAAGGATCATGGAAATACTTACAGAGTTGGGACACATGGAAGACATTATGAAGATTAGAAAGGGATGGAGGTAATGCAATTTGATATGCTACAGGGCTGACTCTTTTGAGAATTTGGAAGGGACCAATAAAATGAGGTGTAAGGTAATGCAATTTATTGATTAAATTGAACTTGAGACATCAAAATCCAGCCCTTGTTATCCTTGGGTTGGATTGCTTCTTCATGCTTGTCCAAGTTAGCTTGGATGTGGTCTTGGAGTGCTTGAGTTCTAACTCTTGTCATTGGTCCTTTAAAGCTCACCAAAGGAAATGCTTCAAGCTCTCCTTCTAGACCTTTAGCTTGCCATGGATCTCCATTAGATTTTTGATTGGGCGTTTTTAGTTTAATATTTTTCTATTCTTCTTAGCTTATTTGACTTCTCTTGGACTTTTATTCTCTCATTCTAATTCAGTTTTTGTCTTAGGCAAACAAGTGGGCTTAATTGCTAATTGTTGCTTATTTTCAGATTTTATGCTCATTTGACCAATCTTCCTTGTGCAGGACCTAGAGAGCTCTATAGAACTCCAAATGGCACATATGAGTAGTCCCTGGAAATATAAAGAAAAGATCTACAATTTTGTGAGAGATAAGCCAAGGCCAATTCTATTATTTTGAGGGTCATTTTAGGCTTGGAAGTCAGAACCTCTACACTTGAATTTTGGATTGCGAGGTGGGGTTTTATTGGTGTAATCAGCATAATTAAATTTTGGGTTGCGAGTTGGGTTTCTATTGGTGTAATTAGCATAATTAATTAGATTAGATGGGCCTACTCATGGCCCATCCTTTCATACTAACTCAGTCAATATATACTAGTGCAATTAGTTAGTGAGAAAAAGTGCACTTCATTTTAGAAAAAACAGAATTTGTAGTTTCTTTTAGAAGTTTTCATAATTAAAATCTTTTCTCTCAATTGTTCTTCATTGTTCTTCACTGTTCTTCATTTTCTTCTTTAGTTTCATTTCTGTTCCTCCATTTTCTTGTACTAATTTCGTGGGTCTTCCATTGGTGATGATCATGGAAGGATAAACAATCAATTAATCAATCCAAGGATCCAGTCCAAGCAAGGAGAATTTGAGTTCTGGTTTAGTATTTAAATTTTTGTGTGAATGTTCACTTTCTTCTTGAATCCTCTATTCAGTTTTCATGACTATAAATGTGTTTTCATGACTATAAATGTGAATCAGATTGATGTTCTTTAATCTGTTTTACAATACCTCTTATCAATTTTGTTAGTTTCTGTATTTTTCTTTATTTGTAGTTTGTGTTTTTGCAATTTTTACCCATCGCATGCAAACTATTTGACAAAACCCCTCTATTGTTTATTAGTGTATTGAAGTTGGAACCAAATTGATCATGTCTCTGAGTCGACCTAGGTTAATCCTATGCTACAGAGTTAGCGTAGTTTAATTGTTTTGAAGCGATGCGACATCGGCTATCAATTATATCTTTGTTTTTGTAATATCTGATATTTTGGAGTTGGGTATCTCCTTGTACTTGGCTCTTCCTTTTATATATATATATATATATATATTATCGATAAAAAAAGACTTTTAATTGGTAAATAGAAGATTGAAGGATAACTCATGGATTGAGAAAAAAGAAAATAGTGGAAATTTTGTTGACGTAGCTAATAAAGGAGAAGGAAAATAAGAAGATCATTAATTACTTCATTCTAAAGGGTAAGTAATATATATATATATATATATATATATATTAAATCAACCATGGTATGTTTTTGAAGAAGGTAAGTTTTGGATTATTGATTGGAAGAAGAATTTAGCATCAGTGGTGTTCTAACTCTTAAGTGGCATTATATTCAAACATATATTTATATTGACTGAAAATTTAGAATAATTAAATTGTTTCTATTGCATGAAGCTATTGGTTAGTTGCTATGAACCTATGATAAACATTGTCCCCTGGGCATGCATATTCCAAAATTTCGTTCCAAAATTTCGTGAGTGTGCTTTCATTATGTGATGTGCACCAAGTGAGCTCCCCAAGAATAAATTCTAAGATGTATATCATTTATTTGTATAGACATGTAAGAATATAAAAAATTAATTAACATTTTAGTCTTTCTAACTTTTTTAGATTCTAATTTTTAGTTTTTGAATTTTTTTTGATAATTTTTAGTTTTCTGTTAATTTTTCATCAGTATCTTTAGTCTCTCATTTTTAGATATTTTTTTAACTAATTTTGAACAATAAAAATAAATGAAGAACTAAAATAGACAATGTTTTTTGAAAGACTATACTAATAGAAAATTAATGGAAGACTAAAAGATATCAAATATATTTTGAAGGATTAAAATTAGAATATAAAAAAATGAAAGTATAAAAACTTAATTAACCTAAAAAAAGAAAAAGAGAGAAAAATGTACTACGTGTTGTAACTCATAGAATTGGCCAACAGAAATTTCCAATTAGATTTATATTATCTCATGAATTCATTATATGTATATGAGCCTCTTTGGATACAAGACTATAAGTGTTTTTAAGAGCTTCTTTACTGGAACAAGATCTATATTTCAAATAAAAAAAAACACCTTAAAGTACTTGTGGCTTGTATCTAAACAGACCCTATATGTCATGAATCCATTAGTTGCGTTATTCCAGAACCACTAGCATGTATTAATTTAGTATTATAAATATCCTTTAGTTATATATATATAATTATTTATATATAGGAATGATATATTATGTTATGTTATTAATTGATGCTTGCAATATTATAACTGATATGTGAAGGTAAGAACATGAGAATTGTTATTGAGATTTAATATTTGAGAATTAAATCGATAAAAGATGATCTTTTTTTACACACATAATTAGCCACATGACATTTTATTCTAAAGTACCAATAAGAAAAAAAATGTAACTAAAACAAAATTAAATCTTTAAATTTAAATCTCTTTAGTTTCACCAACTTTTTCCTCATGATTTGAAAACACTTTCAATGAGATGATTATCTTAATGAATAAAACAATTTCCAAAAGTGTTTACAAATAATATTATTTTCGATTGGCACAATAATAAAAAAACTCAATCATGAGACTTAGAGAATTTTAAAAATAAAATGATATACTTTGATAAAAGTCAAATTAATACAACCACAATTTATTCCAACAACACTTAATGAAAAACATTTCAATAAATAACAATATCACCTCAGTGCATTCAAATAATTATCACATACTCAACTCACTGATTCTCAAAATCACTAGACTAGATTCTTTGGTTCTTGGAACTGGTGTGGAAATCAAAATTCCTAATTCACTAAGATCTGAGTTCATATTCATTCAATGATGTCTTGTAACACTCTTCATTAAATTAACAACCCATGCTAAAATAGGCTAAAAAGAATATAAAATTTCAAAATTATAATAGTTTGAAAATACTTCATGTATAATAAATAAAGTCAAATAATTGAATCTTTGCATAAATAAAACAAACATGGTAATCCCAGTGAATAAAAAAATTAAAAGGAGTTTACAAACAGTGTTATTCTCAGTTGGTGCGGTATTTCAGAAAATCAATCATGGTATCTGCAATGAATTTAAAATAAGATACTATATATATATATATACATACATATATATATATATATACACACACATACATACATACACACTCTAATAAAAGTCAAATTAAAAAATAACAATTTGTAATAGTCTCAAAAAATAAAATATTTAAATAAACATCAACTCTCAACACATAAAAAAAAATATCATAGACACAACTGAGTGATTCTAGGAATTACCAAACTCGACTCTTTGGTTCTTAGAACCAATGTGGATTTGAGATTCTTCAAGGGGTCTATGAGCTCATATCCATGAAATGACATCTCACAGCCTTTCCCATCATAGATGGAGGTATCGAGAATCTTTTTTCCATTCCAAATAGAGATATCAATAATGAATTACATCTCCATCCCAAATGAAAGTATCTATCATTTTTTTTGTGTGAATGTGGAGATATTTATTATATAATTCAAAATTGTCAATTTATCATATGGACAATGCATCATTCACGATTATAATTAAATAAACACACAAATATACAAATACCAATATTATAATACATTTGCAAGAAAATACCATAAAGTAACATCAATGTTTATATATATACCCCAAATTTTCCTTTACTACTTTTATATTAATAAAATTGAAAGCAATTTAACTTATGAATATATTATAATACATTATGAATCAAAAGTGGCTAGACATAACGGTGCATGCAATGGCACAATGTTCAAAGGAAAAAGTGAAGGATTCCTTAGAATGTGCGGAAGCGTATTGGACCTAGTACATTTAAATGTTATAAGATCATCATTGTCTTTCTAATCGAAAGGAAATAATTACCTCTTGAAGCGTGAATGCAATATCCTCCTTTTGGTTTGGTGAATCCTCTCTTAGCTTCCTTAATAGGCTACGAATGATAAATCTTTCGTACTATTCTTGAATAAGGGAGAGGGAAAATGTGTGGGCACTTTTCTATTTCAGAGAGATGATGACAATTGTTATATTTCTTTAAAGCAAATAGGATTAATATATAGGGAGACTAAGAAACCTAAACCTAGGTCTCTTGGGCCCTTGTCATACACTTAAGCTCAATAGCTTTTGTATAAAGAGCATTTCCAACAATCTCCCACTTACTCTTGAGTACAAACTTAAGCTTAAAGCCCAAAATCATGTAACTCACTTTTCATCATCAACTGAAAATGTCCCACCTTTTGTTTCAAGCTAGCACGAAGATCTACCATCTATTATTAATCCAGGCTCCTTATAATCAATAAATGAGTATATAATTCGGTGTTATTCCACTAAAAGTCCGAAGTTGAACTCCAAGATCAATAATAATTACATATATATATAACTCAAATATGCATTGCCGCTTTGTAATGTCGATAATTGATTGATGAGTTTTCTGTTACTCAATCAATTATTTATTCCCTCGACTTTGATAGTTTCTCTAATGGATTACATGCACTGGCCAGTGTCTTTAATGTCCAAGTACCGAAACATATCAAGGGGACATATCCTACAAATTCCATGTTGTTTATCTCATAAATACCGATAATCAAATAATTTTCCTCCCAAATTACCGAGTTATTGGCCGTCAATTGGTTCAGCCTCACCCGTTGGTAAATCAAAGAATGAAAATTTTTCAATTACCTATTTATAATAAACTCAGGATTAAGAGCAATCACTTAACTATAGTTAGCTAGAGATTAGATACTTATGACAGAAAAACAACCTTAATCAAATCTCTCCTTGACCCTTTCAATGCGAACATTAATTCACACCAATATTTTACGATGGTTTGGACAAGACCATTTCATAAAATATTGCAGCCTGAATAAACCACCTAACTTTATTTAACAACTATGAACCCATTCATCAATTGTAAGAACTTATGATCATGTCCTCCATAAATGTATCCATATGGTCATATACTCTACAATTGATCTAGACCTTAGTGTTTGTAAATTTTGTGTGCATGCCATAAATGAATAATACCTCATTTATAACTTAAAAAAATACAATGTCATGATGTCTTGCTCAAGAGCACAAAATAAACAAAGTGGAAATTCAATCTCCTAAAGCTATAACAAGTTTTGAATCTTCTTAAGACCTATAGATGTAACATGCCTCTTGAACACACGTTCAGGAAAACTCTTGGTAAAAAGGTCAGCAAGGTTTTCTTTCGATGTTATCTTGGTTACCACTGTGTCTCCTTGGAAATCTGAGTCTGTGTAACTAATGGTTTCAAGCCTCCCACTAGAATAGACCAACATATAATCTCTCGTTCTTCGAAGATACTTGAGTATATGCTTAACTGCTATCCAGTGTTCCTCTCCAGGATTAGATTGGTATCGACTAACAACTCTCACTGCATGGCAGATGTCTGGCCTGGTGCACAACATAGCATACATTAGACTACCTACAGCCGAAGGATAAGGTATTCTGCTTATATGTTCTCTCTGCTCAGGAGTCTTAGGAGAAAGCTCCTTAGAGAGATGAATCCCATGCCTGAAGGGTAAAATTCCCTTCTTAGAATTCTCAATGCTAAACCTGGCAAGGACCTTGTCAATGTAAGAGGCTTAGGATAATGCCAATAACCTATTCTTCTGATCTCGTAAGAGTTTAATACCAAGAATATAATTTTCCTCTCCTAAGTCCTTCATATCAAAATGCTTGTTCAACCAGGTCTTTATGTCTAACAATACATCTGTGTCATTTCCAATGAGGAGTATATCATCTACATAAAGCACCAGAAAAGCAATCTTGACATGCATTTGCCAAATCTCATAATTGAGACTTGCCGCAATAGGTAAGAGAATCCAGATAGACTTACGCATGGCTACTGGCGAAAAGGTTTCTTCATAGTTTACACCTTCTATTTGGGTGTATATAATGACCCAGGGTCTGGCGCGACTAGCGCGGAGTGCTGCGCGGTTAGCGCCAGGGCTTAAAATAGGGCCCCAGGTTCGAACTGGAGGCGCCAATAGCGCCAGCCATTCGGGAGGATGGCGTGAGTAGCGCCATCGTGGCGCGAGCAGCGCCAATAGTGTCCAGAGGGCCATTCCTCTAGGGTTGTTGCACGGTCAACGCTAGAAGTGGCGTGATTAGTGCCAAACCCACGACAGGACGGCGCGATTAGCGTGAGCATCCACGCGGTTAGCACCAGTATGGGAAAAATGGTCCCTAGGTTCGAACTGATGGCACTAATAGTGTCAAGGGCCACGCGATTAGCGTGGGGAATTCAAACCTATGGCCTGAATTTTGGCATCTGGCCCGAGTAGCATGGGAGTTGGTGCCAGTAGGTGGCGCGATCAGCGCGGGACCTCTGACAGGGCCACTATAAAAGGCATTTCATGCGATTTATGAAGGCCAAAAGCCTTCATCTTCATCCTCCAGCCATTTTCTGTCATTGGAGAGCTTTGAAGCTTCATACCACCTTCATTCTTGACCAAAACACTTCCCTTCAAACATGAAACTTGTAGGGAACCCTCCTATGAGCTAGAATCCTTCATCATTTTTCCCTAAAAACCATCAATCGGAGAGATCCCTTTCTCTAGGGAACTTTGGAAAGCTTGAGTTTTGCCGAGAAAGACGGCAATTCAAGGATGCTAAGGCTTGGGGAAGTGATCTTCTAGCATTCCTTGACCGTTTAGAGGTAAGAAACTTAAGTTTTACTGATTGATTTGTGAGTTTGCTTTTGGGATGAATAGTGACCTTTTTGAGCTAGAGCTTGAATTAGGCTTGGGTCCTTTAGAAAAGTATGTTTAGTAGGTTGTTGTGATAAAGGATTAGCTTTGAAATGTTAGTTTCAGGGACTTTGGTTCTTAGCTCTGAGAAATGCATGTGTAGGTAGTCTGTTGGTTAATTGATGATTATAGAACATGCATGAGCCTTGATTCTTGCTATTTATGTGCTCGAGAGGCTTTATGAACTGCGATATTGTGTGGAAGAAACCGTTCAAGCCGTGTGGTTGATTCTTGAGTATTGGCTTGTATAGAGCTTTGATCTCTTTGTTTGGACTTGTATAGCTTTGAGTTAGTTGATTCTATAACCTTAAGATAGAAGCATAGAGGCTTATATGGAAAGGAATGATGTTTCCTTACATTGTGATGGTTGAGAACCGTGTTTTACACTTATGCCTTGTGAGGTAGAATTGGTTTTGATTATGCTTGTATGCCTTGTATAGGGCGTGACACCGAGGGTGTCATGGCGTAGACCACCGTTCAGGGGTTGAACGACAGAGCACGACTTTGCCAGGTAAGTTCTTAGTTTCTTGGGAGTGTTTCCCACTGTTGTGTTCCACCATACTCTGAAGGAGTGATGGTTGCATTCATGATGCATGTGTATTGAATGGTTGTTGTATTCCTCGTGATGATATGTATGCATAATTCTATGCTTTGTATGTATGGATACCTGTTGGATAGATCTTCTGGCCAGTTAGATAGATATGGACCTCCCTAGGAGAAGAGCGCACATCCTAGTTTGGTTTGCTCACGTAAAGGGTGATGATGATCCCTTAAGACCAAGAGATAGGTGGTCCTGTCGCGGTTGAAGCCTATTCTCGGAGGTGCCATATACGTGCATCCATGCGTAAGGGGTAGCTCCCGATGGGATGGCACGGATGTGAGTTCCGGTCTCACACCGAGGACTGAGAGTCCTGATGCTGATGATGATGCATCGTGGCGGCGTAGTTCCGCAGATATGCATTAGAGCTAAATGATTGGCTATGTATTGTTATGAGGGCCGGGAGGCCATTGATTGTGATGCCTTTGATGATGTGTGTCATGGAAGTGAGCCAGGGAGGAGGAGAAGCCTCCAAGAGCCCTGAGCTTACTAAGATGTGTATCTCACCCCGTGTGGAGATTATGTTTTGCAGGTGACTCATCTGGCAGAGATGACGGTTCCCAGGCAGACGGCCCCAGTAGGGAAAGCTGTTGCAGCATTTTGCGAGCTGGGAGGCTCATTTTGTATATGTTAATATACCTTGTACCCTTGTAGAGGGAAGATATATGTGTATGCACATACTGTGGTTATGTTGATGTTTTGTACATGGACTGTATATGATTGTATGCCCTCGTGTGAGGAAGTGATCTTTGAGATCAAAGAACTCGGTGCTTATTCTGTTGTATAGACACTGTTGTCTTAATGATGTATCTGTCGTTAGTTTGGATCTCTAAGGCTGGCTTATGGTTATGATGTGTACCATACATAATGAATCAAGAAATACGGTATTATTATCGCTTCCGTGGCTTTTTAATTTAAGTAATTACTGTGCTTATCTGATTAAATAATTGTTAATACACCGGATGCATACAGGGTGTTACAGTGTACCCTTTTGCCACCAATCTAGCTTTGAAGGTTTCAACCTTTCCGTCTGATCCTCTCTTTCTCTTGTAGATCCATTTACACCCAATGGGTTTTATCCCTTTAGGTGCTTTTACAAGAGACCAAACCGAGTTAGAATGCATACATTCCATCACACAGTTCATAATCCTAAGTCATTTTTGAGCATCAACATCTTCAAGTGCATCGTCATAACTAGTGGGATCGTCATCTCTTTCAATGGTGACAACTTGGTATGATTCTCCCAACAAGAGATATCTTGCGAGTTTACAAATCATTCTCCCACTACGACTTTGCCTAACTTGTTGTGCATCTACAGGAAGATCCAAGTTAGGTGGATCAATAATTTCTTGAAGATACTCAGTAGGTGGGTTAACCAATCCTTGATTTTGTTCTTTAATAAGTGGCACTTGCATTTCTATATGTTGTAGATCATTATGCTGAAATTCTGGTTCTGTATCTAGTTCCTGTGTATGTTCACCTTTAGATATATTTTTCTCTCTTTGAACAAGCATAGGAACATAAGATGGAACCACTTGATGTTAAGGTAAAACTTGACCTGAGATGAGCTCATCAAGAACAATCAAACTCTTTGGTTTGTAACTTGGTATATAGTCCTCCTCTAGGAAAGTCGCATGAGTGCTTAATAAGACCTTCTTACCTTTTGGACTATAAAACATCCAACCTCTAGTTCATTTAGGATAGCCTACAAACATGCTCACCTCTGTACGTGAGTCCACTTTATTTGGCTTCTGTTGTAAGACATGTGTCGGAGCAACCCAAATTCGAATATGGTTCAAACCAAGTGTGCGCCCTATAATAACCTTGGGTAAAAAAAAAAAAAAAAAAAAG
>PYAF01002836.1:471330-521081 GCA_007407185.1 Glycine tomentella | reverse complement strand
TATACAGATTGAGTAATCCGTATGCTGATATCGCCAGGGGCATTTTCGAGATTTCAAAAAAAAAAATGGTGTTGAAGAACTTTTGAATGGTGTATGTAGTAACACTCGTACAATTTTATAAAAATATAGCATAACATGGCGGAGCGGAGCGGAGCCGTCCCGTGCGTATGCGCACGGGTCCAAAACTAGTATATATATATATATGTAACTGTTTAGAATTTGAATTATTATTTTATATTTTTTAAGTTTATAATATTGTTCAAAAATCAAATACCTATTTATAGGAAAATTTATATTAAAATCAAATTTACAATAAACAATTAATGTATTTTATGTTTTTTAACTAAATTTACTCCTCTTTAAAAAAAAACTAAATTTGTTTATTTTAGTTAATTTTATGAAATAAAATATTTTTATCATTTTTGACAACAGATCCGCCAACTCACTCCTAAGTTGGATGGGCTACATTTTTTAGTTCATCATTAAAAAGCGTGCACCCATCCTAATCCATTTCGACGGATTAATGATGAGATGAGTCAAAACAGGTGAATTAACCCACTTTGTTACTCCTATAAAAGTCCACTTCCTTTGAAAACATTTTTAATTAAAGAATATTTAATATATTAATAATATTATGTCCTTGGATTTTTCTGAATTATTAACAAAAAAATATAATTAGATCATTATCTTCTGTAAAAAAATTGAGGCAATCTTCTGTAACTTTTATAATTGGGTTTAGGTACTTAGAGTTACTTTATAGTGGCAGGAAATACTAAAGACATAATGTTTTGAGAACATTTTTAATTAAAAAATTAATATAGTATTAAGAATAGTAAGTCCCTGGATTTTTCGTGAATTTTTTTTAAGCCAAATTTATAATTAGGTCATTGATCTTCTGTAATTTTTATAATTGGATACTTATGAGTTAATTTATAGTGGCTGGAAATTACTAAAAAAAAATATATATATTGTGACAATGTTACTAACTTTAGTGGGATTGTGTATTTTATCTCAAATATAAGAAGACAAAATATAACATACTAAGTAAGAAAAATAGTTAACCATATTTAATTACTTTAATTTTAATTAGAAAGTAATTTTTTTCCAACTTATTCTTCATTGACTTGATATTAAAGATAAGAAAAAATCATTAAAACTAACATCTCAATTAAATGAAGTATATTTTAAATATAATAATATTAAATAAGATAAAATTAGTTTAAAAAAAATCATATTTGAGACCAAGAAAAAAAATTATATTTAAGACAATAAAAAATTTGTCTATATATAAGAATAAATAAATATTTATTTATTTATAAATATTATCTTAATCAGTTTCACAAAATATTATATTAATCATTTGAGACCTAAAATCTTTGTACTTTGTGTATACAAATCGATATGTTGCCCTTTTATTACATTTTTGTTAATTATTGGATGAAATTTTGGGATAAGAGACCTAATTTGAATAATTTTAAAACTATAAGAATAAAATGCGAGCAATTACAATTAAGGAAACTAACATTGTATATAGGCTAAAGGCATAAAGACCAAAAGTTCTACAATAGTTCTTTATTTGGAAGCAAAGATTTATTGGATTGATTGAGAAGTTTATCTACCATACCAATAAAAAGAATTTACTATTGCAATGCTTGACAAATCTTATCTGCTAGCCTAATTACAACTAGCAGAAGCACAAGTTTGGTCCAAACATATCTCTTGTATGTAATCAGTATTCAATATTTCTTGATCATCTTCATAATTATAAAACGCCAAGTTCACGATAATTTGTATTAAATTATGTTTGACAAATTATTTTTAATTTTTTTCTAGTTAACTGATAATCAAAATTTTTTAACAAAATTTTTGAGTTATTTTACTAGTTTTTAGTATTTTTTTGAAATTTTTATTTAAGTAAAATTTTTTAAAATATCAATTTCTAGTTTTTTTATATTTTATATTTTATTTTAAAAATATTTATTTAATTAGTTTATTATCTTTTTTTAATATGTCATTTATATTTTTCAATTACTTTAATAACCAATTTTATCAAATATTTATAATTTAATAAATTAATTTAAAAACTTTGGATTATCAATTTTCAGCTTCGACTATCAATTAATTTTTTAATTTTTAATTAATTTTTTAGCTAGTTTTAGGAAAGATACGTGAAATTTAATTCAGTGATTCACTCTCCCATTTTGCATCCGCGTGTGCGTGAGTTAAGTGAACAAAAATTGAGTGTTGCTATAATGCGCCATATAAATTCTACATATTTTAATGCTTTTTTAATAGACTCGAAAGAGTTATAGTGATCATGATTATAATAGATTTTTTCAGATGAAAGATGTGTTATTTTAATTCCAAATGTGACTAGTGTTACCTCTTTTTACAATACTAATTTAAATACAAAAAATATTATCCACGTAGTACAATTGCTAAATTAAAAAAAAATGTTACCTAACAAAACTATTCTACATAGATCTAATGCTAAAACAAAAAAAAAAAAAAAAATCGAAGCACTTTTGACAATAATATGATCTTGTCTAATAAGAGTTGTCTTTCTACTTTTTCATGATTATTCATGAGGTTTGGAAAACACAAGAACAAATATAGATATTTGGTGAAATTAGTTTAATAACTAGGAAATTAAAAAATTAGTTTATTACATTATTTAGTTATTGAAGTAACTGAAAAATATAAAATGATAAAAAAAATATTTATTTATTTAAAAAAGATAATAGAAAAATGAATAATTATATCAATGATAAAAGTCAAAGAAAATATTAAAAAAATAGAAGTTAATTTTTTAGAAAATGCTACTTTAGATCAAATTTCAAAAAAATACTAAAAATTATTATAAAAAAATTATCAAATAATTAAACAAGATTTTCAACTAATAAAAAATTTAAAAGCTAACTCAAATATTTTGCTCAAGATAATCATAGGCTTTTGAGTTCTTGTACATCTCTTAAATCAAATATTTGCTCCAATTCCTCACAATTAGATATTTTAAAATTGTGCAACTTTCCTAAGCTTCCAACAAATGGCAGGAAATAGTTTTAAAATTTGGACATCCCTTCACACATATAAAGGTCCACTAACAAGTAACAACACATGAAATACATAGATTAAAAATATTTTGTTAATGAGCTTATTAAATAACACAATTTTAACTTTAATTCCTCTTCCGATGTTTTTTTAGAAAAGGAATTCCTCTTATGATGTTAATCAAGCACTCAACATACAATATAAAAAATCGCAGTTTTACATAGCCTAAAATCACTGATCACAGGAACAATGACGATACAAGTTAAACCATTTAAAGAAATATTTAAAGTTTCAAATTAAATTATAAATTGCTATTAAGGCTAGTTATTCTCTTCTTCAATGTTGTTGAATATTCTATTAAGATAGATACTTTTTTTTTACTCTAAAGTTGATGGATATTTATTGAAGTTGATGAACATCAAAAAAGACAATTACATTACTCACTATGATTTGGTCCAATTGAACATGGACCTCCTCAATCCATCACTAATCAAAAAAAATTTTCAGCAAATGATACATTAAAAAAAATATTTATCAAAACATATATGTACCAATTTTATTCACCAAATAGTACATATTTATTATTTATAGTGTAAATTCGAGATAGAGGAACCCGAATTTTACATTATATTTTTTTTAAAAATTTTAAAACTCAGTCAAGAATTCGGATTTCCCAACTCGAATTCTTAAACTGTTTTTCTTTTTAAAGATAATAAAATAATAAAAAATTATTCAAAAAATAATAAAATTAAAGAATGTAAATAAGGACAAATTAATGTTTTATTTTTCTTTTATGCCATTTTTTAAGATTTATATTAAAATATATAAAATAAAAAAATGATAATTTAATATAAATTAATATTTATATTTGTTTAAGTTATGATAAATAATGTTGATTATTGATTGCGAAAAAATGAGAAAAATTAATTAATATATCTTAGTTATTTTATATAGAGAAAAATAAAATAAAAAGGGGAAATAATTAAAAAAATTTGATTAAAAACATCGTGAATAAATAATTAGTATATCTCAATTATATTATACAGAGAAATTAAAACATTATGATAATTGAGATGAGAGACAAAGAGACAAACATAATAAATAGAACATAATAAAACAAAAATAACGGAAAGTTCTAACAATAACAATTGAAATACGAAAATAATCAAACTAATCATAGTTTGAAAGATGTTGTGCAGTTAACATGTCTTCTTCCATTTGAATCATTGTAGTAGTTGTTCATCATGCACAACATTTGCATTGATTATTGCAACATGTCGATCGGTTATTGGGGCTTGTTGGGTTACTGGTTTGTTAAAAATAGCTAACATTTGTATTGGACAAAATCGTTTCCAATAATTGGATTTTGTTAACACATTTAACACGTCTTCATTGTTTTTCAACTCTATTATGTCATATTCATTACTTTTTCTTAATATTTTGCATGGCCTGGTTGTCGAAAAAATAATTTTCTAAATGTTTTGCATGGCCTTAGTATAACCATGTCAAGCATAAACCAAACAGTTGATGTCGTAGTCCACTACGATGCCTATGTAGTCGATTGTAATGTTGACGTAGAGTTTAAGAGTGAAAAAGGATAGTTGTTTCTATAAAGAGAGGCATGACCGTGAATGTCTTGAAAAGAAAAATCCAACAAAAGATGGGCTAAACCAAGGTTAAAGCATCACAACAATCATTTATCAATACCTCGTAATTATTGGGTCAGGCATGTTCAATTACCATGTTGTTACCATCAATGACGATGAGGATATTGGCGACATGTTCAATGTCTATCATCGACATCAATGCTTGAGTTGCTAGTACAATACGAACAACAACCTTTTTCTACCACTAATCCATCACCACAAATTAAGCAAACAAAACATATTGACTACCATACTCAAAGCCAACATGAAGGTCTATCTTCTTATAGCCCAAACCCATGCATGCCCACAAATGATTGTTACATCCCCCATTTTGAACTCGATGAATTTGGTGCACATATTAGCTCATACACACAACTGCTTAGTGGATCAATAGACAATTGTGTGACGGCTCCCCAACCTTTGCACCTAAATGAGCCCCCATCCTAAATGCCCAACCAACTACTCACATTCGTGTTGCTCAATCTCAAAGAAACGAATGTCATACGACTATCATCGTGAAAACGGGTTGTCGGATGAAGTAGTTGGTGACTTCAATGACAATGAAGATGAAATTATACTAATCTATGATGACAACAACATCAACGACAACCCGAATTCTTAATTGGATTTTGAAATTTAAAAAAAATACAATGTAAATTCGGGTTCCCCCAACCCGAATTTACACTGCTAATAGTAAACATGTACCATTTGGTAAATAAAATTGGTACATGTATGTTTTGGTAAATATTATTTTTTATGTATCATTTGGTGAAAAACTCTATCAAAAGACGAAAAATCTTAAGAAGGTAAAGCGTGTGCAACACAACTTCTTTTCTCTTCGTGAAAGAAAGAGATTCCCTCCTTGGGCTCCTAGAATGACCCTACAATCAGTATGTGCAGATAATTAAAATGATATACCTACTACTCATTAATAAATGGGATGATGATGAGTATCAAGGTATATAATAGCCATTATACTAAAATTATTTAAAGTTTTCTTTTTAAATTATTTTTTTTAACTTATAAGATTGAAATATTGTACCGTATTAATTTTGTTTGGGCTTGCCTAAAACAATGTCGTCGTGGAGGGCCTTATGTCAAAACCAAATATATGGAAACATTATTAGAAAATGTGTTTTTACGACGTTGATTTAATGTCAGTTGACAAAAAATCGTCTTAGAAAGAAACATGGTGGTATTTTTGTAAATAAATACAACCATTCTACAACGGTTTTGCGAAAATCGTCTTAGAAGATTTTCCTCTATTTTTAATATTTGATGTCTCCCTCTACTCTATCACGCTCTCTGTATTCTGACTCTCCCTCTCACTCTCCGACTCCCCCTCTAGGGTTCCCAAAAAGGTCTTGTAATTTGTTGGAATCGGTGGTGTCTTCACTTCCTCCAGGCAAATCTGAAACTACCTTGACTCTGATCTACCACAGCTGAGGAAAATAGCAACGCCGAAACACGCTCGTCTTCACGATCTTGCGATCTAGTGTAGCGTGTCCAACAATTCTGCTCTCTGATGAGTCTGCATAGAGTGAAGAATCGTAAGGCCACCCGTCAATGAAGAATCACACGATTCATCTAAGAATCACGATTAAACACGATTCCATCCCCGCTTCTAAAAGGAGTGGACGAGGCCCAGTCTTCGACTTCGGTTTGGGCTCGCTTCAAGAAGATGATAAGGGAGGCCTATTACAGCGTGTGTAGTGTCCTCGAGGCCGCTGATGGTGGGGCCAAGTTCAAGGAGGACGTTTGGTCCAAGCCCGATGGCGACGGTGACATTAGCGAGGTTGGGGTTAATGTCTCTGTTGTTTATGATGTCATACCACCTGACGTATATCGTGCTGCCAAGGGTGCTCCTACCGATCAAAAACCTGGCCGTGTGCCTTTATTCGTTGTTGGAATCAGCTCCGTTAGTATCACTCTATCATCTCAACTCATTTTTTTATTACCTTTTTTTAGACTAATTAATTTTCCCCATTGTCTTTTTGTTCAGGTTTTACACCCAAAGAACTCGTTTGCCCCTACACTACATTTCAACTATCGCTATTTTGAAACCGATGCTCCTAAAGGTAAATTACATTATGCTTTGCTCATTTCCAACCTCCTCTTTATATAATTTTAGTAGTATTTTTTGTTATATTACTTTCAACACCTGTGTTGTGATTCACAAGTTCTTTTTATATTGCTTCTTTCATGCTTGTCTTTTTGCTTATTGTTGTTTGGGCTTTATGTGTGTGTTTGGGACTGTTTAATATTTAATTACTATATAGAAGCTAATATGATCTGATATATGCTCTATCTTTTTCAAGCTTGGTTACCTCGGGTTCAACTTTGTATTTGTTATCAGTTGCTTATATATAAATCACAACTATATATATATATATAAACAAAAAAAAACAACAACTATATGTATATGTTCGTCTCAAAATCTTAAAATAAATATTAAACCAAAGAGATGTTAACATAAGAGCATAAAGTTGTTGAATCCTTTCTTAAATGTGTTGTTATTGATCGTCAAGTTGTTGCTTTCTGCAGATGCTCTTGGAGCACCTAGACAGTGGTCGTTTGGTGGGGGAACTAACTTGACACCAACTTACATTTTTTAGGAGGATGTTAAGCATTTCCATTCAGATGTGCTTAGGACAAATATTGGTTTCTGACATTCTTATGATTTAGAACCACTAATGACTTTTTTACTTGGTAAAAGATGAAAGAAAAAATCAATTTCCTTTGTTCTAAAATGTCACCACACCTTGATGATTTTGGTCCTTTATGAGAGTACCTTTAATATATTTTTGTAGTTTTAGGTGGGTTTTCTTGAGTTGATTTATGCAGCTTGGTTCATTTAAAATTGGAGGCATTGAAATGGCGATGATGTTGACGACAATGACATTGGACAATGTTGTGGTGGTGGTGATGGTGGAACAAAGGTGTTGCACATTGTGAGATGAAGGGTAAAACCATTTATCAAACCAATAATTACTTTTTAGTAATTTTGTTTAATATACCATATACTTTAGATTTTAATATTTGGAACAATGTATTTTTCGTAAGTATGAATCAACAATTTTTTTATATGAAAAGTATGAAATTAACAATTTATTGCTTTGTTAATATGAGAATATTTAAAGTGAAAGAATTAATTTGTTATTTAGAAAAGGGGTTTGGTTGAGTAAGCAACTAAGGTGTGTGAGTATTATATGGCACAAAAATTTGGTAAATCAAAATTTATTCGTGAGAAATTGTAATAGAAAGAATTAATGGTTTATTATAATATATCTTAATACTTATCCAAAAGTTCATAAAACACGTCAAATTGAATTTGGAAAATGATTGGTATGCAGCCAATAGGATTTATATTGGATAAGAGATAGAAAGGCAAAAGAGAGAAGTGAAAGACATGGTAGATAATATAATGTAACTAAAGAAAGAAATAAAGAGAAAAATGAAGTAAAAGAAAGGTAAAAACACATGATTTTTTAATTTATTTTTACACTAAAGGTATATTATATATTCTAAAATAAAATAAAATTGTCAAATTATTTTTACTTTGTGGGAGATTAAACTTGTGCAAAAACTTGATATGTTTTTCTGTGGAGAATATCTTGTTATGTGCATAGTAGTCATTGTCCTCTTTTTTCTTTTATCACATTTTTCTATTAAAAAATGTTACAGTAAACGTGAAAATTCCCCTTTTACTTACTTTGTATAGATAATTTTATTTTGTTAGTGATTGATTGAGGGTACTTGCCATTTTTTTTTCAATTGATCTCTTTACAGAATGTTGGCACAATTTGTGAACAGTTACTTGCTCTGAGGACAAGCAACTTATCTAACAACTTAATGTCAATGTATAAATCAGAGCTTCCATTACTTAAAAACATCAAAATTGCGGTTCTAAATAATACTGGTGTAGATTGGGAGCAGAATCCCTCTATCTTTTGTCGACTTGTGTTTCCAGCATAAATTTCCCTAATGTATAAATAGGATTTGCTAAATATTTTCTTTTTAACTGGGCAGGTTGAGTTGCTTATAGACAATCATTGACAACAATTGAAGAGCTACATATAATGGCAAACAATATAAGCAGAATACTGGCGTGTTGTCTTTGATTCAATATGCTTGCTAAATATGTTAGAAGTTATGAGCTAACTTGGAGAGCAGTTTAATAAACATTGGAATGCCACAATCTTTTAAGTACCTCAAGATGTTCATTTTGAGGCATTTGAAGAATTGGGCTACCCTTCTCCAATCGAGTCTATCAATTTGATTTATTTGTATTTGGTATATTTTGTTTCATTTTGGAGAAGTTTTATTAAAATAGGAATTATTTGATTTCTCAAAATTCTGAGATTAGGTATGTTCTTCTCAAACTTTTGTGCTTTATATATAACCTTTTAGCAATTGAAAGTCTAAAGCATCCTTTATGGGCATCACTTCTGTGTATTATTTTGTCATGTATTTTATCTGAGTTTTTTTAATAGTATTATTCTTGAGTTTATCTTATGGATGTTCAATTCCACCTGCTAGTATATGTTTGAAGAGATTCTTAGAACTTATGTGTTACAAACCTCACAGGCAGGAAATTTCTCCAGAGAAGAGGATGATGTTCTATCCCAAGCTTCCAAAAATAATTGGTTCAGACTCTCTTGAAGATCGAATAAGGTCTATTCATGGTTTCGAGAGAAGGAAGAATGCGTCATCTTGTCATGTGTTTGGTCATACTCACTTCTGATTGAGTATAAATTCATATATGTCACATTTTGTTTGGTAATTAACTCTAAAAATTGTTACAAGAATACTTTTAATAGTTATGATAAAATCAGTTCTAAGTTTAAGTTTTCATCATAAGAGGTATCAATTTTTTTAAATTATCAATTTTCTTGTATTATCTTTCTGAATTATTTTACCAGAACTATGTGTAAATCCTACTGTTTGTACCTTGACTCTAAATTATATAGAACTAAGAATTGATCTTAATGTAGTAAATAATTTTTACCATTTAAACTACATGCAGGCATTTGCCGTTTCTACAAGCCCACCCTGTTCCTGTTCATTTTGGAAAAGTTCAAGGTATTCTATTTTATGGGAGAAAATACTGCAACTATTTAGTATACTTACAATTTTATGTGGTACTTCATATTAACTTAAAATGGTAAGTTACCAATCAATAGCTGCACATTATTGGTGTTAGCATTCTAGATAATATTACAAATTTTATTACTAGTTATGCTGTTAGCATTCTAGATTTATCGATATGAAATATCTCACAAATGGTGCTGATAATTTTTGTAAGGCCACCACTGATAATTCATTATTTTAATTTATTTTATTTTAAAAAAATATTCTAAGATGATTTTCTCAAATATCGTTTTAGAAAGTCTACATTCTAAGAAGAAAATCATCTTAGAATTCTCAATTTTTTAATTTTTTTTATAAAAAAATATATTCTAAGTTGGTTTTCACGTAAAAATCATCTTAGAATAGTGATTTTTTAAAGATGGGTTCTCACGAAATTGATATTGAATCTCCCATTCTAAGACGGTTAAGGAACCGTCGTGGAAAGTCAACACTTTCCACGACGTTGACTTTAAAGATGGTTCAAAAATCATTGTTAAATGTCTCAAAGAACCATTGTTGAAGATGCTTTTTCTAGTAGTGAAAATGTTTAGCCCCTAAAAATCTAATAGTTTTGATTATAACAAAAGATATTAAATTTTGATGAACTAATGAGGTTTACTGAAGTGTGTATGAAAAATATGTGATCAATGTTGTTATATGGCCTCAGACGTGAAAAACTCAATTTAAATAGCGAGGGTCCAATGCGTTAAAAATGAACATTTGTCCAAAGCTTTTATAAATTCTTATGCGTCAAAAGTGCTTTACAAAAAAGTTGCATCATAAGCTTTCTTGAAATATCCAACGTCCAATTTGTTAGATACAGGGGGAGTTGAAAGAAGGAGTTGCAAGTTTCTCAAAGCAAGGCTAATATAGTTGACTTGTTGTTTTAGCTTTTTACATGCCCAATCATTTTGATGACATTTGTAATTTGTCTAAGTAATTCAAGTACATAGTCTAGTGATCCTTGCATTGCATAATTCATTAACATGGATTCATATGTAGAATATAGGATTACATGCTTGCATTTGCAAAAGAAAATCACATGGCTTAATGTTTTGGAAAAATCAGTTTATGCACTGCTTTAATCGATTACCATTACTTTGTAATCGATTACATGCTTGTGTTTATTTCTGGAAAAGTCATGATGAACACTTTAATCGATTATCTATCTTCTGCAATCGATTACCAAGTGTTATTTCAAAATATGTCTATCTGTGTTAATCGATTACAACAAATCATAATCAATTACTTAGTTCATTTACATATAATGAAGAGTCTACCTTAATCGATGACAGTAAGGCGTAATTGATCACAAAGGCTTGTTTTCAGTTTGAGCTTATATGTGTTAATCGATTACATCATGTATTAATCGATTAAATTATTTGTGAAAGATTTCCAGAAAGCTCAAGAAACATATTAATCGATTATTTGTTTAATTTAATCGATTACACATGTCAAAATAATCGATTACCTGAACGGATTAATCGATTACAATTAGTTAAATCAATTTTTTATATAAAGGCTTTTTAGGTCAACACTTCATAAGTTTTGCAAATTTTTAAGAGCTAAATATTCTCTGAGTTTTAGACTTATCCAAATGTTCTAAGTGCATTAAAAAGGGAAAGAAACTGATTTTTACATGTTGAGTCACATCTTGTGAGAAGAATCAAAGAGTTAATTTTTGAAGATGATGTGTTTGTAACAAAAAGAGATTTCAAGGAAGACTTGTTGTGTATTGACATTCATTCAACCTGATTGATTGGTAACATCAAACATTCATTCTATCATCTGTTAAGGATCTCAAGTTGTGTATTTCTTGAACTCTTTCTTTTAGAGTTTCTGTTTTAGAATTCAGTGGTGCAAATCATTTTAGTTCTTTCAAGCTTTCTTGAGTAGGGTTCTAAAGGGGAAAAATCTGAGTAGATTTCTCAGGATCTTTGTGATTTGTATTCTAATAGGGTTTTAGAATTCAGTATCTTTATCTAGGATTAATAGAGATTATCACTTGTATTGCTTGTAAAATAATAATTTGATTTAGTAAAAACTCTAACCTAGTGTTGGTTGGAAGACATTGGATGTAGCCTCCAAATTTGTGAGGTGAACCAGTATAAATTGTTGTGTATGGTGTTCTTTATCAGTGTTTCTTTTATTGCTAATATTTGGAAATCAATATATAATCAACAAGAAGCATTTCATTCATTACATGCATTCTATGGTGAATCGTGATTGAAAGAAAATTCTGTTTTTAATAAAGGGTAATTGAGTGATACGATCCAAGTTTTAATTCCGCAAATTGTTTTAAAAAAAAGTTTTAAAAAACTGTTTTAACCAATTCACCTCCCCTCTTGGTTATTTGAAGTGTGTTCATTGTATTTTCATAACTTGCTGCTTTCGTCCAACATTCTTAAGAAAACTTACACTTATGATTTATATACTCACTAAGTTTTCTTCATCCAAAATGAACACGTACTTGAGCTTTTTATTCTATTTAGTTTGAATTCTAAGTTTAATTGTTCTTATATTCTTTCTGGTATAATCTTAGTATGATATTTCCTCTATTTTCTTGAATGTGATGTAACATTTCAATATCAAAGCGTTTCATGAAAAAACAAAAACAAAAATGTCTTAGTATAAGTATTACTCTTGGTCAGAAGCAATATATTTCTAGAGAAAGGGAAGCAAGGGAGTGCACAAAAAAGAAATGGTAAAGAAAAATATCGAGTTATATTTCAAATAAGGTCAATACCTTTTAAGGAAACAAGCTTCTCTCTCCTTGGAGAAATAGATACGTCAAAAGAAATAATATGTCAAGCTTTCCATGTATTAAATGAAGACTGAAAACGAAAAGATTTTCAAGTGCTCTTTCTCACAACAAAAAGAAAATCATCTTTATAGCCTATATAAAGACTTGAATAGAGGATCATAGTAACTAAGTGAAAATTTCTTGGACAAAACCTTCTAATAAGCTATGTTAAAAGCATGACTTTTAAAATCGGGCGGGGTACTAGTTCGATTAGGAACAAGTCTAATAACCTGTCCATTTATACTAAAGAATCAAACTATTCTAAAACTGGTGCAAATCAGTCAAATCGACTAAATGTAAACTTTCTATTGTTAGTGGATATTATAGTATTTTATTAAAAATTAAAAATAAGTATTATAATGTATTTTATTTGAATTTTTATTTTTATTGTGAATTTTAAAGCCTATAAAATAATGTTTTGTTTTTGTTTTAAGTGTTATAAAATTATGATATTATATTTATTTATTACTAATATATGTACTATTTAATTATTATTATTTTATTAATACCGATTAGATCACGGTTTAGTTACGACTGAATTAATGAACCTTGAATCAATAGTTTATTTAGTTCAAGCAACAATCCAATTTAAAAAATATTGGTTAAAAGACATTTTGAATATAAAACACCTTGTACTAAAATAATTTATCCTTTTCTATATATATAAGAAAACAATTTATGCTTTGGCTTGTAAAGTTATATTTTGTGGTAAACTTATTTATCTTCACCTTGTGAGTTGACTCTTTGTAATATTTAAAAAAAGTATTGTTTGTGAAAATAAGAGTAATTTTCTTCTCCGTTTGATTCGTCGTCAAGACCCATTCCTTTATTTTTAAATTTAAATAAAAAAGTAGTATTTTAATTAAATAGGGAATAAATTGAAATAAGTAATAATTTAATTAATAAATAGCAAAATGATCATGTGGGAGGAACTTAATAGCCATTGGTTTAAAAAATAATTGTTGCAAAACCCCTAAAATTTTGTAGGGGCACTATAAAATTTCTCATAATTTAAACCATTAAAAGAAATATTTAAAATTTCAAATTAAATCATAAATTTAAATATAATTTTCCTTTAATGCTATTTATGATCTTCTTCAATGCTATTTATTACAAGGTTTGTCATTAGCAAAAATGACTCGGTGCTAGGTGAAGTTGCGAAACGTCTAAAGCAATTTCAACATTAAAAATACAAACAATTAATGCTATTAAAGGCATAAAATAGTTTATATTACATTCTATTCTCTAAATTCTAAAATAATTATCGTATTAAACAAACAAATAAAAAATAAAAATATATTTATAAATTTAATTTTGCATCATTAATTTATTTATAAATTTTGTAATTCATCATTAATATATAAAAATATAAAAAAATAATTAATATTATAAAATAATAATTATTTAAAATAATTATAATGCATTGAATGAAGTTCTATATTAAACATTAAACACTATTAATAGAGGTCACTCCCAGTGTTATCGAACCTGGTTCGGTCTGGTTAGTCGGACCGGGATCCGATGGATTAACTTGACCGATTTTACTATTGGACTGATCATGCAAATGATCCAGAATAATCCGGTCAAATTCGACCGGGTAGGATACTAGATCCCAATTTCACTAGTTCGACATGTGAGGTTTTAAATTTTTATTTTTAAAAAAAAATAGATTTTAGATCATTATCAATTGTTATTTTGGATTTTGGAATATATATGAATTTTCTTAATTAAATAATGTTAGTTATATACTTGTATAATATATATATATATATATATATGTATATATGTATAATTTTAAATTTTAAATATATATTAGATCAAACTGAATCAATTACTAATCCACCAATTGAATCATTGACCAACTAGCTTGAACACATCAATCGAATCATTGCACATAATAGTTATATATACTCCCATGTGATTGCATGCTAGTGTTCTTTATTTTATCATAGAAACATCCATTGGCGCCATTAATGGCTCTTGAAACCCCATTTATGTCCTCTAGTATCATTCTCAGCACAAGGTCTCGTAAACCCTCTACTGACTCGGCAAACACCTTGCTGCAAAGGGTTGCTTTGTCACATTCTCCACCACAAAGCCCACGGGTGAATGCATGCGCTCCGCCAGTAGCAACAATGTCACCATCAACGATAGCTCACCCACACCCATCGGTGATGGTTTCTTTAGCTTTGATTTCTTCGACGACGACCACCCCACGAGGCACAATCTTTCTAGCACCATAGCACACCTCGATCAAATTAGGAAGCAAGTCATTTACCAAATGATAAGAATTACACCGATGCAAAACGCCCCATTTCATGCATCGTCAACAACCACTTCCTTCCATGGGTCAACGGAATTGCTAGATATATCTTATCTAATATACGACATTCCTTGCGCTCTTCAATGGATCCACTCTGCTGCTACCTTCACCACCTGTCACCATTATTTCAAAAAACTGTCACCTTTCCCCACAGATTTTGAGCCTTACGACGACGGTGAACTTCCAGGTGGTGTGGTTCTTAAACACAACAAAATCGTTGAATTTCTACATCCTTTAGTCCCATTTTGTTGCTCAAGATATTGGTGATGAAAAAATTTGAGAAATTACCCAATACATTTTGCTTGTTGATGGACACTTTTGAAGAGCTAGAGCATGGTTACCTAAAATATTTGTCTCGGTTTTACCTAATTACCCTGATTGGGCCTTTGTTCAAGAACCCACCAGTGTTAAGCAATGATGAGACAATGTTAACATACGTGGTGATTTCTTCAAAGTTGGTGATGATTACATCAAATAGTTAAGCTCAAAACCCCCTTTATCTGTGGTGTACATTTCATTTGGTACCATTATGTCTCTCTCTAAAGAACATATAGGTGAATTCGTCCATGCGTTGTTGGAGTCTGAAGTATCATTTTTGTGGGTGTTGAAACCCTATGAGAAAGAAGAGGCGTTGAAGGGTAATGTTATGCAAAAAGGGTTCTTTGAGAAAGGGAAAGTGGTGCAGTGGTGTCCGCAAGAGGAGGTATAGGTACACCCTTCGGTGGCGTGCTACTTCTCACACTGTGGTTGGAACTCGACAATGGAAGGCACTGGCTTTAGGGGTGCCAATGTTGACGTTCTCACAATTCAGTGACCAAGTCACAAATGCGAAGTTCGTGGTGGATGTTTATGGGGTGGGGATTCGAGTGCTTCATAACCAGTTTAAGAAGAAAATGCTAACTAGAGATGAGATGACTTGGTCAATCCTCACCAATTATGCTTCTTTCACACTCCTTTCAAAATTTGAAATTCAAAATTCTTCTTCCTGTATGTTTCTCTGTCTTTCTTTTTTTTTCTTCTCTCCACTATCTGACCAAACCCAACTCCTAGCTTCCTTCCTTCTCTCTCTCAGCTTCCTCAGCTCCAGAGCTTCCTTCCATACTCTACGCTTCCTTCTTCCTCTCTCCGCCACAAACCTCGCCCTTCAATCGTCATCTTCCAAGCTCGGCTTCAAATCCCTAAAGCTTCATCGATGTGTCGTCAATGTTCAAGGCCGCTGCACTGCACGATTTCGACAGGAAGGTTTTCAAGAAGGAGAAGATTAACCTCGTCGGGCACGATGAGGTTTTTAAACGCTTTCGATATGTTCTCTATTCTCTATCGAAGCTTTCTCCCATTTTCGGTTCATGAATATTAAAAATTTTGTTTTTATTTGTAGTTTGTGTTAATTGGTTGCAGTACATCGTAAAATGAGGTAGGGATTTATAAACAAGCCAAAAATTTCAGCTCATTCATTGCAGCTTTGGTTATATCTTTAGTAAAATTTCATATCAGCGCATATGAGGTCATTATATTTTCTTCTACTTTATGTTCACCATTTACACTCTTATCAGTTTCCCTGGGAATTTTTTTACCTTTGTTTCAGCTAAATCAACCTTGGCAGTAGATACGGTATCAAGCTCATCAGTTGCAAGCAATGTCACATCAGAGCTTTTACAATTATATACTCTCGAATTTCAATTCCATTTTCCAACAATTAAGTTTTTTCAATAAAAAAATTTGGCATTATATCTATAGATGTTTTTTTAACCTTATTTAGAGTGACTATTTTAAGTGTGTGATATATTTAATATATTTTAAATATAAATTCTAACTAAAGTGGTCCATTAATATACAAATTCAATGTGTTTTATTTAAGTTTCAAAAAAGATTACCTTAATTTCATCAAATTTTGAAATAAATGAAATATAAATGATTATTTCTCAAAAACAATTTTAATAAAAAATGTGTTAAATAGTGATATTAATATGTACAACGTTGTTTATAGCTAATTATATATTTGTATAGTTACTTAATATAAGAGATTAATTCAATTAAAATTCATTAATGTTATAATAAGACACACTCTTTCAATCAGTTTCTGGATATTTAACCACAACTGAAATGACACTAGCCTCTTGAGCTACAATATTTACTCAAAAGACACACCTTCATGCTTTTCTCATGATATAATTCATAATGCAGGATGTTGACTCTGACACAAATTTTGTGCTGGTATCTTGGAAAGTAAGGTGCTTATCCCACTCTTTATATGCACTAATGTAACATGAGCATTTCGTTTTTCAAGCACTTTGTATTCCCTCAGTTAAGGAGTTACTGAAAACTCAACAAATGGAGATATAATCCAATAGCTAATTAAGTTGATAAAAAAGATAGACTAAGCCTTATCTTAATTTTGAAACTTTTCGTGTATAATTCTAACTAATTTGTACAACTTGATCATATGTTGCACATATATATGTGTTAAATCAATAAATATTATCTTGGTTCCCTTTATATATGCATTGTTCAAAAAATGATAAAATGCTTCTAAAACCAAAATGGCAGTGATGTTCCTGAATAAAGATAACTTTTTGTATTTTGCATCTTTTTTCCTTTAAGGCATTGCTAAAAGGATCCCTAAAGAGTTCTCTACTTGCTTCACTTCAGTGTTCTGAAATTAGGTACAACATAGACGTGTGGTCAATTTTATAGTCTTTGGTCATTCCTTAGGTTTGTTAGATGACTAGTACAAGTAAGATAGTCATCAGTTTTAAAGTGTCCATGCATCTATTAATCAGGAAACATCACCTAAGAGGATATTTGAAGTTACATGATTGGCCTCTATTCCATGTTTTCATCACTTAATACTCTCAATTTCTTTGTTAATTTAATTTTTGGGGTTCTGATATGCATGCAGGACCAACTTAAAGCTTCCTTAGACGCCTTTAATTTCAAATGATGGAAGCACAATTTATGAATAGAATGAAGATTACAAAGTCAATCAATGCATCCTTTTCTTTCTGTTGTATACCATTTTATCAATTGATGTGATTTGAGATCCAAGTTAACTGGTGTGCAACCTTTTTGTTTGACAGATTGCTAGACATGTTGAGAGTTGGGATATTTTTGCAGCTGAAGCTATTTTGCAGATTTTCTCCTTCAAGTCTCAAATTGAGTGTCATGACAAGTGGTATATTTTGGTTGTTATACTTTAAAATGAGAGCAGAATAGGACATAAGGTTAAGACAAGTGGTATATTTTGGTTCCACCCCAATGTAACATTTTGTTTTTTTTTTTTTTTTGCTTGTCAAATGTTGCCTCATACTTTTGGTGTTACTGAAATATTTGAGAAAAAGTATCTTGTATAAAACAAAAGGAAGAGGCTGAAGGAGGATTTTCTGATTTCTTCCCTTAAATTGGAGATTTCATAGGGGAATTTGATATTTTGGGCATGATTCATGTTAAAATAGCCAGCAAAGTTATTTATGGTGCTTTGGTAAGTGCGTATGTTGGACATGCTTGTGTAAACAAACAATAATACAAAGGTGAAGGTGAGAAACTGAGAATGCATCTAGAATGAAATTTGGTGCTGTAATTTTTAGAATAAATAAATATATTCAAGGAACATGTTTTTAGATTGTATTCATAGTCACTTTAAAACCTTTTTACACCTCTATTAAACAAGACATGTCGTATCATTGTGAAAATTTAAGCTTTTTGCTTGCAGTGTAGGGTTTTAATAGTTTTCAAAGTATATGAGAAGATTTTGTTCACTAATTCCACAAAGCCCTTATGGTGTCATTAAAGCAAAATTAAATCGAGAACAGGAAAAGGCTTAGCTCTGAGACAGAAAGCAGCTAATAGAACCGCAATGACACTGATTTTAAACCAATTGGTTTGAATCTTACAGCGTTGGGCATGGGGATGCTTCTCTAAATGACTGTTCATCCGGGGTGAGGAAGTCATCAAGCAACTCAATAAGTTTCCTCCCAATTTATCGAATGCTACAGCTTGCCTCCCAATTTATCGAATGCTAGCATCATACATCCTACATATAGGAAGACTTGCATGTAGTTCTCAATATATTTATCCTTTAGTTTTTAGAATACCACTCCCATATTTTTTACCTTACTATTTCATAATCTATTTACAAATGACATGCCTTTTGTTGATGTTTTAGGAATACAACTCTGAAGCTGATGCTCAAGCAAACTTGGCTATAAATCTCAGAGGTTAGACACAAGGCTCCTCTGAGTTCCCTATCACAAATGTGCTAACATTGCCTTGATTTTGTTTCTCATGGTTTTTAGTTCACATGCCTTCCTACAAAAGAGGCCATGTGATTGTTAATGTCTTAGTGCCAAGTTGGATCAATTTTTCAACAAGAACTTATAAGAGAAGAAAATAAAAGAGTATAAGGAGCTAAAACGAATCAAAATTTTCATACAAGTTAAAAATCAATTTATTAATCTCTATTTATTGGAAAGTTAAATGAGAGAGTTTTTAAGAAGTTGAGGCATATAAGTTAATTTTAATTAATCGGAAAAGTTTTGATTATTTTACTTTATTTCCTTTTATTTCTCTAATAAGTATTGTTTGAGATGTTTATCCAAACTGATCCATAGTTGCTAGATTGTATACTATTTTTGTGTGTCGGTACCAATTCCTATTATTGCATAGTGCTGTTTATGGTTAAAGTAGAATATGATATAATATATTGCTACATGCTTTGGAAGTTCTGATTTGGGTTTTCTTCTTATTCCTTGATGGATCTCTTTCACTCATTGAATGATAATTATGGCCCTACATCTGCATTGTGTTGCAGTTGCACCTACTTTGGTATCTTATTGTCTAGGTTAGTTCTGTCGAATTCCTTAGTCCAACACTTTGCGGCTGAACCAATAGCATGGCGAGTTAGTGCTCCAATGAAGGCTCTAGTACTGGAAACATTTCAACAGAATGTTCAGACTCAACTGTTCAGCTCAATATCGAGACTCTAGATTCTCGCTTCTTCAGTTTTCAAGTGGACAAAAATGTAAGCTATAATATCTATTCTTGTCATTCTTGTGTTTTTTTAGTCCTATTTTTGAGGTAAATATAATGGTGTTTCATTGTTCAAAGACAAAATTGCAAATGAAATTGGTCTTCCACTTAATCAACAATGGCTGGTATTTAGAGAAAAAGTCTTAAAGGATGAACATCTTCTTCCTAAGTATTGTATGCTTTACATTGTAATTTTTTACCCATTAGTTTAATTGGGTTGACAAAGTGGACCAGCCCACTCAAAATGGGCTGGGCTGGCCCTAGCCCATCAAAAATTCGGGCAGGGTTGGGTTGGCCCATTTTTGCAAAGTGGGCTGGAAATGCTAGCCTACCCCACTTTAAGATGGGCCAACAGGCCAACCCACCTAAAAAATAAAAATAAAAAAGTTAATTTTTTTTAAAAAATACAAAAAAATTATAAAAAAATACAAATGTGATAATTAAAAAAAAAACACAAATTAAATAGAAGTAAACAATTTAAAACTATATATGTTGAGTTGAGTAAATACATTAACATGAAATTTGTGTAGTTAATCAATGCTTAACAACTGTTTTATTTTTTATCTTTTAAAAATATTTTGATTGATTGAAATAAGAAAAGTCGCCAATTTTAATTTATGTCAAGAAAGAACAATGCATCTTAGTCTAATTTCTCTCTTATGATATAGGAAAAAGTTTAAAATCAGCAAAATTTGGCAATAAAATCATGGATACGAACACTGATCTTTTCATAATTTTTCTGTTGTTTATTGCCTTATCATGGAATCACTAACTCTTTAAAAGCAAAGTAATCAGTTCCCATCTTAGCATATAGCCCACTTAAGTTTGCCTTCCATTTAGTTAATTTTTTCATTTCATCTAACATAGTATAATGTGGTGAGCTAAATTGGAAAGATTAGAGTCTTGAATAGCAACATAATTCGTCAAATGGACCATGAACATGAAGTATGTATTTTTGTGAAAGAAGCAATATGATAAGATTTGCATAATTTTCTGCATCAATCACTAAAAGGAGTAAGAACATTATCTTATGGAGTGCTCCACAATTTTAAATATTTATAATTGTAAAAAGAATGCTCTCCTTAATCATACATTTCTCCAATATCTCATTTCTCAACTTTAAAAGAAAGAGGAAACTTGTGCAAATTCATTCAAACAACACTGTCGCAAACACAAAAACACTTCTGCAAATACTCAAGACTTCATGATCTGCTACATTTTTGTGCATACAAAAGACAAAAATGATATTAAAACACAGGCTTATTAGGCATTTATTTAGGATAGTAAATCTACTCTGCCACTAAGTTTAATAAAACAACAATAATAAACCAGTTTGACAAATACAAACCAAATGGAGAGTTAGTACATACCAAATGTATAATAAACCATCCATTTCTTGTCTCTGTACCCTTCCCAAAAGTTCAATCTGCAAAATACCCCCAATACAAAGCACAGGTTCTAAAAGCTTGAACTTCTGTAGCCGGTTTTCCTGTTCATAAGGGATTTTCTCAGAAATTATTATGTAAAGTAGTTCTTGGATTTCCATAATCAAAGTTTCCGAATTTGAAGCAATAGGAAAAACTAATCATAAAACAAAGCAATTTAAAGAAGAAAAAAAAGAGTTAACGAAAGCAAAGGTACTAAGGCAGTGATTACCAGAGGGTTCCGTGAAAAGATTGAGTTTGACTCTGCGGTCGACGATGCGAGACAAGGTGCAGACCACGAAGCTCGGAAGCTCGGAATGGAAGCTCGGAACAGAAGCTCGATGTCGTCGATGATGAGGTGCGCCTCTCTCACTCTCTCTCAGACTCTCATTTCTCACATTCACATTTCTCAGCCACAGCCCACAGCCTCTCTCACTCTCACTCTCTCAGCCGCTCAATACAATATACTCAATAATATCTTTAATCTTTTGAATATTTTAATATTATCAATTTATATTAGCCTCAACACTTACTTGTACTACAACGTACAATACAATTTCTTTTTTTAGATTAGTGGGCTGTTGGTCCGGTGGGCTGGTCCGGCCTTGGCCGTATTTGTCCTGCATTTTTGTGGATCAGGTTGGTCCGGCCTGTTTAGTTAGTGTGGGTTCAAAATCTCAGCCCGATTCACATTTTCTCGTGGACTAAACAGGGTCAGTCCCGTTTTGCCATCCCTAAGCTTAATACTTAATCGACCTGGATTTTTCTTAGTTTTAACAAGATTTGCTTTATCTTGTAAGTGAAAGCATTATTCATGTTTAGTGTCTTCTCTTTATTCAACACCATTATTGGTTTAGCTTTTTAAAATTGGATTGCTTGACAAAAGAAAGTGCTATGGCCTGTAAAATCTTACTTTGTGCTTCAGCTGATAAAACATTAAGTTTTATTATAGAGATATGGTTATATTGTCAGTATGATGGCAGATTCTACATCTAGATAGGCAGAAGCATTGTATGAAATCTCTGGACGACTGATGAGAATTTTATTTCAAAAAGTTCATCCGTCTTTTATAAAATATATTATATATTCCAATCTTATTAATTTCCGTTCTGCTTTACTAAGTTCTTCACAGTTTATATTTGTTCAATTATATTATACATTTAATTTTGCAGCTACCCGTGCGTCCGAACGGGTATTGTATTAGTGTATATATATAGATAGATAGATAAATAAAGTGTCCGATTGCTACATGTCAAGTGTTGACCAATTTGCACTTTTTTAATGCATTATATTTTTGTTTTAAAAAAATCAAATATTTTATTCTATTAGTATTTATTTTCTATCACTTTTACTAAAAACTGTATATTACACGGATTCCAATGATAATTTGTATACGATCATGTTTAATTTGCTTTTTTTTTTATCATTTAAGATACAATTAATCATATTTATACACTTAGTTAACTAAATATGCCGATTTGCAAATAACATTTTTCATATCTCATTTAAAAATATGAGTGAAAAATCAATTTTGTAATCCATCATATGAAATATATTGTATGACTTTAGTCAACTAATTCTTTGGTTTCTTCTCTTCTATTCATTTGTTTCTAAATATAAGACTCTCTTGAAAGAACACTTTAGAAATAATCTTAGAAAAATAGGCAAACAAAATTAAAAAAAAAAAAATCTTATACTTAGAGACAAATGAAAAAGTCTTATACTACTGCTTGGAACGACTCTTCGAACCAGATCCACCACCTAAAGCACCGAACATTGCCAAACAACATAAACATAATCAATGAGTTTGGAAAACTATTACAGAATACATAAAAACAAAAAAAGGGGATAAATAAATTTGCTTCAATTCATCCTTAATTTCTAATGTTAGCCATGGTTATATGGGGAAAAGCTTCATCCTCTTGATCCCACTTTGTTGAGTATGAAGGGAGTTGTTGAAGTGATGAGCGGGTGGAAGAGGAGTGGAGGATTGCCTGCAACTTTATCCATTGAGTTGAACCCTACAACAATAATAAAATGTCGTGTGAAAGTTAAATGCTTAAACACGGCTTCAATAATTAAAATAGTAAAATATATTTCATCCATCTAAAATTTAAAAAGTATTATTTTTGTTTTCATAATATTTTTTTGTATTAATTTAGTTCCTATACAAATAAATCATATTTTTGTTTATCTTTAATGATAATTTTGTTAAACAATAATATAAAATAATCAGCAAACATTTTTGTAATTTAATAAATAATTTGTAGTCATTAAAATTTTCCAAAATTAATTAAATAAGTTATGGTGATTAAATACCCTCAAAATTTACAATTTTTCATTACTTTTTAGGTTATTTTTTTTTACTTTAGTGGATTATAATGTCTTCTAAATGTGTTTGTGAGATAGAGAGAGAAAATAATTAAATTTATTAATCATATCAGAAAATCGAGAGTCATAACTCATTACTGAAAATTAACAAAAATGATTTATTTAAAAAAATAAATTAATACAAATTTTTTCTAAAAATAAAGTTAATACTTATCAAATTTTATACTATCTCAGACATATTTTATCCTAATTAAAATAAAAAATTATTTTAAAATAAGACTTTTTTTTTATTGAAATTCATTTTTTAAAACATGAATTATCCGTCTCCCATAATTTTTTAAAATTTTGTAAGATTTTCCCATAATATTAATTATTATTTAAAAACCAACTTTAAAGTTTAAAGCTCAAAATTCCATTTGACAAATTTAAGTATTTAACCCGTAACAAGTAAATTAAGAATCACAACCAGTAATTATTTTATTATAAAAATCTAATGGTGACCAAACGTGCTTATTCAAAAAAAAGAAAAAAGAAGACCAAACGTGCTTGTGAGTGTATCCCAATTTTTTTTTAATGAATTGTGTGAATTTTGTTATTTTTTATTTGTAGTTTCTGTTTGATTAATCAATAGATTGAATGTTTCCCCTGCAAAGTGTAGATCCTCTTGATTTCAACTATCACGTGACCGTTATCTCCTTTTCTTTCATGTTTATTTCTTTTGCTTGTTCATTCTTTTGTTCAATTTTTTTGTGTTTCTAGTTTTAGCTTTAGTATTTACGTGTCTCGTAATCAAGGAAAAGTCTAATTGATCTTTTAGCTTAGAAAGTTTAGGTGCACAATTTTAATAAAAAGATACACAAAAAATAATAAATTAATAATACTACCAAATCAAAATACTACTTCAGTATTGTTTATATGTCTTTACATTAAATAAAACAATAAGTTGTGAAAGTTTGACAGTCTTAAGATTCTTTAAAATAATAATTTTATATAATTATTAATAATCAAGTTTTTATTATTAAAAAAATTAATCAATGTGATGACATCTTTAATAAAAATATAGAGTTAATATGATGTGATTTTTTTTTAATTCTTAATTTTTTTTCCTTCCATAATACAAGTTTATAATGTCATATTTTTTTTAAAAAAAAATTATTCAATATATCTAAAAATTACTCCCTTTAAAGTATAAACTTATATAAGACTACACTTTAAACCATAAGTTCTCTATAGACATATTTGTATTAATAAAAGGACATTTTTTATGTCTATATAAATGTACATTAGGAGATCATGGGCATCCGATGGCACAAATAATATATTATTCATCTCATCCTATTTACAAACTAGTAGAAAAAAACTTATTTAAATATAAACGGATACTCATTTAGATATTTATTTTCTATCCATGATGGATTTTAATTATAAATATGCATGGATATGATTTTTTTTTTTTTTGCCATTCTTAGAGTTTGAAGGATTTTTTTTTTTCTTTCCTACTTTCTTTTAAAGGTCTCTCTGACAATACACATCCTTCTTAACTCTCCTTAAGGCCCAAAATAGTGCAACCCACAACACACAATCATGAGGCATTCATTCCAAATACATTTTCCTGTAATATAAAATAAATTTAATTTCTGTAAAAATTAATTTTTCTTATAATTTAATTAAGACAAATACAAAATTATGATGTTCGTGATTTTTTTATATTTTCATGATTTTTACAATAAATATTTTTTCTTTATAATTTCTTAACTAATCTTCTAACAACATTGATTAACAAACTTTTTTTAATTAAAATCACTAATCATTCGTTAAGTAACAAAGAATGTTACAGCCCCCTCAAAGTAAAATTCTCCCTCTGCCCTTCCATATAGAATTAAATAGTAAATAAATTTACAAATTTGCATGGTCTTAATATTGTACAAAGCTTTCAAAATCATGACACTTGTTAAAGAAATTTAATGGTTTTGAAATAAATATACTGTAGATAAAAGATATATTTTTTTTTCACGTTCGGTAGATGTAGATATAGATTTGATCTTCTTAACCATTTATCATTTTCAATCTACTAGTATATCTTATCTCTATTTCTAAAACAAATTATAAACAGAGACAAAAAAAAAGCTCATAATTACAACAAATATTTATCTTATGAAATACACAATCGAAAAAGCTAACAGAAAACAATCTGTATACATTTCAGTTTCGTTTAAATTATAATTTTTATTGAAAATTTGAAATCATAACAGAAGAGCACCGAGTACCGAATCGTTGGCAAGCAAATTCGATCAGACACAAGAAACAAACAACTGCTTGAAGAGAGAGAGAGAGAGAGAGAGAGAGAGAGAAAGGCGCACAGTCATAATGCCCGCATTGGCAGTGCCATTCTCTCCCTCACTTCCACATTCTCTCATTCTCTCATTCTCTTATGCCTTAAAAATACACTAAACCCTAGTCAAACAAACTCATCTGAATCTCTTCTCTATACTTCAATTCCAATTTCAATTCTCCCTCATGTCTCCGCCACAGCCCCGCCGCGTCGACCCCAAAATCTGGCGTGCATGTGCTGGCGCCTCCGTGCAAATCCCCAAGCTCCATTCTAGGGTTTACTACTTCCCCCAGGGTCACATGGAGCATGCCTCTCCCTCGCATTACCTCAGCCCTCTCCTCCGCTCTCTCCCCTTCGTCCCCTGCCACGTGTCATCCCTCGATTTCCTCGCCGATCCTTTCTCCGACGAGGTCTTTGCCAAGTTCCTCCTCACTCCCCTCTCACAATCACAACAACCTTTCCAAAACGACACCATGGAGGTTCGAAACGACGATGACGATGAGGACCGCGACAACAACGGCGTCGTTTCGTTCTCGAAGATCCTCACTCCCTCCGACGCCAACAACGGCGGCGGCTTCTCCGTGCCGCGCTTCTGCGCCGACTCGTGCTTCCCTCCGCTCGACTTCCGCGCCGATCCGCCTGTCCAGCTCCTTTCCGTCGCCGACATCCACGGCGTCGAGTGGCGCTTCCGCCACATCTACCGCGGTACGCCGCGCCGCCACCTGTTCACCACCGGCTGGAGCAAGTTCGTCAACCACAAGAAGCTCGTCGCCGGCGACACCGTCGTTTTCGTCAAGGACTCCGACAGTAGCGTCTCTGTCGGAATCCGTCGCGTGGCTCGGTTTGCCGCCGCGACCGAGACTCCGCCGCCTGCGGAACGGGAGGGATTTTCGCGGTCCGCGACGGGTAGAGTGACCGCGGAGGCCGTGGCAGCCGCGGCGGAGTCCGCGGCGCGAAACGCACCGTTCGAGGTGGTGTATTATCCGAGGACTGGTTTTGCGGATTTTGTGGTGAGTGCTGAGGTTGTGGATGAATCGATGAAGTGCGCGTGGGTTGGTGGAATGAGAGTGAAGATTTCAATGGAGACTGAGGATTCTTCTAGAATGACGTGGTTTCAAGGGACAGTCTCTTCTGCATGTGCTTCTGAGAATGGACCTTGGCGCATGCTTCAGGTATGCTTTGTTTGCATCGTGTTCTGTGATTTTGGAATTGCATGGTCTTTTGAGCCAATTTAGATATAACTTGTTGAAGAAAATAAAATCAATAAAGGAAATAACGTGAATTAAATGTTTGTGTAAGTTAAAATTAACTTGTGTTCTTGAACATTTTTAGACGTTTATTCATGTAAACTAACTTATCAATGTACACCTATAAACTTGTATTGTAACTTAGGAATGGAATATTTATCTCAATTAAAAAGTTTCCATAAGTTAGAAGTTGATCCAAACAGGGTCATTATTAAAGAAAGATAATGCATGGTGTGCTCTTTATGACTTATTTGGAAAACAAAAATGGAAAGTTTTTTGTAGAAATGGATGCGATTATTAAATAAATAAAAAAATTACGTACCCCAAAGTTCGGAGGCTCCATGCTGTGTGCGAGGTAAGGGATAGGGATATTGCACGCAGCCTTATCCTTGCACATGCAGAGAGACTGTTTTCAGATTCGAATCCATGACCAACAAGTCATTAAAACACAATTTTACCGCTATAGCAGGGCTCCCCCTCAAATAGATCTGTTTATTATATAAAAAAAATACAATAATTATATCAATTAATTTTAGCATTAAAAGTAATAATAAAGGATTTTAATGTTTCCTTGGAACTGGTTAATTTGACTAAAGTGTTTTTGTTAAACAACTAGTACAATGCCAGTTATGAATCTTGATAACTTCTGGTTTGGGATGGACTTATTTTTTTTTTAAAAAGATGGAAAGGGTTAAGTCATAACTGTGTTGCTTTGTGCTCCTGCCCAATGGGATTAGTCTCACGCTCAATGCATCTGGGGATAATTGCAGAGGGCAAGGGAAGTACACCTTATCTTATGCTGGATTCTGAATAATTGTGCGTTGTGGCTACAAGAGGATAGTTTTTAGTATATAGGCAATGCAGAAAATATATGCCCTTCAGTATTAATGAAAAGAGAGGATGGAAAAGTGATGTGTATTTTTGGGCATTAAAACATCAGAGAATGTTCGGTTAGTTTATATTTACCTCATATTCATAAAGAGATTGAGCTGAGAAAATGCAGACTTGCTGTATTTTAAGTTTATAAGATATAAAATTATGTGTTTTTAATGTGGCTTTGGGTAAGTGTAACATTTTCACATTTGAATCGATAGGTTGTCTTGTTACTTCTCTAATTTCTGTTGGGTTTAATTCACAAGATTCCACTTTAAAGAAATAATTTTAGTAAATTAGTATTAGTAAAATTGTACCTGTCCTGTGGATACCATTTATAGAACATTGGAAGTCAGTATAATTAAGCTCTGCCTATGTGGGGTGATGTTGTTTTGTTTCATTGGTAGTTTTATTTCTTTTTAAAATACAGATAGCAATTATCTCCCTTTATCAATAAAGTTCTTTCTTCCTGTAATTTTGTATCAAAGGATCCTACTATTATGCTATTTACAACATACTCTTTTAGTTGATGTGAACCTTAGTCTCAGAAAATATAGTTTTATAATTTCTTATCTATCTCAAATTGCTGCTGTTGGCTTCTTACCATTTCTTATGATCTCAATATTGTAGGTTAATTGGGATGAACCTGAAGTCTTGCAGAATGCAAAGCAAGTCAGTCCTTGGCAGGTTGAACTTGTTTCCCCCCCATTTTCACTTCATACTGTATTTTCCCCCAACAAAAGGCTTAGAGCTGACCAGGGTTCTGGGCTGTTAAGTAATAGGGAGGAATATCCCTTCTTTCCTATGACAGGGTTCCCTAACTCGATAATGGGACACATGACAGGGTTCCCTAACTCGTCAGTGGGACACATGGATAAACCATTGAGTTATGAAACTTTTCCTGCTGGCATGCAGGGAGCCAGGCATGATCTATATTCTCCATTGAGTTTTTCCAACATTTTAAATGATAACTCTTATCTGTATTTGGGTAGTGGTTCATTTGGGAACAATCCAGTGCAAAGTTTGGGAACTGTGACAACAGAGCTAAACATGAGCAGTTCTCAATCAGATGACTTGTCACCACATAGCCAGAGTAGTTTTCATTCCTTTGGCACAGAGTTTACTGGGACTCGGAACTGTGACACCAAAGTTGGTCCAGGTTCAATTCTGCTGTTTGGTAAGATCATACAGCCTGCTGAAAGTGATTTGCATGATGCTGATTGCATGGAACGTGATGGCAGCAGGGGCAGCAATAAACTGAAGACAGTCGAGGCATGTTATTTCTCAAAGTAGTTATGCAGCAGAATGCAGATAAATACATGTACAGGTATGATAATATATCTGATTGAATTTTCACTAATCCAATGATAGAATCAGCCATTGGTGCTTTATTGACAAAGTTTTTATTCAAGAAATGGATTATTTATCTCTATGCCTTATATTTAAGTGTCTCAAATTTAAGTTGAACGTACACATTATTTTATGATGGAGGGATAGTTCTGACGTCTGACTAAGTTCTAGGTAATTCGATTCCTTGTATAGTGTTACAAGTTTATTTATTATATTTCCCAATAACTGTGTGGTATATTATTTATAATAGCTGAAATTTTGATTGACTTCAATTATTAATTTTTTTTGTTTGCTTTAACTGGATTATCTTTACAAGGATTATCTTTACAATTTCTTGATATTTAATATGGGATCTTAACATTTTGATCAAATGTATCAAACTTAGTCATAATTCATTCTTTACTTGCAATATTATAAAGTGGAAAGCATGATGGGAATTCATCTTGTTTAGATCATGATAGTCGTTTTTTTCATTATATATAATTCAAACTCCTTAGTATCGTTGCATTGACTTCAATTACCAAAATGAGAATTTATGTTACCAAAGTGATGTCTGACTTTCTTTGTATATTATTGAATAGCTTATCCTGGTTAGCTTGATTTGTTGTTTGATTCAATCGCACTCTGTGGTTATGCTACCAAAATTCATGTATCAATTAATTTTTGCTTAACTGTGATTGCCTCTAATGCAGGGAATCAAGGTTGGCAGGCAGGTAAACAGGAAGCTGTCTTTTAATGTTTCCCGGTTATCATATGTTGGTCTTACTACAAAGTTGAATGATGAAACTAACTTCAAGATATTTGATCAGTTGTATGATATGAATATCTGACATTATTGTGTAGATTTTCAAATACATTCTTAAAAGGTAATTATACTTGCCTTTTAAAAAAAAATGCGCATGCTTGCACAGATGACAACCTCCGTTTTCATATATCTCTATTTGATGAGGTAATTGTAACCTGAAAGAATGCTTGCTAGTTGCAATACTTTCTTTAACTCGTGTCTAACATGGTTGTTGCGGAGCATATCCTTCATGGTATGTTAGGCAGTGCCATACCTCACTCGTATCATATTTACGGTAGCATTTATGTATGACGTCAATAAATAACACGTCTCTGCTAAAAAGAACAAACTTTTTACAGTAGTATGAAAAGGGAAAACATGTTTATAAATTCTTCTTTGGGATCGGATATATTGGGCTAGGTCGATTCTTGTTCTTGATTTCAGAACCATAAGAGAAAAGCGAACGCTTCATGTCCTTCATTTTTTCTTGGTTTACATTAATATTTATTTCTTATAAAAATATTGTTATATTTTAAATCTTATAAAAAATGAAAATACTTTTCTATATTATTTATTGGGTTTTTGTTCCACCTAAGTGAATGTGAAGGTCAACAATCATTGAGTTGCAGAGAATTGTAGTAATTATTAAGATTTTATTTTTATTACATCATCGTTGTAAAAAAATGTCAAATAGTAAGAAATCATGATTAGTTAAAATAGTTATCGTAAAAGTTATTGTAATTGAATGACAATAAAATTTCTTTACACTATTAATATATAGATTATTTACTCAATTAAATGTTCGGAATTTCATGTCTGGGCTTCAAACACACTTTAAGATTAACAAAACTTGATTTTACTGAATATTAATTAGTTTTTCCGAACAAAAACTGTCCTTAAACAACTTACTAAATGTAATAAAATAGCTTTTACATTGGGATGAATATTTCAAGGTAAAATTTATTCTATCTAAACATACAATCATAACTTATTTCAATGCAAATGGACATTTGAGTTAAATCAAGTTTATCAAACCAAATTAACTAACATTAAATTTGCAAAATCAAATTCAAACACTATTTAAGTGCTATAACTTCATAAAATGAATTTGTCATGGATTGCTGGTCTCCTCACTCAAAGGACTCTTGAAACTTATTTAAATGAATTTATAAACTTACGAAAAAAGTAATAGTAGCCTTTCACTCAAAGGACTGTTGAAACTTATTTAAATGAATTTATAAACTTGCGAAAAAAGTAATAGTAGCCTTTCTGGTTTAATTCATTTGCTTCAATAAAAAATAATAGTAACAAAGTTTTTGATGATTGGATCGAGCCAGGCGACGTCCACATTTTGGGTTTGGATTTGACCAGGTGGCGTTGATGTCGGGAAGGATAATTTCCACTTTGGACGCAAAGTTGAATCGCCAGATCCTGCAGGCACAAGAGGATCTTAAGAAGCCTAAGGAGAGCAAGCTTGAGAGAAGGCACAAGGAAGAGTGTGAGGTTATTTGGAGTTTGATTGCCCTGGAGTCGCCCAACTCCAAGGCAATGAAGGTTATTTCTGAGTTGGAGAAGGAAATTTCTGCTTTGAACACAGAATACGACGGTTTGAGGTTGTTGGAGATCAGGAAGAAGCAATTTGCGTTGTTGTTACATGTGGTGGATGTTACATGTGTCATGTTTTTTGTGGATAAGCATGTCACATAGGTTCAGATTCATCCAAATCTAATTATAGATTAAAAAATGACGTATTGTAAATTTGTGAAGACGAAAAACAGATGAAATTTTTTGCAAGAACTAAAAACAAACTTTGGATATTTTGCAGGGACGGATAGCCTATCCATTATAGTGAACCTCCATTGAGCTATGATAACCAACCCGGACCAAAGATCTTCATTCTTTTGTGACTTATAACCTGCAATTAGAATGGCATTCTCATCAGAGAATCAAGCATGTGGTTCCGAACGTTATTCAAAATTTGTGCCAATATGTTTGGCAATTTTAGAGCAAAATTAGTTCTGCATAGACCATCATTACATGTAGCAAACCCACCACTCAACTCAAAAGGTCCAAGACTCAGGACTACTACTCCGATAAGCTCCACCTGCATTATCAAAGCATATCATTTACCTTCAACAAAAAAAGATAAATATAAATGCCCAAAAGCTTGTAAGTCAACTGATTCCAACTCAAGTCTTTTAAGAATTAAGCATCATGTTATATAGGTGCTTGCACCTCCTGCATACAATATATATAGCCAAAAACTATCATAAGAATAAATCATAATTCATCACCAATTGAAATTGATAATCTAGTTGTACAGAGCACTATATGAAGTAAGAGCATTCATGGCTTAGTTTTCTAATGTTATGTACAAGGTGTATAAAAGATTTTGAAGTGAGCAACTGAAGCTTCCTGTTCAATTCAAACTATTGCCTGCTGCTTGGAATTTCTTCATTTATTTCAACGAGTGTTCTACTATCCAAGATCCCATGTTAATCATCTCCAACATGTCACTTCACATTTTACAATTTAATGATCTTATCTGCAATGACAAGAAAGCAAGTAAGCAACCATCAGAATCCATGACCGTTCTATATCTTAATAGTGATACATAATACCTACACTTTGTTCCAAAACTTTGACTGAATAGAACATTAACATGATCAAACTACATACACAAGAGACAACAAGTCAAAATAATCCATGTTGCTTGGAACAACAGGCAACACAGCATGTATAAGGATACCTGTTGCTCCTTTCTATTTTAATACACCAACAACTGCCTTATCCCACGAGATGAGGTCAGCTATAAAGCTACATACCCTAGTGCCAGAAGATTCCTTGTTATTAAGAAAGGGGATAGGGGTTATTGTACACTGTAACATAGTCCTACCCTTACATATACAAACCCTTACATATACATAGAACCTGTTTCTAGATTTGAACCCATGACCAGCCGGTCATCAAGGCGCAACTTTACCGCTGCGCTTGGACTCACCCTCAAATTTGTTGGTTCTTCTTGCGATGCAAATACAAATTCACCCTTTTAGAAAATCAGATTGCAAGACAAAGAATTCACATCGTCCCCAAATCCTAAACAGAAACTTTTGAACACCTATTGGAATTAAATAGGAAGCAAGGTGCATTTTCCACTGAGATGCTGCTCCTTCCCTCACAGAGCAAAAAGAATGATACCAATGATTAACAAGTGAATTTACAATTAAGCTAAATTTGGATATCCAATTATGAGTTGAATAGAATGGAATGAGAGATGGAAATGCATAAGGGAATGAAAAGACTAGTTTCATCCCATATCCCCAAATTGTAGAGGTAGAAAAAGGGAAGTTTTGCATTGAATTGGTATGCATTGCATCCATTCCATTCCATCCTATATAAAACAATGGAACCTACAACCTAGTATTCACTCCATTCCACCCTTTCGTGATTCAAAGTGAATAGATAAACAGATAAGTCTGCATAATTACAAACTTCTTCTGCCCCTTACTCTCAAACTAGCTCAGTCCTCAAAACACAAGTCAGTTTCCAAAATTGTTATCACAACTTATAAAGCATGACACAGTACTCAATAACTTTTCTAAACCTACCAAACTAAATCTTGTAGGAATTTATTTATAACACAAGACCAACAAAGATAAAAGCATCCCAATATAAGAAAATTGTAACAAAAAACATTTTTTTTTTAAAAAAAAAGGGATCAGAAAGAGAAGTTACGAGGTGGAAGGTGAGTTTTGGGCGTGAAGGGTGCTGTAGATTTTGGAGAAGCGACCAGTTGGGGGCTTCACTCGAACAGCTTTCTTCTTGAGGCCGAAAACCTCTTGCACCAATGGCACGTGCACCAGCACCAGTTTCCACGCCACAAACCAACCTATAGATAAATAATACCACACCACACGTGTGAGCTTTTCAACTCAACGATCAACACAAAGAAGAGAGAAATTAAGAGCAAAAAAGAGAGGAATAATCAGCTACAGTCTTACCGAGGGATATTAAGAAGAGAACGAACACTACGGCGAAGAGGGGCCGCAGAAGGAGGATCACCGTGTATTCCCAAAAAGACAACGACGACGACATTTACAACAACATCAACTTTTCCTCGGCGAGCGATTTCGGCTTTTGTAGGCTTCGTCTGGGCCTTGATCCCAGTTGGCCCAGACAACAAAAACTGTTTTATTTAAAATCTATTACTTCTTCTTAAATTACATCATTGAGCAATTAATTGCCTTTCTAGTTTCTACACGTTATTTTTTTGTTGTCATAGTATAGTGTCAGGATAAATCTTTTTTGTATGTTAATTAAATAAAAAACGTTTTTAAGTAATAATTATAAAGCTGTTTGGTAAAAAGAAGAGAAAATTATAAAGCTATCAAATATATTGTTAGTCTTTGTAAAATAAGAGAGTTTGTAGTTTTGTTTCTTGAATTTTTTAATAAATTACATTAATTATCCCTAAAATTTTGTAAAATTATACAAAGACCCTTTATCTTTATCTACTCCTATATTAATCTTCTTAGTTATTTAAAAATACGGTAACACCCTCACAATTATTTGAAGACTCTTCCAAAGAGAGATTATTGTAAAATGTTAAAAAGAGAGAGAAAATATTTATGATTTTACAAAATCTTAGAGATAGTTAGTGTAATTTACTCATTTTTTTATTTAAAAATTTGAAATCACCAAAATATCATTTGGTCTTTTGTTAAAGGAAAATTTATGTAATTTTATAAAATCTTAGAAATAGTTAGTGTTTTTTTCTTAAAAAAATATTAAAAGACCAAATGATCATTCCAAACGACTCTATCTAATATTTGTAGTACCATGTTTTAAATTTTTTAAAGTATATATTATTTTAAAAGGGTAGCAATAATTTTTTCCTACCAAAACCAAATATTTTTTAATATTAATTTTATAAAAACTAAATACATATCTTAAAGATTGTTCATCATCAATGAGATTGGATAGCACATAGTATTTTCCAAAGAATTAATAAAGGATTTTAATCTAACTAAGAAGTAAGAACATTAAATATGTTTGAATAAAAACACTTTTAAAAAAGATTGAAATTCTTCATAAGTAAAAAAAAATAATTTTAACTTATAAAAAATTTATTTCATTTTTCTTTTTGAATTTTTATTTATTATAAGTACTTTTTTTTTAATTAATTTTAACTTCTCCATAAGTATTTTTTTTTTTTTTTATTGAACCGGAAGAATGGCGTTTGACATATATGCCGTGAAATTGCACGGCAAGCATGAATTCCACATTTCCACTTAAGAAAGAGAAAACAACCCTATTTTCTCTTCTCCGATAATCCTTTCCTTATTCCCTTGGCGACTCTCACTAAGCTACTTTGTCTTTTCTTTCTCCCTCAACCCTTCTTTTTTCACTATATGGAGAAAACTACTACTTCCGCACCCAACACTCGACGCCGCTCTTTCCGCTGCTCCTTCGTCACTCGCTGCTGTCGCTGCTTCTGCTGCTTCTACTCCTTCCCTTAAACTAAACAAACGCACCTTCTTTTTTTCCAATCATCGCTTCTCAACTCATGAAAGCAGAACAACAACAGTTACAACCTTCGAAGCGTTCCCTTTTAGGTTCTCGGTCAAACCACCCACTTCGGATGCCACACCTCAAATCCACGCCATCAATGGAGAGTGGGAAAAGCAGAGACATCTCAAGGTTCTCTACTGCCGCAAAGGTTACTAGTTTATTTTAAAATTAGGGTTTTTAACTTTGGATTTGGGGATCTTATTCTTTTCTAGAATTTTTCTATTCAAGCTTGGATTACGATTATCTTGTTAGGGTGTTCAGCTTAGATTGTGGTCTTGACGTATTGTATTGTCTTGTAATATTGTTGATTGAAGAAATGGCATATATGTTTGGCCAGTATAATGCCGTGTTTGGTTAACTTTCTCCATTAACACTCATAGAAGAAAAGTAAGAAGCAAAATGAAAAAAAAATAAAATAATAAAAAGCTTTTCCTGTAAGCCAAAATTAGCTTATGCATTAGTTGAAATCAGCTTTTCAGATAAGCTAAAATTAGCTTCTTTTTTTTTTTTCACTCTATAAAACCCGGAAGAAGATAGTAGTTGTCCTTTTGAGGAGAAGATAATTTTTTCTTTATATCCATCATTGCAAGGGGGTCTTCGCAATAATCACACTGCTGTTCCAGCCACTGTTTTAGAACAAGGTAAGGTTCCAATTTACAAACCATACATTCAACAGGTGAAGAAAAGTGCATTAGCATCTGCTTTGTTGAAAAGAAAATGTAGATTATTGACAAACGAAACTCACAATCATCTGTTATTGTGCGATCTAACAATACTTGGATTAATTGGTAATTTGCTATTTTTTTATTCCACATTTTGCAATATGTCTCAAAGATTATAACAGAATTTTAAATGATTATGCCGTATTTCCATAATAAAAATTTATTATTTGGTGTGCTGGTGGTGGAAAATAGTGCAATTGTATAAGCAACTTAGAATTTTTGACTTTGTCTCTAACAAATTAAAATTCTATGATTCTGTTATATATAGAAAACAAAGGGTTTATATGTATTAAGAGGAATAACTCTGATTTGGCTTATTTTCACTTTACCACCTCGTGGTTTAATATGAATTTGCTCCTCTAGTTAGCACATAATCCCTGTAGATTTTTTTCTTCAACTCTTTTTGCTGAATAAGCTTATGATCAAGTAACCCCATTGACTAAGGTGGAAATGTATTGTGATTAGTGATTACACCCTAAATTAACATAATAGTTTAATAGTTTATTTTATTCCCAGGTAATAATACATTTTTAGAACTACGATTTTGGGGTCTTATTTTCTAAAATCAGATAATTTTTCCCCCTTATGTAGGTTTCTCCTAATCTAATATTTTTAATTGATGTAAAATATTTGAAAGAACGACTTAAGCTTTTAAGCAATTGGGTGGATTGAGTTTTATTAAAGATGTCTTAAAACAGGGGCGGCCTGGAAGATATTTGAAGATTAAGGACAAAGGTTTGGGAGCTGTGAATACTTCTTAAGTTCTTATGACCGAAGATTTGGTGGCGTATAATGTGGGTTGTTTGCCATTCTTTTTGGGTCCTTGGTTTTTGGCCCATTCATGTGAAAACAAATTAGTCCTATAGCAGGAAACAAGAAACTTCAGTTATTGTCTGGTTATGGAGACAGATCCACAAAAGACATAAAATAAAAAGAAATTAGAAGATGAAGAAAGAGGGGTTAAATAACTGAATTTTAGACCTTTGCTCATATATCATTAATTCATTACTGTTTAAAGTTCATATGATTTTATCTATTTCAATTTGATATTTATGCTACTCTTATATTGTTGACTGGTTGATCAAGACATTATATATCATGATTCCTGGTTGACTGGCTGCAGCAACTCTAGACTCATGTAGATTGATTTTAAACGAATCCATATGTTTAATACCTCTAGGATGTATTGGAATCTAATCTAATGTACCTTAATCCAATATGCGCTTTCTGTAAAAATTATGGATAGGCTTAGAAAGTGTTACACAAATTTCCAGTTTGAATTTAATGGGGTAATTTCTTTTGCAACGGAAAGATATTTGTTTTGTTTGTCTCTGTTTTTCTTCTTCTTGTGTTTTGGAAGCTATATTCATGAAGCATTTGTAGAAGGTTGGTTTGCTAGGGGCCGAGAAGGAGAAGGCAAACAAATCTTATTTTGTTTTCTTGGCTGATACTTATCATCCATCAAATCATATTGTTTTGGAATAGTATATATCCATATGTTTTACTTGTTTGTTAAATTATGTATTCCAGTATGTGTCTTTGTAGGTGTATTTCACTCATGCTTCTAAATGCTCTTTTTCCCTTTTCCTGTAGCTGTAAATTATGTCTTTGAAGTTGAAGTTGACTTGAGAATACTCTTTAAATCATTTTATTATTTAAAGTGGAAAGAAATTATGAGAAGGTCTTTGAGGTGAGCTACATCATGCTCAAGAAATGTGCCGTTTGTAATTCTACATTTTCTGGTGGAGTGAGAATTGCTAAGTGGCTTTCCTATTTGAATGAATATCTGGTAGTTTCAGTTGTGCTTGATTAAGAATATATTGAACTTGTATTTTTTTACTTTGCAAATTTCCAAATCTTTAAATTCAGTATACCAATAAATAAAAGTTCCCTGAATTCCCTGTATTTCACTTGGCATACTTCCACACATTATGTAAATAGTCCTGTAAAAAAAAAAAAAAAGCAAATATTCTTTCAAATGTATTTTATTTTGATGTAATTTATGCTAGTCGAAGAATATGTGACTACCTTATTCATCTCTAGCTTCTGCTCGAGGAGATATTCTTAGTCAGGACACTGCCTAAAATAGGCAACAATAAGATGCCAGTGCTGTCTTAATTCTTGTACTCTAAGCCAATTGCTGTTTGGTCTCTTTGTATAAACAAGTTACTATGCTCAAGAAGACCTTTAATTTCTTTCCTACTCTGGTGCTCCAGCAAATAGTAATGACATAAAGAGATTGTGTAGGAGATGATTTTGATAAAGTTGATGGTTTTTGTTTTAGGACTGCTCAGATAACCTGCATTGTACAGAGGGAACATGGGAAATCATGCAAAGATTTTCCTGGGGGGTATTCGGAATAATAAAGATATTATTGAACTCAGAAATCAAGTTGAAACGTTTGCTTCCCGTTTGCATTGCCAGGATTCAGTATTTGATTTGAACTTGTAAAATCAGCTGCCTCCGTATATCCATTAAATCTATTATGATAAGTCTTGGCTTACCACGTATAGTGTGGTAATCCATTTGGTTTTGTTTTAGCTAATATCGTCACAAAGTTAGCTTCTGTAAAATAGAAGTGAGATCATATTGCCAAAGCCATAAATCTCATCAACAATCTGCTTGGTTCTGACTTTGATATTGTACAAAGGGTTCTCTTCTCAACCATAATTTTTGTTACTTTGTCTGTGACGAAACTTTGGTATGTAGTATGTACATGTTATTTCTGAACAGATTAGTACATAAAAAGAGACGTACTGTCTTTCAGTACTCATGTTGATAAGTCATTTCAAGTGTGCATGAGATTATTTTATTTATTTTTGACAAAATGCTCGAATTATTTATAGCCATGTATGGATATATATTGTTCTCTGCTTATGTTGTTTCTGGAGTCTATTTGCTTGTGGTGTAGATGAATTAAATTTTGAGAACACCATTGGATTCTACCTAAGCCTTCACTGTTTGTACATTAAACCATGATGACACTTCTTACGCAATACAATGGTTATTCACCTTACGACAGCCATGCTTAATTAGAGGGAACACCATTTGTGCCTGTTAGACATCTGGCATGCTGGACTTTCACCAATATATTACATATCTTTTTTGTCTGCAATCTGCATGCTTGCTCCTTCAGTGTTGTATTTTATTGTTTTTGTTTTAAAGCAGCACTCATACATATGAACCCTTGTAAGGAGGTAAGCCATGAATTTCCGGCAAGGGACAAAAAGCACGAGATACAGATTAAAAATGAGAAAGTGACCGCTGAAATTCCGTGAAAAATATTAAACATCCCCACACACCCCGAAATAAATAAACAAGTGGAAGAATTTTGAAACACAAAAAAAATTCCTAGAGAAAAGACTTGTCATGACATGGTGAGCATTATTCATCATCATCATCATCATCATCTCCGTTGCTTTCAAGGAGAACCGAATCAGACAAAAGCTTCCTAGGAGCAAAAGAAGTTTGCTTTTGGCGTTAAAGCGTTTCAGGAATCTCAGAAGTGCTCCTTACAGCCCCTAAGCTTTCCATTCTATTATTTCAGGAGTAGAATCATTAATCATTACTATAACAACTCACGAGAGCATTCTTTTCTTTCTTTCTTTCAAATTCAATAGTATTTTGGAGTAAAATAAAATCAGTCACCCCTAAAGAAAAGACATTTTAAACTTATCTGACATCTTTGCTTTCTTTGGTAATTTGAGTTAGCCTGTTTTTCTTTAATTGGGTGCTTTCCACATTTGTTTTTATGTGGTTAATACCTTTCATGTTTGTGGCTGTGATGTTAGAGAAAGAAGCAAAACATGCCAACATCTAGTTTTCGTGCTAGCCAATGTTAATCTGTTGTCGGTTTGTTTTTAAACCCATAACCCCATTCAATTAGAGAATCTTCTTCACTGCTACCAGCAGCATCGCCGAAGTTTCAACAACGATAACTAACTTTCGTTGTTGGAGTACAACTACGGTAACTACTAACTCAGTAATCAACAGAAAGACCACAAGAAAGAGAAAAGTTGTAAAAACTAAGAAGGGTTAAAACTACAGAAAATGTTTTGCATCAAAATGAGGAACATAACTATCGTTTTAAGCGCGATAAAAAATAGTTATCCACCAAATTGGCATTATACGCGTCAAATAATTGAAAATATTAAAAAGGTACAACAATCTTCAGCAACTGAGAAATGAATAACTGATCTTTAGTTACTCCTTTTCTGTTTCACATTTTTGGGGTCACCCATTTGTTTCTTGAACAATAACACCCTCTTTGTTTACTTACACAAAATTTCAAACTTAGGTCAACCTCTCAACATCTATGCTTTAGAAAACATAATATGAGTCAGCAATTCCCTTCTAACCGCAATTGCGGTCTCATCTCATCAATCAATCGAGTTTACCCGTAATTATCAAAACCTTAAACAAGAATCAAACAAATCATCTGTTTCATTTCTTGTCCTTCAATTAAAAAGTGAACAACAAGGAAAAAACCGAACAACATGGAAAAAAACCATTTTCTACCTTTCATTTTTTTTCAACCACATGCCCCTCTTTAATTAATCGAGCAAACAAGAAATGAGAGCATTCTTCTTTTCTTCTTTTTTTTTTTTTTTTTAACTTCTAAAAGCTGGCTATTTACCATCATTTCTTTTTTACCTATGACTGCAAAAATCCAAAAGCTTCTTCCTCCCCTCCACAATCTCATCAAAGAAATCATCAAGCTGGCAAACCATGTTCTCAGCTCCAGATCTAAGCACCCCAAAACACACTCTAACACTCTCCACTCTCTCCCTAACACCACCTTCTGCTTCCTCCAATTCCCCTCTCAGCTCCTCCACAGCCACCCTAGCCCTCCTAAACTCGTACAGCAAAATCCCCGGCCCCCCGGCCCCGCGCATTTCCACCGCCACCCGCTGCCTCAACCTCGCCGCCGATACCATCACCGCTGACCCCAGAAACATCTTCCCTCCCTCGTACCCTCCGGCGACCAACTCCGAGGTTTCCGGGCAGCAGTAGACCAAACCGTGCAGCAGGATCATTAAAAGCATCGAACTCACGTTCCTCATTGCGTAGAGAACGCCCCTGAAGCCGTTGAAGCCGTTCAACTTGGACTCCACGGACACCCTCTCATCTAAACGCAGACACAGCGTGTGAATCCGAGTGTCCATCAGAGCACGGTTCTGCTCCTCCAATCCCAAAGCCTCTCTTCTACACCCTGATATCGCCCTCACAATCTGTAAACATCACCACATAAAACAATTAACACTGGACCCAACAACCACAAATGTCATTCATGCACCTTAGTTTACATAATTATATTGCTATCAAAATTTTTAAAAAAAAAAAAATCAAGAGAGTTGAACAGGACACGTGAGTATTGTAAATTTTTCGATAATGTCTTCGATTCATACCAATAAAAAAAAAAATCAAAATTTCAAAAAAAGAAACAAAAAATCAATCTGCCACCCCTGTTTTCGCGACCACAATTACAGCTGCATCGAGCGCATTTGTTCTCCAGTAATCTCGACACCACAATTTAAAACCTTGACTAATATGTTTAATGAAGGTTCTAGATTACAGTTGCAATTCCGTCCCAATTTTCGATACAGTAGAAAATTGCAGAAAAATATGACAGATGCGGTCACAATTTATTACCTGTCATTACAGTCACGAAATCACGGTCGCAGACTATTTTCAAGAAAAACAAATTTGCAGGTTGAGTCAGGCCCATAACTTACAATATTACTAACATGATATCAGAATCTATGCTATTGATAAGTAGTACTTAGCTTCTTGTATTGAAGACGAGATGAATTAAAAAAAAAAAAAAAAAGTTGGAAAGTAAAGAAAGTGTGTGGAGAGTAGAGTGACCTGGGGGGAGAGGTGGGGGTGGGATGAGTCGAGGGAGGAGAGAAGGTTGAAGGCATGTGAGTAGAAAGGTTCGAAGTTGGAGATGGAGGACTTGAGGAGGTGGGAGGTTTCCCAGAGCTTGGAGGTCTCGTCCATGTACTCGTCGAGCCACTTGTCGCCGAGGGGGAGGTGGAGCTTGTGGACCAGGAGGGTGAGCTGGGTGTGGAGGGAGCGGAGGAGGGAAATAACCTTCTGGAGGAACTGGACGGAGATCAAGCTGTTGTTGGCTAGGAATCCTCGCTCCAGCTCCTCTATTCCCCGGCTCACCAACGTGTAGAAACCCTTCACGCTGTTCGTGTTCGATGAAGAACAAGGCTCCATTATGGAACAACAACAACAGAGTGTGGGATGGAAAGGAGGGAGATATTTAAATTCAGAGCTTTAATCAGGAACAAATCATCGTTTTTTTTTTTTTTTTACATAGGTATTTAACCATTGATACAAATGTGGTAGGGGTTATGATTTCAACACTCCTTCATTATTCAGTATGTAGATTAAATAAATTGTGTTGAAAATAAAATATTTATTTTATGTGTATTTATATCTTTTTACAAAAATTACTTATCATATTTAGGAAATATTATTTTATACTGATATGATATCATGATAAAAAAATGTATTTTGATGTTTATTTTTAAAAAAATAATGTATAAGTTGGAGTGTAGAAGTAGAACATGACTTTAATTAGTAATTTTTAGCCTTTTTATTATATATGTAAAATAATTATAGTTTTACAAATTTTGATGAAATCTACTCTTAGTTATATTTTTTAATCCAGAATGTTCAACCATCACACCAACTAAGGACTTGTTGTGTTATGTATTTGAAAAGAAATAATTGTGTTTACAATTGCCTTAATCAGTTCCATTTAAAAACACTTGTAATCTGAAAAAGAGGAAGTAAATTTTAATTATTTTTGTTATTATATTGTCTTAATTGTAGTAACTAAGAAAGTTAATGAATATAATAAATCATAAAAAATAAAGGTATTAAGTATGATTATAACTCTTCTATGAAAAGTATGATTATAATTTTTATAGTTAGAAAAAGAGGGAGGAATTTATGGAACTATCGGGTTTATCTAATAGAAGAAAAAATGGATAGAGGGGAGAGAGAGAGAGAGAGAGAGAGAGAATAATCTTGGAAGCTCAGGTTTCTAAGGTTGAAAAGGATTGTTGGGGGCAATGATGGGTGTTTCCTACATAGGGGAAAGGATGATTGGTAATATGCCATTTTCATTGTTTAAATGGCCACAGAGGAACAGAGGTAAAAATGAAAAATTGAAAATTGAAAGAGACTGCATGTTTTTTAAAATAAATAAATAAATTATAAATATATATGTACTGAAGATAATTATGAATTATCAGTATAAGAGATAGTGAGGACACTGGAAGGGTAGAGAAAGTCAGTGAATTCTATTAATTTTTTTTGAAAGTATTTTTATAAATTTTATACCTAAACTTATTAATATAAGTTTTCGGTTAATGAGGATTTATTAAAAAAGTAATAATTAAATTGTTTAACACAATAAGCCAAAGTCATCTTTAGCTGCTGCTGCATCTTGGTTCCTCCCTTTCTTTCTGTGGTTCTGTGTAGCTCTAAAGTCTAAAAAAAGAATTATCCAGTCTCATTCAGACTATCTCTACTAATGATTTCATATAAGAAAAAATACAGCTTTTTTTATTGTTATTTGTTAATTAAAATATAATTTATATTTATTTTTAATATAACTTTTCATCACACAAATTACTTAAACAAAACTTTAACTTTAAGTAAAAATAATGCTAAAGATACTAAAAAACTACATTTAATTTTTTTTTCTCTTTTATATAAACTAAATAGTATGTACACTAAAAATGTAAAGATTTTTTTATAATTATTTAAGCATTAATTAATATGGATGATAAGTTTATTGATTTTTTATAATTATTATAAAATTATTTTGTATAATTTTTAATTGGTTGATTATGAAAAAATAACAAATAGAAATTAAGAGTGTGCGAGTCAATGACAATGAGATTTAGGCTTTCATGCCTCATTGCAGGAATTTTCTTTATATATACGTCATCCTTTTGTTTTGAATTTTAAGTGTTATTCTCTCGCTTTTGTCTTTAATTTCATCCTCGAGTTACTGTATTTACTGTTTTTCTTTCATTATAATTAGACTGTGATTGATATTATTAGTAAATAAACTAACGAAAGTTAAAAGTAAGTTGATTAAATAAAAAAAAATGATAATAAAATGAGGATAAAAATAAAAACTAAAATTTTAAGGGGTTTATAGAGTTAAACGCTACAGCCAAAAGGAATAATTTTCTTTTGCCAAATAACTCCATTTTAGTCGAACTAATTTTAAGTTGGTCAAATAAGTTAGATTTTTTTTTAATCAGCAAATAAGTTAGAATTTAACTTATTTATCTTGTTAAACTTACTTTTAGTGTTTTTTTTTCCCTTTCTAATTGTATAGTACTGTTTTCCTGAAAATGTATGCAGACAACATATATTATTTTAACTTACTTTAGAGAAATAACTACATATTTTCGTTAAGAGAATTGAAGAAGAAAAATAAAAAGAAGTCTAAAATAATGACGTTGCTTATACCTGTGTCTTTCGTAATCTACTAGCTTAGTCTTCTGTCACAAACAAGCCCTATATACAAAGCCACACCAGTTAAATTAATTACTAAGTCATTCCACTATCTTTGGTTTTAGGACAAAACAAAGAGCGAAGCATTTGAATATATTTAATTCCAAATTCGTGCTTCAAAGTTAGTGTAATCCAAATCAGAAGTATCATTGCAATTGTATATTACTACCCCATCAAAGCGATAGATAGAGATATCGGAAGAAAAACGATTTTGAACTGTATCTTCTTGGTTCGTGATCGTGCAGTATAGGAAGTGGGTCCCATGATAATACGTGTCTTGTAACAAACGCGTTTTAATTGAATGATCGTGTTTTTAGTCGCTAACTAAATGATGGCCACAAAATGTTTTGTTTAGTGTAAAGATGAAGATGATGATACCGTTAGTATTTTGAAAAAAAAAAAATAGGTAACTTGATTCCAGAACTCATAAGAGGCAAACAGAGTGAGTGACACATGTTTTTTTTAATGTAAATTCAACATATAAAAACAAAATAAATACAAAAATAAGTGACATGATTTATTGGTAAAATTAGTTTTCCTTTAAACATAAAGATTTATTATACGCTCGAGATCCTTAGATTAGAAATGACAATCAAACTCACATTCTAATAAAAAAAGATATATAAGTTTATTCTTTATCAAGTTAATGAATATTGTTAATTTTTTCCTTCCTTTATTCTCTTGTCAAAGTAGTATGTGTATGGGATTCTTCTTATTATTCATATGCGTTGGAAGAGTGGGGAATAGGGGACCATTACCAACCAAACAACGTAATTAATTATGCGTTGGGTTGTGTAACAACTTGTACAATTTGCCTAAGACGAGTGCTCGTGGGTTTTCGGAGAATGGGACATCATAGAAGCATGTTGGTCTTCTAAGATTTCATTGGAAAGTGAACAAGGAAGGACTTAGTTAGGGATAAAGAAGATTGCTCAAAAACATTATTATTATGGGCGCCCCTTGTACTCTCTTACATTACATAACCAACTCGGTTTACGTGTAAATTTGTCCTTTATTTTCATCTCATAATACCAATTTAACCTAGATTCGGTGTAAATCTAATTTTCTTGTAACATTTTTTTGACTGAATCTTGTAACATCTTTTAAATACTACATATCTGTACTCCTTATATAAAATAAATAAATGGGTGTATTTTATTTCAAATTATAAAAAATATAGATTAGTAAGTTTTAGATATATTAATTACTTAACGAGGCATTAACTCATTTTTCATACAAATAAATGATTTTTTTGTTAATTTAAACAATATAAACCACACTCATTGATAGAAAAAAAATTATTCTTTTAATTACAAGTTGTGTTATTAAATATAACTATCACTGAAATCATTTTATTATATGGGTATTTCTGAAATAAAATTTACATTTGTGGTATTATTAATTAATTAAAATTTAACTATCTTAACTATTTGTATTGATCTTAATGAATTATTTATTTATTTATCATATAAAAATTAGTGATATTAATATGTAATGAGTGACGTATGCTACCTAAATCGCATTTTGTTTGACATTTTGGAAAAAAAAAGTTCATTTGATTGTTACTTTACAATATTCATAAAATATTAAATATTTTATTATATCCTTAAGTATTTATTGTGGAGTGAGAAAATAAAATAAAAATATAGATGAGAGCGAAATTATATCATATTTTTATAAAATTTTAATTATTAATTTTATTTCTTTGTTTTCGTGTCAAAATTTTAAACCTCAAACAAAATAAAACAATATAAGAGGATATGAGTATTACGTAACTAAATTTTCTTCTATAGTTAATTTTTTTTTTTTTTTGCTAAGCTATTTCTTCTAGTTATTATCTATCACAGTTAATTTTTTTATAGTTATTTTAGATAGTGTGTTTTTATTTATTGTCTTATCACAAATAATGAAATGTTTCCAACTCGTTTTAAAATTATGCAATGATTACTTGAGTTATCATCCATCAACCAATGCAAGCAACTCAATTCTCATGGATGCCAGTACTACAAAATGTTTTTTAAACATTAAAAATGAGTGAACAATATGTTGTCCAAATTTATTTTGAAGTATAATTTTGATATGTATGAATATAAAAAGGAAAAAAATAAGTGAGAAATAAAGATATATATATATATATATATATATAATCTTAAGTTAACATATTAATATTTGTTTAAAACTATATCAAAATTGTGAGAGGGTGCCGGGGTTACTAGAATAACAATATAATCAATGACATCGTTATTTGAAAAATAACAAGTTCCTTCTTTCTCTAATTGTAACCTAAATTCAATGATGCCCGGTTTCACCTAAAAAAGCACCAAAGCTAAATATTCAAAATCCCAACCACCTATAAATATTTTTAAGAAAAAATAATCTTGGAAAAAATTGCTCTACTTAAAGGCAAAGCCATATATAAAGATAAAACAATTATGTACTAAAAGTGTAAAAAAATTAGACAGTGATCTAATCACAATTTATCATATATATGATGAGTTTATTGACTTTTAAAATAATTATTTTAAAATAATTTAAAATAAAAATTTATGATTAGATAATTATATAAAAATTATTTTACGTCATTGGTGATAAACATTAAACTCATATATGGTCAATATTCATGGTAAAAAGAGTGAAGTTTATAAAAAACATAATATATTTTCAAATACATGTTTTAAAATATATTTATCAAACAGGTGACAATAAAATTATAAATCTTTTAGAAAAATCAATATTAGAAAAACATATAAAATAAAATTATAATTTTATCCACTTTAATACAAATAGCAGCAAAACCTAATTACCGATTAGGAAATATTAATTAATTAATTAATTATATATATATATATATATATATATATATATATATATATATATATATATATATATATACACCTATGCCCTTCTTGCATCAAATACTACTTTAGATCAAATGTGCATATTAATGATAATTCTTGTCAATGACTGGGAAAGAGATATATTTTCATGTTTTAGTGGAATGCCACCACGAGACATGTTTATGGGGCCGTACAGAGTATGGGAAAAGGTAGAAGTGTAGAACCTTTTCCAAGAAATTTGATGGAACGATGTATGTAATGTTATTAAACTCCGGCTCGTGATCGATTCATGGAACATTGGGCTATTGATCCTTTTGACGAGTATACTAGTATTATAGAAGACTTTTACTTTATAATTTTAGATAAATAAAATGTCCCTGAATATATAATTTTGTATCCTAAATTTATTTATGTTTTAAAATATTATCAGATGTTAAAATGAAATTGATTGATGAAGTATTAGCCAGTTTTAAAATTTTGTGAATTTTTGTATTTTTCTGTAATGTGTATTGATGGTATGTTTTAATGGAACCATGAAAGACTAATTCTTTTAAAACGATAAAAATTTCGAAGGGAATTTTAATTTTTCATAAAAAATCTTTTTTATACATACATTCAGAATGTGAACCTCTTGATAACATGTTTAAGAAATTAATCTAATTATGTACAAATTGTCCCTGTTTTTTTTTTATATAAATATTATCTGCTTGATAAAATTTAGATTTGTAAAATTTAACATTTATTAAAAAATATTACACAAAATACGAATATATATATAATTAATGTAATAATACAAACATTGTAATTACTACAGTATATGTTACCGTGGTGTAGTAAGAAATGCAATTTGATAAACTATCCAAGCTAGATATCAGACCAATTTATTGTTCAAACCGGTCTATCTAATTTTAGTATTATTAATTAAAGCTTAACTTATACATGTATTATGATAGGTTAAAACATAATATACGATTTTATATTTTACATTTGATATTTTTTTTACAGAATTGACATGTTTTAAAAATAGAATAAAACACAAAGAGAGTTTAAAAATAATTCATTTTATTTTTACTAATAAAGAGAAAATGAAATAACAAAATATAATTAAATGTTTTATTCTGTCACGTTGGCTTGTGCAACACTACTTAAACATGTATCATATTCTTTTAACTTCCTAAAGACCCGGAAATAATGGTGTGCACTGTACACCGTATGATTCATGAAAGAAATGGTTGCCATAATTCCAGGTTAAGACTGGTCTCTATTTGCTACAAATTTGTAAACAATAAACCTTTAAATTACTCCTATAAATTATAAATAAATATTAGGGTTGGGGTATCCTTGTACCCCACCATATTAATATATGGTTTTTTTTTCTGATAAAAAAATATGAATAAATACTGAATTTGTTTTTTAAAACAATTTATTCAACTCAATTTAATCTTTGAAAAAAATATTAAATATTTTTTTTAAAGATTATATATGTCAAATATTTTTGTGCTTCTTCATTTTACTTATATTTTAGGGACTAATTTGGATCGTTTAATAAATTTTATAAAAACTAATTTGATACATATTAAACATTTTAGAAACTAATTATGAGATTAATATTTATATACTATTGGTATAAAAAAATTTACAGTGTCAACCAAACAAAAATCTTAATAATATAACTTTGAAACTGATTACTATAAAAATCATAAACCTATCAGATATATTAATTTGTGACTAAGGGTCAATTTGTTTAAA
>PYAF01002836.1:419981-471230 GCA_007407185.1 Glycine tomentella | reverse complement strand
AAATAAATTTAAATAATCTGACCCTAAATGACATTTTATAAGCTATTTTCTCATTAGTTATTTGCTAAAAACAGAATAAAAATGAAAAAGGGACTAAAATGTCTCACATTTATAATATTGAAAAATTATTTAATGACTTATTTTTCTTTAAGAATAAAATTGAATTTACTAATTTCTTTTATGAATCAATTTCTTTTAACAATCATAATTAGGACTTTTGATATTTTGTTGGGATTCCGGACTATTCTTACAAACTTTAATCTTTTTGCTTTTTAAGAAATAAATTGAATTGATTAATTTCTTTTATGAATCAAATTTGGAAGTAATTATTCTAAATTAATGTTGATGTCAAAAAGTATTAATTTTTTGGTTATTATGTTACAAATTTTGTTAAAGACTAATATATGTAGGAAAAATATGTATATATCATTTTATTTATTTAGATGTCATTGTAAACACCATGAATTCATGACACCTTCCATTGTTGTGTGTCAAATAAAACATGTAACGAGATAAAAAAGTTGCTTGGTGAGAAGGGGTAGCTGTGAAGGTAGGAATTAGGGGTAGGCAAGATGAGCCAGCATTTTTTTTGTTCATCCTCAGTAACTAAAAGATGCCGTTTCCTCAAGCGGACAGCAAAGTCTGATAATTCGTGTGGGATTCGATGAAAATAATAACTAAAAGGAACAATGAAATATTTTTGGAGTACGATGGGAACCTTTTTGTAGGCCCTCATGAGTTTTGCCCAGAATGTCCCTGCAGAAGAATATTTCATTTTCTTCTTAATGCTCCCTTGCTAATTACATGTATGCAACTAGATGGTCCTCAGCTTTCAAGGATAAAGATCACACAAAAGAATGACTGTTAAGCAACATACAGAGGACATATTCTTAGATATTGTTTTAATATTCTTTTTATCAGATGAAGTTTCATTCTTATTTCATTGAATACTTTGCTTGTTTTTCATTTATAAAGTTAGTATGAAATTTCATCTAATAACAACTAAACATGTCAACTTAATTACTATAAATTTAATTCTTATATTTAACTGATCATGTTTCAGTACACCAAAAAAAATCTTACATCTTTTAAGAGTTAAAATTTAAAATAATTTATAAATATATTTTTCCTTACATAATTGCCGAGATATCTTTTAAGAATAAAATTATAATTTATTTGCTTAGGCATCAAAATACACAATACCTCAAACTTTATATATCATTTGAAAAAATAACTTACATTTTGGTATTTATAAAGCCAACCAACTAATTCTAATCTACTCTAATAATAACTTTGTTAGGAGAATGCTTAGCTGTCTAATGTTTGGATATTCAACATTCAATGACTTAATTAAATATCATATTGCACGATACACATAAGATAAAGTCAGCGATTTTCTAATAATGTTAGTAGGGATTTATTTCTTAACATATTTATATAAAGAATAAAATGTGTAAATTTTATTTTAAAAAGACAGCAAAAAGTTTAAAATAATGATATAAAATATAATAAATTAATTTTTTTATAATATAAACTTATTGTATATTCAAAATTCTTTTGGACTAACAATAGTCTTAGATCATAAGTATCTTTAATCTTTGATTTAGTGGATTGGAGCAATTTTTTTATTTAATTAAAAGATATCTATATAGAACAAATATGAGAAAGCATGCTATATATTGATATATATTTCTTTCAGCATATAATTAATTTAGTAGAAATTCATTTAAAAAAAACCAAAGTATATATAGTGAGGGTCGGAGACAGAAAACCAGAATAGTTATTATTATCCAACCAATTGAGCAAGCTAGGTGGGTGAGGGAATAGGTAGGGGGTGTGAGGAGGATGTAGCTTGGCAAGTCTTGTCTAATATTGACACGTTGCTTACCAAATTAATTCCAAAATTAATTGGGTTTCTATGGGACCACCGACATCACTTACATTCTTCTTGGTCTTAAATTCTCTGATAGGGAGATTTGTTTAGATCGAAGCCCACTTTGGTTTAGGAGTTAAGGAAGATTATAAAAGTGTACATTGGAAAAGCAAACCTAAAATGCTAGCTAATGTGTAGTATTCACTTCATTTGCTGTCACCAAAGACTGAATTATCATTAATTTGCATACTACACGTACGTTTGTGTTGGATAATCTCAGACCCTCAAATATCAAATCAAATGCGAAAGCGGAAATCAAAAGATGAGCGAGAGAGACAATCAGAATTTGTTTTACATGAAAAACTTCCTCAATGTGAGAAAAGAAAAAACTCACGGGACCTAGTCCAGTATCAAAATCCACTATAACAAATCACAGTTATAATGAATCAAAAAACACTATAACAAATCACAGTTACAATGAATCAAAAAACACACTAAAGTGGTGGTACACTCAACCTCTCCAACAATAGTGGTCACTCAAACGAAACCTAGAGTGTTTCACTCAAACTCTCTAAGAATCTCTCAAATATACAAGCACATAGGCTTGCTCAAATATGACACTCAAGACTATCACTTGAGACTATCAAATTTCTGTGTGTTTTGCCTCCACCCTTACTCATCTATTTATAGGATGTAATGGGTTGGGCCTAAGCCATCAAATCAAACAAGATAATATCTTATCAAATAAAAGATATCTAATAAAGATTATATCTTAAAAGATATCTAATAAAGATTATATCTTATCAAATAAAAGATATCTATCAACTAAAAATAGAAATTATCCAACAGTTTGTGATTTCGTTTCTTTACTTCTCTAGTTAAAAAGATGAGTACTGTGTTGTTTGTTTATTGTGAACTGGTTAAATATAATTTGTTTTAATAATTAGATAAGATATGAGGGTTGTGTTGTTATTGTGAGCTGAAGTATAATTTATTTTAATAATTTAAGGGGAAAGATTAAGTTACTCTAATAATAATTCAATTATTGGTCAAAACAAAAAAAAAAATAGAAACTCAAGAACAGTTATTTCGGCAGGAGTTACTCTTAGAATAATTTAATTCTTTTTCATAATTTTAATACAATGTATAAAATAAAAATTTAGATATTAACCTGGTGGATTGATATAATTAAGTGATTAAATTGTTTAGTGGATAAAAAATGTGGATTATCATTCTCTTTATAAATGTGGATTCAATTCCTCCCGTGCTATTATCTTGAAAATGTCTTTTCATTTTACCACTTTTGATAAAAACTAAGTGTGAAGCCGGTGCTTTGTACGATTTTTTAAAAATTAAAATGAGGAAAAAATATAATAAAAGAAAAAAGAAAAAAAATATTATACTGTTCAACGGCTGACACGTGGTAAGCTGTAGGACAGTTTTAATACATATTTATTAAAGAAAAAAATCTAGGTTGTGGATATGATGAATCTATTACGGATTCCATAAATGAGTTTAGTAATAAGACCCATTAAGGAGTAGTGGATTGCTGATCCCAACTGAAAGACAGATTGTGGGTCTTGACCATTTCAAAGGGTGTGCTGTTAAGCGGTAGAAGATCTCGGCCGGGAATATCGGGAAATCTACAACTGCCCAAGAGGTAAACACAATATAAATAACGGTTGAATTCAGAGAAAAAGGTACACACAATTCTTACCCTCTCTTTTCCTTACACACAGTGCACACACCACACGTCAATTATGGTGTTCTAGCATTGTGATCTTCTCATTGGAAATATTTGACACCCATAAATACTCCTAGCGAGAGAGAGTTTGATCATACATTAAATTCCTAGCCATCCTAGCTGGACATATCTGTTCATCACGAACAGAACATTAGCGTCGTCTGTGGGGAACGTTAAACTTCAACTCCCACCATTCACGATGGTAAACACGAGAAGCCATCAAAATGAAGAACGACAGGAACCACCTGCCAACGTGGTTCCACTTGAAGCTGTACAGGTAGAAGATGCAATGGTAAATACCGCTTCATCTCCTGCCCAGCCGGGAATTGTCATGCCAAATGACCTACCCCACGCCTCAATCGGGATGGAACAAGATCCGATTCAGTGTTTTGTTCATAACGCGCTGCAATCTATCCTGTCCTGGATAGAATGCCTGGAAAAGCGACATGCCCTCCAACGACAGGAGGATATCAATAACATATTGATGCAGTTGGATGAAACGCAGCGCAAAATGGAGACACGATGGAGAACAGCGCATACAATACATGGAGCAACGCATCGGCAACATGGAGAAGCGCGCCACCAAACCAGTCATATTCCGGTCTTCCATGCTAAAGTTGGCACGCCGGGACCAAATAGCCATTTCGATCATCCCATCACCAGGCACGAAATAACAATCCGGGGCGTCGTGATTCACACGCTGAAACCCCACGCGAAGTTATCAACGCGGAGGTAAGCTCGGTGAAGTCAATGCAAACACGAGTGGAAGATCAGAACCCGGTGGCTGAAGCTGTACATTAGCCCAGAATAGGAGATGTATACCGGAGGAAATATCGACGAGGACAACACAATAACAGTCCGTTTGTTGATGAGATCGTCAATGCTCAGTTCATAGAAGATTTTGACGGATCATTTCTGTCAAAATATGATGGGAGTCAGGACCCATAAGTGCACATTGACGAGTTCGATGTGCAAATGTGCGTCAGAGGCATCGATGAGCCGATAATATCACGAATCTTTGTCACCACATTGTCTGGTGCTGCTCAGACATGGTTCCACACATTGCCACAACGGTCAATCCGTAATTTCGAAGATTTTGGTCAAAAATTCTTGCTAAATTTCGCAACTAGTAAGCAACAACCCAAATTTGAATTCGCACTGGGAAAGATACGTCAACAGCCCAGAGAAACATTACAAAGCTACCTGGACCGTTTCAAAGAAGCCGCCCTGCAAGTACAAGGCTTGGAGGAGAAAGTACACGTGCATCTCCTGTCAGCCGGGCTCAGCGGATCATACCAGTTAGCGAAATCAATATACAAAGTCTCAATGAAGTCTTTGTTAGAATTCAAAGCACGGTCCAAGAAATACTTAGAATTGGAGCAAATGGAGATTGCCAATACAGCTTCCAGAAGAAAGAACTCCTCACCAAGGAACCGCCATCATCAGGGTAATTCCCATCCCGGCAGGAGCATTGATCCCGATTTCAGGCCGGGAAAATATGAAATCAAATATGACAAATATACCTGCTAAATACATCCTGGGCACAAGTTTGGAGAGAAGTTGCTCTGACAGATATGAAGAAGGTAGATCGACCCCGACAAGTATTTAAAAAAGTCGGACTCAATCACTCCCGCTTTTGCGAATTTCATAACGGGCCGGGCCACACCACTGATCAATGTTGGGATTTACGAGACGCCATAGAAAAATTTATCCGAAAAGGCAAGCTGAGGCAATATATAATCAAAACACAAGGCCAACGAAGCAAGCGGAAAACCAGTCAGAATGAACCCCAGCCACAAAAAAGCCAAGATGATAAAAGAAATAAACGTAACAATGACGAGTTCCCAAAATCAGAGTTTGAGTGCAATGTGATCTCGGGAGCCATAGGAGAAGGAGGCGATACAGCCAGTCAACGAAGAAAATATCTTAAGGAGATCCTTTCCGTAAGGGAGCAACCCAAATTTAAAGGAAGTAGATCCTTTCCGTAAGGGAGCAACCCAAATTTAAAGAAAGTAGCAGTAAAATCGAGCTCCCCATACTTTACTTCATGGAAGAAGACATGAAAGATGTGGTCCCCGGTCATGAAGATGGTTTGGTAATCACCGGGACACTGGTCAATTGCTGGGTTAAGAGGATATTCGTCGATGACGGCAGCTCGACAGACATCATATCTTGGAGTGCTTTCAAGATGAATCTTGACGAAGAAGATTTAAAACCATACAAAACTATGCTAATAGGCTTCAACGACGGGAATACCATTATCAAAGGTTCCATCAATCTCCAAATAACGTTAGGAACAAAGGAGGCCTTCAGATCGGAAAGAGTCACATTCGTTGTAGCTGACTTCTCCTCTCCATAAAACATCATCCTGGGGAGACTAACCATCCACAAATGGGATATGCTATTGTCCTCTAAGCATCAAAAGCTGAAGATGGTAGGGAGTAATGGCAAAGTAATAACCATTCACGGAGACCAGAAAGAATCCCGTCAATGTTATTACAATGTCGTGAAGGAAAGCGAAGGTGGTCCATCTTCACCACCTCGGATTCGTCAAGGAGACCAGGTCGAACAGAAAATTGATGAATGCCGGGCTGGAAAAACAATAAATCTGGTGGAGCTCGACATGAGAGAGGATATTGAAGAATGGAGGCCAGAGCCGGCCGACGAACTCGAGGATATTCAAATAGGAACCCAACCATCGCAAATCACCAAGATAGGCAAAATACTCAATCCAACCATCAAGGCCGAGTTAATGAAATGTCTAAGAAATAACCAAGATGTGTTTGCATGGAAAGCCTCCGAAATTCCGGGAATAAAACCAACCTTCTGCTGCCACAAGTTATCAATGTACCCCGGTTCAAAACCAGTGGCTCATAAAAAGAGAAACCTTGGCCCCAAAAGAAAACAAGCATTAGAGAAACATATCAAAGAATTGTTGGAGGCCGGCTTCATATGAGAGATCTAGTACACCACATGGTTGTCTAATGTGGTTATGGTTAAGAAGTCCAACGGCAAATGGCAAGTATGCGTTGACTACACTGACCTGAATAAGGTGTGTCCTAAAGATTCATACCCGATGCCGAGCATTGATCAATTAGTAGATAGTTCATCCGGCTTCAAAATACTATCATTTATGGATGCCTATTCCGGATACAATCAAATTGCTATGTACCTGGACGACCAAGATAAAAACAACCTTCAAAGGAGGCAAAGCCAATTATTGTTATAATGTCATGCCTTTTGGTCTGAAGAATGCCAGAGCCACATATCAGCGGATGATGAATAAAGTCTTTGCACAACAACTTGGCCGTAACATCGAAGTATACATAGACGACATGATAGCGAAAACAAACACTACCGGGAATCATATTCATGATCTGGAGGAAACATTCCGCAGACTAAGGGAGCACAACATCCGTTTGAATCCGCTCAAATGCGCATTCGGGGTAATGACAGGAAAATTCTTAGGGTTCATGCTGACCCATAGAGGAATAGAAGCCAACCCAGACAAATGCAAAGCCGTGTTGGAAATGCAGTTCCCGACCAATAAAAAAGAAGTTCAGCAACTAACAGGAAGGATAGCTGCGCTAACACGCTTTCTGCCAAAATCAGCAGAAAAAGCACTCCCTTTCTTCAAACTCTTGAAAAAGGAAGCCAACGTTTGATGGAACCCGGAGTGCGAGGTAGCTTTCCAAGAGATTAAGAAATGTCTAGCTTCCCCTCCGGTACTGTCGAAGCCAGAGCCCGGTGAAACATTAATCCTATAGTTATCAGTAGGGGAGGAAGTGGTTAGTGCCGTATTAGTCAGAGAGATCAACAAATCTCAATCGCCAGTGTACTTTGTAAGCTAAGCTCTCAGAAATTCGGAACTGCGTTATCAGAAGCTAGAGAAAGTAGCGTTCGCACTCCTTGTGACTGCCAAAAGACTCCGCCTATACTTCCAAGGCCACACCATAATGGTCTGAACCAACCAACCCATCCGGCAAATCTTACACAAGCTGGATTTAGCTGACATAATGATAAGTTGGGCCATTCAATTATTCGAATTCGACATAAAATACGAAGCCTGACACGCCATCAAATCTCAAGCCTTGGCTGACTTTTTGGTAGAATTAACCCCGTCGGTCAAGGGCAGCACGGAGGTATGGAAATTATATGTTGATGGCTCGTCCAACATAAAAGGAAGTGGAGTCGGGATCATAATCGAAAGTCCAGAAGGAGTATCTATCGAACAGTCCCTACAACTCAACTTCCGGACATCAAACAACTAGGCCGAATACGAAGCGTTGATAGCTGGATTAATACAAATCAAGGAACAAGGAGCACATAAGGTAAACGTATTTAGTGATTTCCAGCTCGTCACAGCTCAGATTGAAGGGAGATATCAAGCGAAATGACCGTTACTGATCAAATATCTGAGCAAAGTCAAGGAAATAATCGCCGAGTTCAATGAAGTGGTTGTCGCCCATATTCCAAGAAAACGTCCGAGCCGACATACTGTCCAAACTAGCAAGCACAAAGGGCACGAGCAACCACAAAACGGTCATTCAGTAGGAGATCTACCAACCCACTTGTGTAATGGTGATCTTGACAGCACAAGACTAAAGGAGGCCAATAATTAGCTATCTGGAACAAGGAATAATACCGGATGACGGAATCGAAGCCAAGAAACTAATCCGAGACGCGGCTATGTATACCATACAAGATGACGAGCTATATCGCAGAGGCCCGCATACCCCAATGTTGTTATGCTTAGGTCCGGACCAAACTGAATATGTCATGACCGAGATACATGAAGGCATCAACGGTTAGCACATGGGAGCAAAAGCTCTCGTAATGAAAGCCATCCGGGCCGGGCACTACTGGCCAACAATGAAGGCAGACGCCTCAAACCATGTAAAAAGGTGCGAGAGCTGTCAAAAGCATGCCAGGATTGCATGGTCCCCCCCGACCGAGCTGACATCCATCACTGCACTCTAGCCTTTTTACAAATGGGGAATTGACCTTCTAGGACCATTCAAGGCAACAAAGGGGCAGATAAAATGGCTAATTGTAGCCGTTGATTACTTAACGAAATGGATCGAGGCCGAGCAGTTATCCGGCGGAAGTCATCACGGATAATGGAACTCAATTCACCGATAAACGATTTCAAGAAATGATGGTCGGATTTCACATCAAACACCACTTCTCGTCAGTAGAACATCCGTAATCAAATGGACAAGCTGAAGCTGCCAATAAAATCATTTTGTATGGACTGAAGAAACGAATGCACGACGCCGGCTCAAATTGGGTGGAACAGTTGTATTATGTCCTGTGGGGACACAAAACTACAACCCAGACATCTAATCAAGAGACCCCATTCAGAATGACATACGGTTGCGAAGCAATGATACCCATGGAAGTCGGACAACCTTCCTGGCGAAGAAAGCATGTGCTCTGCGAAGGAGAGGACAACAATAACGAAACATTGGCTGCAGAATTGGACTTGATAGAGGAGATCCGGACCACGACACACCACCGGGACCTGACCATGAAACAGATGACAGCCAGAAGGTTCAACAAAAAGGTAAAACCAAGATGTTTTGAAAAAGGCGACCTTGTCCTCCGCAGAGCCGATATCGAGAACAAAAACACCTGGGATGGAAAGTTAGCAACCAACTGGGAAGGACAGTATCGGGTCACACAGAACCTCGGACATGGGGCTTATTTTTTGGAAACTCTAGATAAAATGGAGATAAAACGCACTTGGAACGCAGACAAATTGAAGATATATTACAGTTAACTCCGGGTTACATGGAGGGAACAATAAGCCGTATGACAGAAGACTTTATTTTCCAGGTTAGAATAAATAATGTAATTTGTGTCTCTTTTATTGAGAATATGAGCCGGGGAACAAGTTGTCAACCCGAGGCCCATATAGTTCTCCTTCATTGAAATCATAAATTGTCATACAATTCAATTGATTAATAGTTTATATAATATTTCCCTTTGACGAAATTAACAATATTATCTATAGTTCATCTCTTTTCCTTTTTCAAAAGTATGAATCGTGGCACAATAAGCCTCCAACTCGATATTCATATTATGCTCCATCAAAAACACGAGTTATCTTAAATACGATTACTAATTAGTACCGACGTACAATCGCGGGGTATTGTAATCATTATTGTTTCAGCAATAAACAACATACTACTCTAACCCTGATCAGGTTAGGATATCGAACAGTTAATAATGGAAATTAATGTTCATATGTACTATGTTGACTATTGTCAGGATACAGCTCGGTCAAGATAACCAGGATCGTGCCACAGAAAAGAATAATCTGTTATAAAATACTTGGTCGTTGGAACCAAATAAATAATTAATTGGTCGTTAGAACCAAACAAATAGTTATTTAAGCATGCAAAATAGTGTTGGCCAAGATATTCATTCGAACTCGATGCGAACACACACATGAATAATCAATGCGGAATCACATATGAAAATCAACCAAGTCAAATTCAAACAACCGGGTGTAACCCGACAATATTCAAAATAGCAGACAAGAAAGCGAAATTACAATTAAGAAAATTAAAATCGTCAAACCGGCATTCCTTTGTATACTTATGATACCGGGGTCTGAACTAGATCACTACCCTCTTATGTAGAAGTCACTTCCTCTCCTTGAGGTAGATCCACATCCATCTAGATCGTCGAATCTTCACAAGGAGGAGAAGGAAGGATTAGCTTATCACCATCCATGTACACTCGAAAATGCATACCGGTAGTGTTCAGTTCAAGCCCCGGGTTCAGATAGCGCAGCTGCTCCTATGCATTGGTGAATGATTCCTCTGCCGTGACAGCCATTGCTTCAGTCAGCTAGGTAGCATCCATCTCGGCCGTCAGTGCCCGAGACTCGACCGTCAGTGCCCGAGACTCGGTCGCCAAGGCCCGAGATTCAGCCTCTTTGACCTTCAGATCACTCCCATCCAAAATGGTCTTCAAGTCATTGAGTTGCCAGGCCAGGAATGCATTTTTTTGTCGAGCCGTTTCCAAGGCTGCCTGTGCACCCTCAGCGCTATCCAGGGCAATTTGAAGCTCTTGACGAAGGGAGGTCGTGGTGTCCTGGGCAGCAAGGAGCTCCTGGTGCATTTTCTGGGTCTCCTCCCAGGAGGCATTGAGCTCCTCCAACAGTTTGCCATGCCTACCCTTCAAATTCGTCAAACATTGTATCAGGGCACCACCTTTGAAGATATGTTCTTGGATAATGGAGAGCTCTTTGAAGTCATCATCGGAAAGAGGACTGGAATCCAAAAAGTGCTTCGGAGCTTTTACCACACGGACCACGTCCTCGTTAACCCCCTGTTCCCAAAGGCAACCCGGAGACGACTTGGAGGTTGTGATAAGAGGAGGTCGCAAAGCGGCTGTTGCAGTCCCCGGCTCCACGGAAAGGGTTGGGCTACCTTGCTCAATGGTAGCCACATCTGACCGAGCTGCTTCCATGGCTTTCCGTTTCTTCCCCTTTCCTCTCTCTAAGAGAGTAACATACGAGGGGGGTTGTGACCGCTTGGCAGGATTGGGACGCTTGGTGACCGGCTTGGCGGGCGGCGGCTTTGTTTTGGCAGCAGCCTGGGTTGGACCCACTACCACGGGACACACAACGGCCGCGGTAGCAGTAGAACCCGAGGCCAGGATCTCGGTCGAGGGAGCCAAGGAAACAATTGGAGGTTCCATATTGTCAACTGCAAACACAAATAACACCATTAGAGCAGAATAAATCATGTGTTACAAATCAACATCAGTTATGTTCGTACTTAATGCAGTGGGAGACCCGGAAAGATATGCACGCAGAAAAAATGCGGTATTTATCAACTCGTGAGTCCCCCTATATGCCTCGATCCGGGAAATTGATGAAGCTTCAGAGTCTGATAAATCCGTTTCTTTGAAACGATAAGAGGCCGGTGCAAGGTCATAATGGACGCGAGTCCAATAGAGGGGAAATTTCCAATCCACATCCAAGGACTCGGGAGAAGAAAGAAAGAAGGGTTGCTTGCCGGGTTCGGCGACAACCTTAAAGAATTTACTTTTGAAATGTTTAAAGGACTCCGAATAGACCGAAAAAAGCTTACGATTGGAATGACCTCGGATGAAAATCCACCCCTTTTTATTAGAAGGTTCCCTACCTGTTCTAGCGGTATGCACAGTAAAGGAATAAAGAAAGAGACGAAGCGTACAAGGGACCCCTAGACCCTAGCAAAAAAGTTCAAAAGCTTGCATAAATCCCCAGCTGTTGGGATGAAGTTGGGAGGGAGCTAGGCTTAAATGGTTTAGGACTTGTACTTGAAAATCCGAGAAAGGAAAACGGATACCCATACGGGAGATCACGTCCTTATAAAAGAAGAAGAAGTTGGGCTCATTCCCTTCTTGGAAAGAATAGACGGGCTCGTCCGGGTCGGGAACTCGGACACAAACCCTTCTTGGTTTCCAACTGGGAGTGCAGCGACGCTTTCCGGATCTAAATCAGAAAAGGTGTCTAACACTTCACGGGTGACCCACGAAAACTTATCAGCTAAAGTTGAAGAGAAGTTAGAATGCGATCCAACAGACTGAGATTCAGCAACTAATTTTGACGATGACGGGTCCATAATTACCTACGTAAAAGAAAATTATAGTTAGTAAAACAATGGTATACCTGGAGAGATGTCGGTCATACGAGGTGGAGAAGGGTCATCCAGGATGACAATTACGTCTTTGGGCTTCTCGGCACATGAGCCGGGGTCAGGGAGATTATTCGGCGCCCGAGTCGAGGCTGACCGAGAAAGCTTGATTTTTGGCACAGGGACTGGATTGTGGCGACATTGTCCAAGAATTGAATCCGCCTTGGAATCGAAGCCAAACATCACATAATAAGAACTCTCGATAACACAATCCATACATGGCTCGAACCGAGTTTCAAAAGAATGCTCTATAGGAAGATCTGTTTGTTCTGCAGGTGATGGCGGAGGCTGCAAATCGGGATGTACAGACCGAGGCAGGGGCCGTTTAGTGGAAGGTTTAACACTTAATCTATCCTCATTTTCATGAAAAGGGGATTTACGTGTATAAGTTCTCGGTTTTGAGATATTAACATCCGATGGTCTACCACATAAAGGGAGTGGATTCGCTGATGTTTTGGGGGGTTGGTTTGTTGAAGTTCTGGGTTTTAACTTCTTAGGATTCAATGTTCCAACAGTGTGTGAACGAGGTTGAGATTTTTCCCTTTCAATTTTCTCTTTTTCTTCTTCAGTAGGAGTGACTCCAAAAAGCCAATACCTAGTTAGTGGAGGAATTGTTTGGCGTAATTCCGCCTCTTCCTCTGGGGTAAGTTTCATTATGATTAAGATGATTGGCGGAACAGGGAGGTTTGTGTGGAAAAGTGCTATAGAGTGATGAAGATAATTAAGAGTTCAAGAATGTTTCAAGTTCAAGAACGAATAAGAACAAATGAAGATGACGAACCAGAAACAAATATAAAATGAGGGATAGACCAGAAATGGAAATGCAGGAGAAGAAGATGCAAAAAATGAAAGAGCAAGGAAATTATAAATAGAAAAAGAGGGTATGGCAGCGAAGATACTTGGGAAAAGGAAAAATCTTGGAGAAATTTGAAGGAGAAAGATGCAGAACACTCGTAAGGAGAAAAATCACAAATGAGCGAAGAATGACAGCAATGGAGGATGGAAAAAGGAGAGGAAGTTAAAAAGCAAATAAGAAAGTGTAACCGCCAAACCAATGAAGCGACATGGGTGTACAGTTGGCAAAAGCAAAACGTCGTGTAAGGGCAAAATGGTCAAATCTATTTGATAGCGGGGGCAAAAAGGACATATTCTCTCAAACGTTATGATTGAAGCGTGGAGTGAAACGATGGAGCATTTAATGGTGCGGACTGCACGCTACAGTTACGAACAAGACTAAATGACGGCTTTTTAGTGTCCTTTCTTGTTATAATATGGAAGTGACGTGATCGAGATAGATCCGGTTACCAACAGCATGATAGGGATAATAGAAGAGATGGGCATGAGTTAGAATTCCAGCATCCAAGGGCCGAGGTGACCAATGGATCCTGGCATCTAATGACCAAGGTGAGATGAAAAAGGCCCTGGTGTCCAGTAGCCGATTAAACAGCGTGTGAGTTGGGTCAATCATCCAAGCTGTCGTGGAAAAAGATCAACTTATATGCATCTCGGTCATTGAGATATCTCGAAACCGGGCTGGGGAGCACTGTTACGGATTCCATAAATGAGCTTAGTAATAAGGTCCATTAAGGAGTAGTGGATTGCTGATCCCAACTGTAAAACAGATCGTGGGTCTTGACTATTTCAAAGGGTGTGCTGTTATGCGGTAGAAGATCTCAGCCGGAAATATCGGGATCTTGGCCGGGAATATCGAGAAATCTACAACTGTCCAAGAGGTAAACACAGTATAAATAACGGTTGGATTCAGAGAAAAAAATATACACAATTCTTACTCTTCTTTTTCCTTTCACACAGTGCACACACCCCACGTCAATTGTGGTGTTCTAGCATTGTGATCTTCTCACTGGAAATATTTGATACTCATAAATACTCCCAACGAGAGAGAATTTGATCATATATTAAATTTCCAGTCATCCTAACTGGACATATCTGTTCATCACGAACAGAATAGAATCCAAATTCGTATAATAACAATACCCTAAAAAAGGTTCTGGGTTTTGGTATATCAGGGATATGGTTAAGGTGATATTATTCGAATTTTGACCGATGTCTTAGAAAATGCTGATGGTGCCAATTCTTGGAAATAGGATTAAGCAAAAGCATCTGAAAAATAAAGTGTCGTAGTAGCTTCTTTCATGCACTTGCTAAGAAAGTCAAGTGAAGCAGTTTTTTGAATGATTGTTAATGATTTCTTCTCTCTTAAATTTTTCTTCTGGTCAAAGTCTAATACTAAAAAGAAAAAAGAAATAGAAACCAAAACTAGTACGGAAAAAAAGACTCAACTGGCAACTGACAATAGCTTGACTTGTAACACCATGAAATCATCTGGAACAATGAGGTTCTTTCCTTTCCCTTTCCATGAATAATTTGCTTGAAAAAATTCAGATGAAAAAAAGCATGCATGTTATCATCAACCTTGCACATACACTGTCCCTGTGTACACGATTGTTTTTGGAGTAAAGCTGCTAAAGCAACTAAGAAAGAGTATTTTAAGGGCAAACCGAACACGTATATATTAGCATATTTTGATTTGATTATATGTATAAAAAATCAACAGTTCAATAACATGCACAAGCTTTTTATTTTTTATTGGAATTGAATTCTTTCTAACTGGCTATACGGTTATACCTTCCACCATGATAGGGTTCACGAGGAATCATACTAAATACTCTTTAATATTCCTTTTAATATTTTTTTATTAGTTAAAATTTATAAAAAAATAGATGGAGTAAATAAAAGTATGTAAGAAAAGAAGAGAAGATAAAATGGATAAGAAATAAACTGAAAATATTGATTGTTGGATTTAAGAGAAATATAATAAAAATAAATTCGTAAGATAGTTTGGTTTGAAAGGAAAAAAATTAGATAATAAAAAGAAAGATTATTTTACCCGAAATTTGTATATTAGAGAATAAAACTTACAACACATCACTTTCATATGTTTTTTCTCATTTCATAGTGGAAGTTTTCATCATATCATATAGTCCCAACCTTCATTAAAAATTCACTCAATTTCACCTCTGCCAAACTAACATGTCCAGCACTTCCTTGCCCACCGGCCACTTCCTTGCACTTCTTCTCACTAGCTTCCCTCTTAGTCTCTCACTTCAGTGCTACCTAACAAAGGTTAAGGATATATATGTTTAATTTATGAAAGAAAGTGAAAAAAGAAAGAAAAAAAAAAGAAAAGAGAAAAGAATAGAAAGAGATGATATGTAGATTATTTGGTAAACGGAAAAATAAAAATATTTTTCTTCTTATTTGGTTGTATAAAGAATGCAAGAGAAAAAGAAAAATATATATGTAAAATAATATTAATACAAAAAATAAAGAATAAAATGCAATATAAATAAAAACATTTTTTTCATTAAAAACAAAAATAAGAAACAATTTTCTTCTTTCCTTTCCAAACTCAATGAAATCTATAAGTGACATTAGACTTAGGACTTAAGTGTTGTTGGTTCCTCTCTTTGTCTCTTTTCACAAAATGAATGAAGGACCATTTTTTCCCCTTCCTCCTTAATTTGTCCCACCATCTTCTTGCGAAACAAATGAAGCGTACATAAAGAGTAGTAGTGCTTTATAATTTTGTGATTTAAAAAAAAAATTAATAATAAAATTTATATTTACAAAAGTGTGTCAAATAATATATTAATATTTTTTCTAACTTTTTTAATTCTGGGTCAAAACATCACACTTTTAATTAATATGATATATTTGGTTTAGGAAAAAAGTGAAAAGAATAAAGAAAAATAAAGAGAGAAAACTCTAAAATATATATCATTAAAAGAAATTATACAATTTAACATAACAAAATTAAAATAATTTTGGGTTAAGGATTTTTTTATAACATACTAGTATAATTTAATGGGGAAGGAAACCTCGAAGTATGATCCTCATCCTGACCTGAATTTGTTTCAAGGAGATATTCACCAATCACCCTTGATCCTCCCCAGCTCCCCCAACCCCAAGAAAAAAGAATCGTTGAAAATGAAACATTCTTCGTAAGGATCATATGAGAATTTTAACTCATCGTTTCTTTCAACCATTAACATGCGTCATGTTGTTTGTATTATGACCTTACACCGTTTTCCTTTCAATTTTAAATATAAACAATAAAAATCTCTTATATATTTATTTTAAATATAAATAAAATTTAATTATCTAAGTTTTATTAAATGAGACTATTTTAAAATATTTTTCATTCAATAAAATTAATGACTTTTTTTTATGTTTGATATCAAATTTCAATACAAGACGATTTAGAAAAAAATATTTTTTATTTAAAATTACACAATTTAATAAATTTAATTTAATTTTTTAATAAGTATAAAATACGTTTTCTCTTTTATTTATAATCGAGATCAGGGTCCTTTGATTTAGAATTTAAAAGTGCAGTAAAAAACGAGAGTTTAATAGTGATACTAATAATTAATATAACATAATTTTATATTGTTAATCAATTAAAAAATTATTATTGATCTTAAAAAGTTATTATTGGTATGAGTGTATGATTTTTTTATTTGCAAATATTAATTATTATTTGTTAATTTTTTATTATTGGAAAATCAAATCCACATACATTTATCTCTCTTTCTTCTCCTTTTATTATAACTCCAATGATACTTATAGATTTCATTCACTTTTGAAAGTAAAGGGAAGAAGAAAATTATCATGTTAAATTATTCTTATTATTATGATTGAATCATAATGTAAACTTATTTTATATTGTTAATACATAATTTGTTTTATCTTATTAAAATTATTTTACTTATATAATAATGATTTAAAAAGCTATAAGAGTAAATTTTAATAAATGAATTGAATATAAATATGTTTTAATTCCTGATATATATTCAAAATTTGTATTTGTTTTTCAATTAAATTTTTTTTCACATTTGTTTTCTGATATTTGAAAAGTTTTGTTTTCAGTCCCTACTACCAGTTGAGTGATGGTGTGTCTGTTAAATATTTGATAACATGATTTACAGTAGTTCAAAACTGTCAACATTTATTCCAAAAACAAATTAAAATTTAATTTCTTTCTCTCTTTTATTCAACCCTTCTTTTTCGCCTCTCTCTTCCACTCTCTTCTCTTTCTTCCTCCTGCATGGGAATTTAGGAAACCACCCCAAAACTACAATGACACCAGATCGCAAACCCACCCAAACTACCACAAGTCGCAATCATGAACTCGCCCAAAAACTACAACAACACCAAATCAACACAAATGAAGTGCATTCAAGGAAATGCTTGGGTTGTTGATTTGGGTCTCAGATCTAGGTTTTTGTTGATTTAAGTTTCAGATCTTAATTGTGCTTTGTTGGTTTTAGGGTGTGGTGGGCTTTGGGTAGAAGCGCAGTTGTTACAACACGAACTAGATCACGAAAGTTAGTTCGTCGCAATGGGGTCATGGATGATGTCGATTGTAATGCAAATGTTGCAATGTCCTCGTCATCGATGGCGATGGCGGTGGAGTGAAGGCCTACCTTATTCCATGAGCCAAAGTTCCTCGACCTCAAAACTAAAATTGATTTTTTGTGCATGCACACACTTCGTGTTTGCTAGCGCCATCGGAATCACCGCGCAACATCGTCATCTCTCTCCACGCATGATTGCGCTTTTGTGTCGCATGTTAAGGTTCAAAGTGTGGATTTGAAGAAACAAAATCTTGGGTGTTGAGAAGAATGATAGTATTTGTGAGTTTTTTTTTAATTGATTTGAGATTTATTTTTTTAATAAGAAAATGAGATATATTTTGGAAGATGAAGGTTGAAGGCGAAGAAGGCAAGTAAAGAATTGGTGGATGACTAAGAAGATGGTTCACAATTTTTGATTTTTTTATATTTTAATTGATTATGGTGATCTTTAATTATTAGGAAATTTATTTTTAATTTTGAAATAAATATTGACAATTTTTGAACCGCCACAACCACATTATTAAATATTTAATTAACATGTTATCATTAATTAACGTTAAAGATTTAAAACAAATATTTTCAAATATCATAGACCAAATGTGAAGAGAAAAAATTATTAATGAATAAATATAAAATTTAAATATATATTAGAGACAAAAATATATTTAAACCTTAATATTAATATATTAACAGTGTAGATTTTTTTTATAATGGTAATGGATTGAAAATAAATTTTGTGAATAATTACAATTTTTCTATAACATGTCTCTTCAAACTTATCCACTTATTCAATAAAGTAAGAATTCAATGTATTTTTTGTTTTTAAATTTAATACATTATTTTTATTTAATATTTACTTTATAAAATATTATAAGATTTTATGGAAAGGTATATCATAAAAGAATATAACTTCACTTTATTTACATATATTAATTAACACTGTGGGCACTGTGGGGCAGGTGGCACCCACAAATCTAAAGTGGATGATCATTATATTCTCAACCTTCTAAAGTAAATATTTCTTTTCATCTGGGCCACCTAATGACGTTCGTGATCAAACTTTCAATTCTTATTCATTTGGGAAACAGTTTAAATTAATGAAACCAAAATAAATATTCTGCAGCCAATCATGAATCATGTAGTACAATTATTCTGATTCTATGCCTAAATTCTTAACTGTTATTTTAATATTTATATAATTAAAGAAACTGAAAAACTCAATAATCCTCTTCAATTAATATTGGGTTATTATATTCCTATACACACACATTCTCTTGATTAAAAAGAAAAAACACACACATATACACATTCTCTTCCATCTCACTTCATATTTTTTCTTTATCCCTCTCTCCATTTCCAATCATAATCTTTTTTCTCTCTCTTTTTCTCTTCACTTGACATATCCTAAAATTGAGATGAACATTTATTAGTAAATGTTTCAAGTTATACGTACGTTATTATATTAGTCTCTTTTTATTTTACGATTAAATAAGTCATTTGAAGATAAATATCATCATATTCATTTTCAAAATATTTCATTTATAAATTAATTTTCCAAAGATTTAAATGTATGTATAAATTTGTCTGTTCAAAATATTTAAGTGGTGACCTTTAAAAAAAATGTTTAAAGAACAAACTTTAAAACAATTTTTTTACATAATATGATGATGTTTTCAGCTTTTGAAGAATTAATTTAGTGATTGCATTTTTTAGAGAATGTGTGGTGACCCGTATAATTTTAAAAATCCAACTTGATTATTTATTATTAATTTTATTTCAAATAGGTAGAATAGTACAGCCGATAACAATAGCAATAAAGGTAATGTACTCTTTAAAATAATAATAATCTTATTTATTTAATTTATTAATAAAAATATTCTTCTTCTTAGATCATTTTGTTATTTTCTACAATTACTCAGGACATTTATTTCTTTTTTGGCACCAAGGATATTTCTTAAGATTCATTTGATTTGTTAAAAATTACACTAATAAAGAAGACAAGAAAAATAACACAAGATAAAAACACAAGTTCCCTGATAACTTTTTATCTTATTTATTTATCATTTGACGAATAATGAAAAATAATATAAATGTAACTAAAATACTGAATATTAATTATTTTAATATAATTTATATAAAATTTAATGTGTTTATTAAAATAAAAAGAGAAAGAGATTAGAATAAAAAATTCAGTGCTTCCTTTTTAAAATAATTACGTTGATTAATTATTATTATTTTGGTTATTAAAGAAATAATATATATATATATATATATATATATCTTTAATACTTTGTACATGGCATAAAAAGTTATTTCATGATTTTTTGAGTATAAAAAATTAGAGACTTTATCATGTTCTCATCTACTTGATTCTTGTTGTCACCTATTTTTTTTTTTAATCAAGCATGAAAAAAAAAAATATTTACCGTCTTCAATATCATAATTTTAACCAATCAATCATATTCTTAAATTTCAAATAATAATCAAAGACTAATTTCTTTTAAACGTAAAGATCATTGAAAAAGATTGTGTCTTTTTCAAGAATAATCTCTTCTCTATTCACATGGATAAGATTGAGTCAAATCATTAATAATATGTTTAAGTAATTTAACTATTTAATAATTATGCTGGATTTTATTGATTATTTGGTGCATATTTAAATTTAAGTTTGCAAACGTTATTTTGAATGAGTTTTATTTTACGAATTGAGTTTACAAAATACTGCATTGAAGACAAACTAGAGGCATAATTCAATTTACTATCAGCCTCAACTAAAAATCAAACATTTTATTTTGTAAACCTCTCAATTAAAAGCCAAACTTACTCTCTCTTTGCCAAGGATACCTAGGCTATAAATATTATTATAGAAGATTAAAAAGAAAGATAATTGTATGTGTGCCTGTCCCGTTATCCATATTTTTCTCACGTCTTCTTAACAAATGCTTAATTTTCCATCATTTTCACACCTCTCAAGTAGCATATAGTTGATCAATAAGGGCCCTTTGTGTTTGTGGGACTAATTTTGCCTCTCTGTGCTTCAGAACGCGGGTAAGAGACACCAACAGAACCAAAAAAGGCATGAACTCTCTCCATCTTTAAGGCCAAACTAATTACGGTATCCCTCGTTAACAACAACTTAATTAATAAGTAAACATGTTTTGTATTTTATACTATATATAATAATAAGAAGAACCAAATGATCAGAATTGGATCTGTTTGCCTCAGCTTTCGGTCATTAGGATATGACCAATGAATAAGGATAATTGCATATGCACAGAGTTTGTAAGTTTATTCTTTTCAATACAATTATGCTCGTCATTGAATAACACTTTAATTTTACTGTAATTTTTTTAAACGGTCTGAATGAATTTATCTTCGAGTCATTGAACAGTTCATGAAAAAACTTGCATGTTATGATATAATTTTGGATTAAGTATATATATTTTTTCTCGAAAGTGGATTAATAATTTTTATTTCTTTATGCATCACGATTTTTTCTCATTTAATTTTCATATTTTAAAAAGTTTCAAAGTTAATCCTTGTTATCTTTTTCTTCTTCTTAATTATAAGTTGAGTCATGCAATTATATTAAATACTTAAAAGAAAACTTTGTTACTTAAATATCTTTGTTCAATGCAAAAAAACAGCTCTACTTGTTGAAGTTAAAAATCACATCAAAGTAAACAAAAATGCAGAAATTACTATACAATTTGTTTCTAAAAAACGTAAGACTTATTTTGTTTTCTCATTTGACTTATTTTGGATAAATTTCTTTAGAAATACTTCTAACAAAAAAGAAATAATAAGATTAGTTTTTTTATAGACTAAAATATTTTTTCATTAACTAACTATTAACTAATTTATAATTTTTTTCATATAATTTATTTAAAAAATGAGAAGACACCTATAAATTAATGAAAAATCCATTTTAGTTTATGAAAATTTTTATTTTATTTTCTTATTTTTTTCCTAAACATGTTTTCAGAAAAAGGTTATCCAAATATCTCAATTGTAATTGTGATAGCGAGAATTTCCATGCTCCTTCACCGTATAAGTATCAAGGGAGTAAGAGTTTCTTTTTGAAGCAATGTTTAAGCCAACTGAACGATATTGCAAACATGCACCCATATGATAGATCACTTATGACATAACTTCGCTCTAAACACACAATTAGTGATTTGGAGGTAAAGTACATATTTCAAATATAAGACATGAATTTAAAAATTCATTTTAAAACAACCAAAATGTACCACTGTAACGTAACTAATTGCATTGTTGGACTTGCAAAGAAAAGCTTTTTTTTTTTTTTCCTTCTTTTTGTTTTCTCAACTTCTTTCTTTAGAAGTTTTTTTTTTTTTTTTTTTTTTTTGGTTCAACTAGGCAGCAAAATCCTCTCCCACTTCGGGATTCCTTCCCGCTATTGCTACCTTTTAGTCCTTTTCTCGTCCCCTAAAGAGGGAGGCTTCTATAATTATATATATAGATTTGCAACAAAGCTTAAAACCATGAACTAAGCATTTATGGTAATGCATGTCATGCTAGTGCTCCTAGGCTTTTATAAATGGGGGCATCTTAGACTTAGAGGGAAGCTTCTTTTTTATTTTATTTTATGTGGAGAGTGTTCCAACTGCCCCCTTTTCATGATTGTGATTTTGATATGTGAAATTTGCATTCAACTTAAAATAACCCGTAATCATACATGTACAAACTTCTCTCTACACACAAATCACACACCTATTAAAAAACCAAATTTAAAGGGTTTATTGACCTCATTAACAATGTGAATTGGTGATGAGATGACGCCACATATCTAGAAAACTAATGGTTGGCATGGCATGGCATGGCACTGAGTGATGGTATTGGTAGCTATATAGTAATCCCTCCTAAAAATAGGGGTTGTTTTGATAGGTTATTTAATTTTATACAGACAAACACAAACTAATAATAAATAAATAAAAATATTATTTTTATAAAACTAACCTTAATAGATAAAATAATAATATTAATATTACGTTTAAAAATTAAAGTGACATTTATTAAGAATGTTGATGGAAAACTAATTAATATTATATCAAAACAAATTAAATTCAAAACTTATTTTAGAATAATTTTTAAAAAAAATAAAACACTTGTTTTGAAAAAAAAAAATACAAATTCTGAAATTAGATGCTTGTGTTGGGAAGATGCTGCGGTGCACTTTGCAATGTAAAACTTTGATAGATAACAATCCAGCTGATATTGATAAGGGCAACCCACCTTTTTTGGGTTCGGACTACTGGAGTAAGGACAACTGCCACAAGATTATTGTACTTGGATTCGCGATTATAGTGTGAAAATCTTCAAATTTAATGCTTCCTTCTTTCAAAAAGATAGTTGTTTGCCACAAGGGAACTTGTAGATCAACTATTACAGAATTATTTTAATTTAAATCGTAATTTCAAATAAGGGTGTGAGAAAAATTAAACTAAACCAAATTAAATTCAACCAAACTAAATTGTTTTAAGAAAAACCAGAACCATGCATGATGCATGGCTGCAAAAGGGATAACCAGACCGGAGAGGATTGAAAAATAAAAAACCGGACCAAACCTCAAACTGTTTTATAAAAACAGTTTAGTTCCATTTTTTTTTTTGAAAAATCTTACTATTTAATTCAAGTTATGAATATATAATTACGTTGAATACTAAAAAATAAAGTTTTGCAAAACTGTCATTGTTAATTTGATTTTATTTTCATATTTGTCACCAATTATTCAACAACATCGATTTTTCAATAACCGTCGTTGAATGTGTGTGTGGTAGAAACATGCTTTTGTAGTAGTGATTGTTATCGATAATAATTTTATTTCATTGGAACCTGGTTGTCTATATCACCGGTGTTATCGTCTCTAAAAAAAAAACCATTTTAATGAAGCCCTTGGACACTTCAAAGAGGTTAATCTAGCTAGGTAGCGCTTGAAATTCACATAGAAATTGACATGGAAGGGGGGTACACAGAATAACATAAAAGTTGGGTAAACAGTGTTAGCATCCCATAAATAGTGCATGGTGCATGAATCTACCACACATATAAATGCACAGTTCAAATGTTTTTAGGTAGGGGATATTAATGGTTTTCAATTTTCACTGGAGGTACTCTGGTCCAGTCTCTACTGTGTATTTTCTTAGCCGACACTAGTACTACGGAGAAATGAAAGAGACTTCCATATTATTTTTTCCAGCCGAAATCTGATCCAAAGTGGAGCATGCACTTGCATCATTTTCTTAATATATTTCTTTTATTATTTTTTTAAAGAAGGTTCTTTTCATTTTCCTTTAAATATATTTTTCATCCATATAATTTAGTATTTTTTTCATTTGTGTTCTATAATTTAGTTTTTCATTTTAATTCTTAAACGAAATATGTTTGTTGTCTTTTTCATTTTTAAAAAATACGTGTTCGACAATGCTTTTTTATACTATTTAAAATAATTTTTTTATTATTCAAAGTATTTAAAGACGAAAAATAAAATAAATATTGTAAGAACTATTTTTTTTATAGAAATAAAAATGAACAAAAGAGGTCTTGAATTCTACAAACTTGTTTCATAAAAATACTTAATGGGTCTCAAATAAATAGCTATAGGCTTTTTTTGCACTTTCATGCGCAGACAAGTGAACCCAATACGAATTTGGGGTAGGGCATAGGCCCACGTTATGGGTTTGTTTAAAGTCTTTGGGGGCACTCATTTTCAGCACTCTGGCTGGCTCCATATGACTTTAACTGAAAAAGGTGGCGGCGTGTGAGTGGGTGTGTGTATACTAAATACTAACAATCACAGGTCATAGCCGCATATGTAGAAACTAGGGAGTTAAAAAAGAGAAGAACCTGCACCAATTTGAAGGGCTAGGAGATCCATTTGCCATCATGGCTATCTCTTAAAAATGGGTTATTGATAACGACAAATCTACGTAAAAAAAAGTGAGGAAAACCAACAACGCATTTGAAGTGAATTTCTTATTTTCTTTTACATTATAAAATCATCATTATACATTTGTGTATGTACTATTATAATATCTTTCTACCTTAGTGTCGACTCTCGAACTCCCTTAGACTAACGTAAGAACAAATACACACAAACATGTACTATTGTTGATTTTTTTTTTCTTCTACTAAGGATAAAATCATGGTCCTTAATTATCATCAGTTGTGGCAAACCTAAAACCTTCTATATGTGCATGCGTTAACAATAATTAGAGAACGTTGTTGGAGTGGGCTTTGAAACTTTCCAGGATTAATTTCAATAATAGATATTTATATTTAGAAATAAAAATCATTAACATTTTTAAACAAGCGGATCCGTGGCACGATGGTACTCTAAGTACAGATCAGAAGGTTGCTTATGCGATCTCATCCGCTTCTTTTTTTAAATATTTGTTTCTGAGTTTTCTCTGATGGGCCTTTGCTTTTTTCGGATAAAAAGTTGCAATGCACTTTTGTGGGTCAATTGGGTTCCGTCGTTTTTTTTTTTTTTTGTTAAGGTTGGTTTTTGAAATAGCATTACGCTACGGACATTTTTGTGGGTCAATTGGGTTCTGTCCTTGGCCGTTGTTAAATGAGAAATATGTCTCCCTTAATTAATTAAATGTATCTCTTTTTTATATTAAATTAATTTACTTAAATAACCTCATTCCTTACCTTCCTCCCACCACAGTTTCTCTTCTCTCTTACACCTCTCTCAAATCTTACTCTAAAAATTCTATTAATTAATTCTCTTCATAAGAAAACAAGAGCACCCATTGATTTAATCAAAGAAACAAGTGCAGAATTTTTCTCATGTTTTAAACAATCAAGCCTATGAAAAAATATCATAGAATTCAGCAAACTTTACAAGAGATGCATCCGATCCAATCTCCTCCAGTATTTTCTAAATTAAAGATAAGAAAGAGTAAAACTGTTTTTCACAAGCCTACAAGGCTACATGCACAAAAGATTATTCCTACCCTTACTTTGACAAAGAAATAACTGTAAAATTTATCATTATGACTCATTTAAATAATATTATTTAATTTAATAAATAAAAGGCATAAAGATAATTGATTATAAAGGAAAGTTATTAAAATGATAACTATTGACAAAACAATTATCTTAAACGTATTAAAGAGATAAATGTTGATAAAATAATTATCTTAAATGTATTAAAAGGATAACTGTTGATAGATGCAGTTATGTTAAGCGTAGTGGTTCAGTTTTCTTATAAATAGAGATCTAGAAAACTGAATACATTCATTGTCTGTCAATGAGAGTTGTATCACATCCTTATCAATGAAGATACAAGAACTGAAAAGGTCAAGACTTTGAGAAAATATTCTACCATAAAAGATCTTTCACAATTATGAACAAATATATGTTTATGTGAAACTCATGAATTTTCAAGATCTTTTTCATGTTCTTGATGTGATTGTTATTGAACACGAAATTAAATATTAAAGTTTACAATAACACCCTACATCGATATAATAATTACAGCTCCAAAAAGAGGACTATCAAAAATGGCTTGCAGATAAAAACGTCCATTAGCGGTCCAACCAGTACAAGCTAGTGCCATGCTTTGAGACAACCATAGCATATTGTTCCAATGTCAGTGTTATGTAAATAAAATAGGAAAAGTCTTTATACACCCATTTAAAGTCTAATGCACCCATATGGAAATAGTGAACTTCCGTAAACACCCTTGTTTATAAAGCTTATACACCAGTGCACTCACTGTTGAAATTCCAATCCACGAGCACCCCTCTCCTCTGTGTCTTCTGTGATTACCACTCGTTGGTGTTTTCCGAACTTGGCTGGTGCTCCGGTGTGGTTATAGGCTGGTGCTTGTGTCGTGGTCGTCGTATCCGCTGTCCGTCGTGAGTGGTTCCTCCTTTTCGCGTTCTTTCGGGTTTTTGGATGGCACGGATTGGAGAATTTGTGAAGAGCTTACGGATTGAGTTATGCGAAGGAGGTGTACGGATCACACAATCCGTAGGAACTTTATGGATTAATAGTTAAATAATTTGTTGTTTTTTGGTTATTTTACATATTTTAGCCTTTAGGAAGTTAATGAAATTAGAGATTGTTATTGCTATATGTAAGAGTTTAGGAACTTAATAATATTGTTATTGTATAGGGATCATGTAAGAGTTAGGAACTATCATGTATGACTTTAGGTAGATGTTTTAAACTGGTGAAGAGAAAGACTTAGGAACTATTATTCATGAATAGTTTATGCCTTATGAATTGAGGTTCGTAGTACACCAATATATACACGTAGAACTGCTAAGTTGTCAGTTAATTACTGGATACCATTGAGACACGTTGATGGTTTGACTTGTGAGGCACATTGTTTTTTTTTTTAATTATAAGCACATAATGATACTGAACATCATATATGGTCAATTGTTGGTATTGTAATGTTGGCAAGTAGTTTTTTTATAGTTTTGCACTTAACATCATATATGGTCATACCTTATACCTGTCAGCCTTTATATGCACAACATCATTGAAGGATGAAATCATTTGTGTGTATAACGAACAAAAACTTATAGTTAAGTTGATTTGATAGTTTGTTTGTTGATTTAAGGAAAATATTTGAGTCTGTTATCACCTGGCAGTTGAGTTTTTGAAGTTGCTTGTATATTTAGCAGTGTGGTATTATTTTTCATTGTTGGTTGGTTTGAAGTGTGACAATTAACCACTTGGAACCACAGGTTATGGTGAAAACATTAGGATTGCATCGGGCATTAGGGCGAGATGTAGACAGAGGAAGTGGTAGAGACGATTGTGGGAATGAAGAGCCAGCCCCTCAACATCGTAAGCCTATGGCCTATGACAGAAGACAACGACCAGGGGCAGTTGTTGATGAGGATATGCCAGCTCCTGACCAACATGCAGGGGCTGTTATTCATCAGGATGCTCCTGTTCAGAAGCGATGTGTGGAGCCTGATATCGCTAGCATGGATGATGCAGTGATGAAACACATTCTTATCCAGGTGGCCCGGAGGACTGTTCAGTGTTGACAAAGTACGCTGAACATGTCGCTCTTCGAGTGTGGGAATGACAAGTAGTTTTATGTTTCCTTCATAACAAATTGTTTTTTTCTTTAAATGTAACTGTTGTATGATTAATATGTTTGCAGGAACGACCTGAGTTAAAATTGGCTTCCCACGGAAGAAAAGTGCACAAATTTAGGAGGCTGACACTAGAGATTGAAGGGTTGGTTGCTGGTACGGGCTTGGCCCCTTTGATTTGCTGCTCAGTCGACACTGGGGATAGGGGATTGCTCTTTGCTTTCATAGAGAGATGTCACTTTGAGACAAACAGTTTTCATTTGCCCGTCGGGGAGTTGACTATCACCTTGGATGATGTCGCGGCCCTGTTGCATGTCCCAATTGTAGGAGATTTCTTATCATTCGACATGATTGATGTTGGAGGAGCCGTACATATCATTGTTGAATTGCTTGAAGTATCTGCAGAGGAAGCTAGAGCGGAGATGGAGCAACGCCATGGGGCATATGTGTGTTTGTCTTGGTTGCGAGACTTATATGCTGTGAAATGTCAGTCAATGAAGTGGATTCCAACGGCCAAAGTGTACTTGCTTCATTTGGTTGGGTGCACCTTCTTCGTGAATAAGAGTGCCACACATATAAGTGTGGTATTCTTGGAGGTGTTTCACGATCTGGACCAAGCAGGAGGATATGCTTGGGGTGAGGTTGCTCTGGTTCATATGTATTCTAATCTTAACTACGCATGTCAGCATCACAACAAACATTTTGCTGGTTATGTCACGTTGTTGCAGGTAATTCCTTTTGTCATTGACATAGTTATACATTTCACAATAATTATTATAACTTTGATACTCATGTGTTGCCGTTGTCTATGAATTTGTAGTGTTGGATTTATGAGCATTTCCCGACTATTGGAAATGTCTCTGCAGTCCACGACTATCAGGAGAGGCAACCATGAGCGTGTCGCTGGAAGGTTGAGAAGGCATTACCGGTCAGCACCTATCGTAGGCGACTGGATAGGTTGGTCATTGACGATGTGTGTTGGACTCCATATGGCGATCACCGTGCGTATAGAGAGTTTGACATAATATCGTTATTCTCTGGCTATATTTGATGTGGACTGGTAGTTGTTAGACTTTTTCCAGAGAGGGTGGCTAGACATTTTGGATTTGTACAGGTTATTCCAGAAAACCAAATCAGTGAATCGCCATCAACCGATGAAGTCGATGAAAGATGGATACAGTTTGGCGATTACTTAGCGTCGACCACAGAGAAGGTTACCTATCCAAGTCAGGCAGTGGTTGGGTATCTTCATTGGTTTTTTTGTGTGTCTCATCCATTCATGACACCCCCACAGAGTGGTGATCCTGTTAGACACCCTCCGACTGAGAGTCAATTTGTCCCAGAGCCTTCACGTGCACATACTGAGGACCCAACACCAGTGCCACCTTCATCTCAAGAGCCTCAACATGCTGTGGTATGACACCCTCTTTAAAGTTTATTTTGAATTGCATTTCTTTAAAGTGATAAACCAAATGTTATACGCATTAATGGTTTTGTTATTGTCTCAGGACGCATGCCAAATACTAGCAGAAGGATTACAAGAAATGTTGGACCTGCGTATGGTCACTTCTGGAACTGATGCATACGTCGCAATTGAACGCCTACTACGTATAGCATGTTTCGTCAGAGAAGAAGGATGTGTGTATGTGCGAGGCAGACGGGCGGGACAGAGGCAGCAGAGACATCATGGTGCAAAAGGGGACATCTAATTTTACTTAGTTTGGAATGACTTTATAACTTTTATGGCTTTTTATTAATTTTTCCCAACACATTTTGATGGACACTACATTAGGATCCATTTATTTCATCATTGCTGGTTATGTTTTTCGTCTTATGTTTTTTCAATATGATTGCATAGACAAAACAGCTGTACATAGGGTTTGACTGTCATCATACTTTGAAATACACTAAACATAAGAATAGGTACAATAGCCTTTTGTCCACAACATAACAAATGGGAATACAAAATGGCTATCAATAACGATATCATGCCAATAAAAATGTTAAGGCAAGTCATGACTTAAGTTGTCATGGGTTGTACGCATTTGCTTTAAATTAGTATACGATTGCATTCGACCCATATAAAGAACCATCCATTCTTTTGCAACACTGTAACAATGTCTTGACCATAACAAAGCAACTGGCGGTATAGGACTTTCATCTCTCAATACGACCTGAAAAAAGTAGTAATATATGGAAAAATTAACATTTGTTTCAAATATAGGCTAAACAATATAATTGTTTAATCACGTACCTGCACAAAATGGTTATCAGAAATATGACCAATACATAACATGTGATGAGCACTGAGTTCTCTAGGCGGTTGGCTTCTTAGAGGAAAGAACATCATACTTTGTTGGAGAGATAGAGAAATGAGAACGATGCTATATCTTGATGCAATCACATATCCCAAATCCGTAATATCCATCCATTTATCAATGGTTACATGAACAAAACAGTAAAACCCATGCAAGTATAAGTAAATTAAACTTGAATTCAAAGAACTGGTGTAACAAAATAGTTTACCTTTGACAATCCATCAACAAGTAACGACCGTTTCAAGTGCTCAAATCTGTCAACCCCACCAAACAACACAATGTATTCATCAGACTATTGTGAAAGTTCTTTTAACCAATGATTGCGTACCAATGACCAGGATTCTTCACCATATCCGAGCAACGCAGCAATTACACATGTTTACAATGAAATCATGCATAGAGGTATGAAACTAATCTATCATAGGCAACTTCCTCTTTGTCTGAGTCTGCTAAATCGATGATGAGGCCGACAGTTTTTGGGTAGAACAACTATTTTGTACAAAATGTAATTCGTCGACATACTCCCAGTACGACGGATCCTGCTTGGTTGATCTTGCGTGTTGCGATACTTTCTTTGGAGCACCTTTTGTTTTTACCTTTGTGGGAGGAGGACACATTAAATTTTTGTCTGGAAATGCAAGTTCTTTCAGTTTTGTCTTTAGAGTAACTTTGCCACACAAGTCCAGTGTTTCAAAATGCTTAGATATGGCTTCCATCTCTTCAGTTATACGTACCTTGCACTTATTTAAGCCTTGATCTTCAAAACTTAACCTCCTCCAAAAATCATGAACTATCTCAAGTGGTATACTCCCAACAACATACTTAGCTAGCTCACATGCACAAGGCAGCCCATGCGTTGTTCTCATTATACATCCACATCGAGCAGGGTTTTTGCCCGCATAATGGACTCGATCATACTCCGCTGCTATTTGGTTTAACACATACCTTGACACCATAGCAATCAGTCGTTTATACAACATTACTTTAAACACATGACCAAGCACATGTGTGCTCCTCTCCAAAGATGCCTTTATGTCACTATGTTGCAAGGTCAACATGTTGTTCATTGCATCCCATACACTACAAAGATCTCCAAGGCTATTCTGCAAAAGTCTCTTTAAGGTCCAATGGGCGGACTCTACCCTACAATTCATAAATCAAATGAACAACAATCCCTTAAATCTAGGTTAATCAATTAGCAATTAAAACAAATTTAAAGATTTTCGCACCTGTTAGTTGTCGTGTTACCCAAATGCATGATTTGTTTTGTCCAAGTTGCTACAAATTTTTCTTTGTGTGGATTCAACCATATGTCTTTCACATAATCAATAAAAGTTGGCCATGGCGAACACGCAACTTCAAACTTCATTAGACAATCATCATATTGATTCTCTGTTGCACAGTCCACAAGACTCTCCCAAGCTTCTATCACATACTCCCATGCATTACTCTGTTGGATAAAGGTTTTACATTTTGCCTTCACATTCTTGTCAATGTGAAACCGACACAATAAATTCACTGACCCAGGGAATACAGTTTTCACCGTATTCATCAATGCAACATCTCTATCAGTGACAATGACCTTTGGAAAAAATTGACTTTTCATAAAAATTCCTCTAAATCGTTCTAGTGCCCAAACAACATTGTTTATACATTCGGCTTCTAGATAAGCAAATGCAGCTGAGAATGTCAACCCAGTAGGAGTCACACCAACAATGTCTAGTAACAGAAGTCTGTACCGGTTTGTTTTGTATGTACTGTCTATCAGGAAGACAACATGATATGCATTGCTCAACTTCACTGCATCCGGATGTGCCCAAAATAGGTCACGTATGACATTGTCATCCTTCACTCTATGCCAATGAATATACATGTCGCTTTTAAGAAGTTTCAATAATTGTTGCATTTCAGTATTACGTTCTCTGATACGCGTACGATATGTATATCTTGCATTGATTATTTGCCACAAAGATGTACAATTATCGGGATTGTGTTCCTTCAAGGTCAACAGTATATTTTTTGGTTTTACCATCGACCTAGCCATATCAGCAACAATAATCTTCTCATCCTCTGTTAGTCGACCAGCATACGGGTGTCTACATAATGAATTGGCCAAAGCATGATTATGAGTATCACATAATAATTTCACCATTCACCCTTCACCTCCCAGAACTGGTTTGCCTCGAAGCTTAAACAGTCAATTACATTTCCTAGTGCTGGTCACAGTAGGTACCATAGCTTTATTAAATGCTCTGTACTTTCCACTCCTTTCACAACCGATTAAAACAAATGAGGTCATTCCCTTCTTTCCATTTGACATGTCCGACCTCATTATGACAACTACAAAACCATTCTCATATGCAACAGTTCGAGCCCATTTTAATACATCCTCACACGAAGGAAACACCTACAAAAATAAATAATAAATGTTTAACTTGCATAAAATATGCATCAAACAACTTTAAGCAAATTAAAAATAATATAAATACCTCAGAAGTCAAAAAGGATGTAGAACAATCTACTGAACATTGATTATTTTCAAACGCACTAGCTTCATCTATGAAATCTTCATTCATATTTATTTCTTCAAACATAATAATATCATACATCCACTCATCGTTGTCCATCTTAATAAATGATAATAAATTTAAATAAGTGACAAATAAAACACATTAATATCTGTTTCATCAATTTTAATTAAGTTTTTAATGCAAATCAACAAAAAAATGTATAGGAATACAAACTATCCAAGTAATGCATTCCCATAAATTACAACTAATACCTATTTTCACCTACTTATTTTCTTAATAATTTATATCATTTTTTAATAATTATTTAATAATTTTTAAAACATTAATTGATTCTTACGGATTAAGTAATCTGTAAGTAGCATACGGATTAACCAATTTGTATGGATTATACGGATTATGCAATCCGTATGTTTCATACAGATTATATGAAACATACAGATTACCTAATCCATAAATGGTAGAAACCTTACCTCAGCCCCCGACCACCACAGCACCACCACCACAACATGCTCCGATGAACCCAACAACGATAACAACTTCCACGAGCAGCCAAAACTACCCACTCAAACAACAAAGTCACCAACGCAGACAACACCACCATAAATCCATCATCAAACACCCATAAAAGCTAACAACGTATGCACCATGGCCTTGCTTATTGCTTCCAACTCTTTATAATAAGTAAGGGCATTTTTGCCATTTTAATTTTTAGAATGGTGCATTAGACTTGGCATGGGTGTATAAAGACCATCCCAATAAAATATTAGTCAGCCCAACACATCCCTGATTTCTTATTCGATCATACCTTTTGATTTTTTTAAATACCCAACAATTCTTCCTCCCAAATTATTATCATAACTATCCCCCATCCCCATTATTACTCACAATGCTCAATCTCGAATTCATACTTTTTTTTCATATTCCAGTTTAGAATTTGGATCCCAAACCCAAATTCTAAACATTTTTTTTAGTTTTCTCTTTTTTCTCTTTGCAGACTCCCATTTACTATTCACACCCACATTTACTATTCATTATTTTCTTTTATACTTTTACAGACCCTATTTCGAATTGGATTTTCCCAAATCCAAATTTTGATTGTTTTTGTTTTGATTATTTTTATTTTGTAATCTTTTTAAGCAATTAGTAATATATTTAATTATTGTATTTCAATAATGTAATTGATTAAGACTTAAATATGTTTTTCTTACATGGAAAATATACCATTTTCAATTTATTACCTAAAATTCATTTTTGTTCATCTAATTACCCGACATTTTTTGTATGTTTTACTGTAATACCTGCCGTTAGTCCTATTCTGTTAAGTGATGATGTGATAACGGAGTGCCACGTCATCAAGCCTAATCACTAACACATAAGTGCCACATCATTTTTATTATTTAAAAATTCACTTATCCTCCTTCCCCTTCTTTAACGGAAAACAACTCTGCACTACCACCGCCATCCAACCATGTGCGACCACCACCGTCAAACTTGTGCCCTTTCGCCTTGCCTTCCCTCCTCAAAACCTTAACGCTCTTATCCGCAGATGCTGTGTAAACGGTGTTGTCGCCATTAACGGTGGAGGGAGAAGGGCCCTTCTCGAGCCACGTCACCTGCGTGTCCAGGTAGGGTTTGGTGTGGACAACACTGTTAACACAGAATTGCTCTTGCCCGCAACCCTCGCTAGTTTCTTCGTTCTAATAGGCCTCAAATCTCAACCTCAGGTTGAAGAAGATGATGCTATTGTTCCTCCCAACCCCAAAATCTCAAACTCCTTCGATGCTTCCTTAAATGGAACTTCCAAGGTTGACCCATTTCATCCATTTGCCTCAATTTCACAAAAGCATCCACTTTTTCTAATAACCCTAATTTTTGTGGATGCAGGTTTGTGCTGTGGTAAAGTCTGGGTTTTGGACCTTTGTGGATATGGCTAGTGAGTGTTACCTTTGGAGGCATTTGGTCTCTAATTCTTCTAAGAGATCATGATTATGTGATTGTATGTTGTTGTAATTGTTTGGTTCCATGATCTTTGTGGGCCTAAATTTGGTGATTGAACGTTGCCACTGGGATTGTAATTTTTAGGGTAGTTTGGATGTTATGTATCATATAGATGTTGTTCACAGCGTTGTTGTTGGTTTTGAATGGTGAAAAGTGTTATAAAAGCTTATTTTCTTGATATATCATCATGTGAAGTGTTTCCTTTTTTTAATTGCTTGTGTTATGGATTATTTGGTTGTTTCTTGTTTCCATGTAAAATAGTTAATTTTAATATTCCATGAGATGCTTGTATGTTTTCAGGTTCACGTAGATTTTATATATATATATATATATATATATATATATATATATATTAAGTGTTAGCTTTATAGAATTGAATTTTTAAATAATTTAAATAATAAAAAATGATATGACTTTGATGTATTAGTGACTAGGCTTGATGTCGTGACACTTCGTTTGTCACATCATCACTTAACAGAATGAGACTAATGGTAAGTACTAAATTGAAACATAAAAAGATGTCAGGTACGCGGATGATCAAAAGTGAATTTTAAATAGTAAATTAAAAATGACCTATTTTCCATATATGATAAACATATTTAAGTCATTAATTAATATAATTTTTAATATATCATGATGTAACTAATTAACTGATTGTAAGAATAATTATTCATGGGGTGACTTTTGCACTTTTTTAATATTTATGATGTTTTATGGTTCAAAAAATAGTTAAGTTCAATAATTTTCATGTAAATGAATCTAATGGTATAAGTTTCACATTTTGACTCGGTTTAAAAAGGCTTGAAAAAGGTGTCTGAAAACGTAAACAAATATTTTTTTGCACTTGAATAGTTTCTTAATGGTCTTTTTTGAATATTTTTTAATATGAATATGAGGTTATTTCTTATGAATAATGCATCAGGTGCATTGTTTTGCATATGAAAATGGGGTTATTTGATACAGAAATCGTTCACTCCCACTATTTTTCATGTTGATGAATTCAACGATACCCATATTTTATTGTTCCACAATAAAAAGAAGATTACACATGAAATTCTTAAAACATAGTCTGGACCATACAAAACAAACAAACGGGAAAACTATTGCTCGAACATATTGTTGGAGCATTATTTATCACACTTCATGACATGTTGCACACAAGAAATACATACTTCTTAACATGATGTAAATTCTCCTTCGGAAACACTTGTGTTAAATATTAACAACATATGAGCATACAATGCTAATTTTTGAATACCAAAATTATTGGTAACCTAAAATGCAAAAAAAATTACCTTGACAACATTGTGCAATGTAATATTCAAATAACATTTGGAGCGAGGAGGAAAGGGACAAAACACAATCGCTTGTATAGTATACAATTCAGTTCAATAAAAAAAACTCTAGAGACAGAAAAAGTAAGATTAATAGTAAGAGTAAGAAACTTATCTTTCGTAGAACTAAGACAGAACCAACAACTATATATTGGCCAAAATCTTTAACTTGTATGATTGTTTGCCATAAAGTGACATCAATAGTCCCTGTAGGATCTTTAAATTAAAACTCTCATGAATGAATATCCCAAAAATAGCAATGTAATTAATAGAGACCGAATTAAACTTGACTACCTTGAGCATAACTCTCATGTCGCCTATATCGTTGGGGTACAAGTTTCGACAATGACAACTATTAATGATACAAGATCAAAAGTATAGTCAATGGACCCTAACGGTGTCCCGTGAGGTGTGTCATCATCATTTACAATCCTTTAATTATACAAATTCAACAATCAATTGAAAGTTTATGTGTATCAAATACAATAAATGATTTACGATAGCTAACCTTGTGATCGAACAAAATCTAAAGCACATAACCATGAATTCCTATTAAATTCATGTTGGGTTTTTTGGTGGGCATGCATTATGAATTCTTAAGTTGGGAGTGACAAACTACATTGTCAATTCATCATGACATCTTGTACGACCCCTGCAGGACCAGAAATAAGTGCTTTTGAACTGGAGGATGACAAATTTGGGGTAGAAGGATGAGAGGTCTGAGTCATCAATGTCGCGAAATTCATTATTGTCCATGATGAATGAGACTTTGTAAGAAAAATAAATGGTTTGAAGATGATGGGATATTGAAGTTTACATTCATACATTACCCATATTTATACAAATAAATGAGTCGAGCTTTGAATGGAAGAGATAACATAAATTAAATGAAATATCTTGTCGAACATTTTCTTCCATTGCTATCTCAGTCGTTCATCTATTGTGGCACAAAAGTTGAAGCTCTACAAGATTCTTGACGAGTGAACAATAACCTCGTTTATGTTAATGCGTTATGGATCGTTGATTGTCATCAATGTTATCTCAATCACTACTTTTATGGCACAAAAGATGAAGATCTGCAGGATTCCTGACGGGTGAACAATAATCTTGTTCACATCAATGCATTATGAGCTGTTGATTATCATCTATGCTATCTCGATTGCTTTTTTTCTGCCAAAAAAGACGCAGCTCTGTATGATTCCTGACAGGTGAACAATAACCTCGTTCACATCAATGCATTATGAGCCATTGATTGTCGTCGCTGCTATCTTTGCCACTAGTTTTCTGCCACAAAAGATGAAACTATGCAGAATTCCTGATGGATGAACAATAATCTTGTTCACATTAATACATTATCGATAATTGATTATTGTCGGTGCTATTTCAATCGCTCTTTTTCTACCATAAAAGATGAAGGAAGGTGGTTTTGTCTTGTTTTGGACACTTTTTTGATGCATTTTTAGGCTGATTGAAGTTCTGAGAGTTCTATTAAGGCTTCATCGACATGAAAACTATGATAATGAATCATTATTTGAACCAAAATAACTGATACACATAACGATGCAAGTGCCAAAAGTTGTCCTTATGGAATGAATATTTGAAGCAAAGGTAATTTTTTTTATAGTTTTGGACACTTTTTTTGATGTATTTCTAGATCGATTGAAGTTCTGAGAGTTCTATTATCGGCTTCATTGACATGAAAATAAAACTATGAGAATGAGTCATTATATGAACCAAAATAACTTATACACATAATCATATTAAAATTGATATATTAGGCAAGAAAGACGAGTCCATCCGATTTTGTTTCAAATATTCGGGTCTTGATCATATCATATTCGAGTTTCAATAAATGGTCCGGTCTAAATTTCAAATAGGATAAGAAAAAAGATAAACTCGTTCCACTTGGTCTCTTGCTCACCCGTTTTTAGATCATACTTTTGGTCCTCATGGATTTGATGGATTTAAGTCTAGCTAATATCATGCGTTTGGTTTTTCTCACAAAAAATAAATAAATAAAAATAAAATACTAATATGGTTCGTTAAAAGGGATATGTATGGTGAAATATTAAACCAACCCAAGGAATATAGGTGAACTTCCAAAGATGCATCATTGAGGAATCTCTACATTATTGCTTGAAATGTATGAGTTGGATATTTTATTTTCTAAAATTTTATAATTCGTCTATGAATCTTCAACTTTGAAAAAAAACATTCATTTTAGTTACTTTTTATTTTATTATACTTATTTTTTTTTTTTATGAATTAGGAATGCCAACTATGTTCCCAATCTCGACCAAACCATATATTATGAAAAACAAAAAGAGAATGAACAAGAGCATGGGGTAACTAGGTCCAAACCTATGAGAGCAAGTTACGCGAATCTGAAATTAGGAAGAGCATTCCTATTACGAGCAAAATCTTCCTCAAAATAACTAGGGACTAATTTCCACCAAGTTAATATTTGCATGTGCACCAAAATTAGTTAGCTTATCTACACAAGTGTTGCCTTTCCAATAGATATGAGAAAAAATAAAAAACGCGAATCTTTACAAAGAAACAATGAATTTTTCCAGCGATCACGAATGTTTCAAGGAACCGAATCTTGCCTTTTGAAAGCTTATATCACTAATTGCAAGTCGACAGAGTCGCAATCCTACAGAAAATTTCACCAGCTTTTACTGTGAGCAATTTCCATAGCCAAAAGAGCAGCATAAGCTTCAGCAAAAAAAAAAAAAAAAAAAAGACAGAAAAACAACCCAGAATTGCTCCAGTTGAGTCAGAAAATGCCCCCACTTCCTGCATAACCCGAGGAACCCTTTGCAGAACCGTATGTATTACATTTGATAGTGTCACATATGGTTGGGATCCGATCAACTTGCTTTATGATTTTAGATTTTGGTGGATGAATGGTGAGTGGTGTCGCCAAAAGACTTGAGAATTTATGCAAGTGCGAGAAAATTGCGTGTTGGAGACTGATTAATCATGGACTTGAGTTCACAAACAACCTCTGTACTTAACAAAAATTGTTCTATTTTTTGTCCATCTAATTTGAAAATATTTAACTTTTAGTCCTTCAAGTATATTTTTATTTTGTGGCAGTTTATAATTTTCATCAAATGTTAATTGTAACTACTTTGAGGATTGAAAGTGAAGTATTTTTAAATTAGAGGATCAAAATAAGACAAAAATTTGGAAGGCTAAACCAAATTTGGAAAATTTTAAGAGATCAATTTTTTTTATCTTTTTTTTTTTTTTTTTTCCTGCAAGTATTTGCATAGAAATTTATCTAAGGTTGGCCTAAATCCTTTTTCACGATTCCATATGGAAGATGATACAGTATTTATGTACAGAGTGGTTCATTTGTTCTCTAGATCAACAAATCATATGAACTTTGCTTCAGCCTTCATGGTACTAGCTAGGCACCATTAATAACTAGCATGCATGCACATTAACATGTTAAACAAAACAGAGATCTCCGTAGATTTGAACACCTATTGTGCAAACCACATTACAGTTGGGGTTCAAAGAAAGAGATATCAGTTTGAGAGTTGAGTGGGAAAGGAAGGATCACATGAACGAGCAGTCCATAAAGAACTAAGAGAACGAAGACGATGAAAGTATTCTCCCATAGCCAGCAAGCCTTTAGCAGCCTGAGCAGTTGTCAGGATCCGAGACATGTGAATCAGAGTTTGTTGCCTAAGGTGATCTGCCTGTGAAGAAGGAAATAAATTCAAGTTATTGGTTTTATGTAATTTTGGTATATCCATTAACTTTAACATCTAATTTTTTTTAAAAAAATGTTAATGTGACACTCTATTACACATTCATGTTATCACATCTACATTATTGGATGCAAGAAGCCAGGTGAACCAAAATTGCACAATTAAATCAGTGGGGATCATATTTGTAAAAAATAAATGGAGGAGTCAAATTCGAGAAATGACAAAAATAAAAATATCAAAAGTGTAACTAAGCCTATTTGTAATTCTAGACATTGCAAAAACTGTGACTACAGATGCGGTTGCGATTAGTCAAAAATTTTGAGGTAGCTACAAAAATCGTGGTTGCGGACGGTTTTTTAAAACCATACTTCCAATTTTCAAAAGGCTTTCTTTATGGACTGTAGACTACATAGAATGTCTCAAGTTTCCCATAATATGACTTAGTAACAACAAACTCCAAACAGGTCCAACTTTTGATGTTACATTACCTGGTTTACAAAACCTTCTAGTGCTTCACCTTTTTCCATGGCAGCAGCTATCTCAAACCCGTAGTGTCCTACAGCCAATGGATCTGATGGTATGTTGTGGACCAGACTCTGCTGGAGTTTGTCCAATCCTAGTGAAAGAGCATCTTCAGCTTGCTGAGATGAAAGCCGGAGGTTGTTAATGCTCACAATTTGTTGATCAGTCAAAGGCTCAAGCTGTGGTGCAATGATCTGAAAGAAGAGGTCAACTAATTTTTACATGGTTATTGAGGTTTTCACATAGTGGGATAAGGCTTTTATTATTGGTTTATTGAGTTTTCCATAGTGTGTTTTGACATCATGCAAAAATGTATTATGAAAATTGAGGAATAGTAACATCCAAAAGAAAAGATATTTATTTAGTACCAGAGTCCAGAACACCAGATAGAAAGATATTTTGTTCTCTAGCAACTAGATTGCATCATGTCAAAAGTATCGAATAACTCTAGATATGCATAGAATCTGGCATTCTTTTTTGGCTTCCAAAGCACTCTAGTATGACTGAAATCTACAAGTCCAAACTGAGACTTCAGTTTAATCCTCACACTTCCACTTGGTACGTATACCATATACTTATTTTTCTATTATTTTGAAATCAACTTGAATTTGAAACTAGAAACAATCTCTTTTTTCATATGTAAGAATAAAACTGATTATAATGACTCTCTTCCATACCTTCTAGACACTAGGGTACTTCAGTTTTTTTATTTCAAAATCTTCACGAAACCACTACTATAGAATTATCAAGAATTTAATAAATAAATAAAATTCAATATGATTGCAACAAGAGAAAATAAAAAAGATTGTTGAGATCGTGCCTTTGTGATGCTTGCAAAGTTGTTTTAATTTGAACAAGTCAAATTGTGTCTGTTATAGTTAAGTTAGTTTCTGATTTAAGTTAGGTTTTGATTTTATTTTCTAATTATTAGTAGCATCTCCTAAAATTAAGGGACATTATCTTTTATTCAGTTATCTCAATGTATTTAAATGAGTTTCATTCAATAAAAATAAAAGCTCTTGCAGTTCCCAAATAGACTCTCCCGTTGTCTCCTTTGCTACTTCTCTGTTCTAAGTTTTCTTTATCCTAAAACTAAAACTAACAAAGATAATATATATATGGAACTCCTATTTTGCACAATCAATGAACAGAAAATAAAATAAAAATTGTCGTTAGAATCAGATAATGGTATGTAGATGTACATTTAGAAGTTGTGATGGACGGGATCCTCCAATCCAAAGAAAAAGGCGTTCCACTGATGCTTTCCATGCACCAGAGATTAAATAAAAGACATCAGCCTTTGCAGCTTCTGCTTTCATTCTGAAAAGATTTGAGTAGTGGCTCAAGCAACTCTCAACAAGTAGACGAAGCTGCATTTCAGATGCTTGAGTTTGTAATGTATTTCTCAATTCTTGATTCTGTCTATCTTGCTCTTCAATCCATTGTGCATATTCAAGTTCAAACAAAGTTGTCCCTGAAAGCAGGAGTTCCATATTAAATAATGCCACATGGTATAAGCTTATTTCTTCATGCACTAATGAAAAGTACTTATGTAATCACAAGATAAATGTTAAATGACATTTGACAATTCTATAAAATAAAAGGTCTGTTAAGTGTTAACATTAGAATATTCATATCATGGAAGCAACTTGCTGTTCAACATGAAATACTTGATATTCTCATACTTGGATCATTGAGAAAAACGGTTGATAGAACACAACTGAATATTAATTGCAATACGCTAATTTTGGATACCAGAAATGTCTACTAAGCAGTTTAAGAAATAAGGTTGCTAACAATATGTTACATAGAATTTTAACATACATAAACAAACAGATTTTTAGGTCATTTAGAGAATATGAAACCTTGTGTGTCATGTGAGAGGTTGAGACTTTGGAAATCAACAAAGAATTTATGAAGGGTAATTATCAAAAAGAGGATACCAAATCAAGGAACACATCCAAAGGGCAATATATTCTCACTTCACCTTAACCTTTGTGCACATGACACCAATTTGACTTCTGGGAAAAGGATATTGACAACTTATTTTGCAAAAGATGTGAAATTCAAGGCTAAGCATAATCCCATATGAGGGCAGGGACATGATCGAGGCAATGGATAAGAATAACACAAATATGGGGCAAGATCAGCTCACACCCTTTTAAAGAATCTTTAGAGATCTCTCAACATGTGATTCAGAAAAGAAAAAAAAAAAGAAAAAGAGAAATAGATAAAAATGTTCATTGACTGCTTGATGTCATTCTGTTAAAATCTTTGATAAAAAATTTCATTGACTTGAAGCAAATCAGTATTTGATACAGGCAGCAAAATGAACTGTAGAGGCATACTAGGAATAATCACATGAATTCCTGATAAAAAGGATCATCGCATGAAACAACAGAGGTATGACTTTAAAATCTGATAGAGCCATAAACATAAACCATCAATCAAACTGCAACCGGATCTCAAAACACAACAATAAAGTAGTTCACAAATAAGTGAAATAACTAAGAAAATAAAAAAATTGAGGAAGCTTAAAACTGAAAGTTTGAATCACAAACCTGGGTTAATTGTTCCGGATGATCCCATATAACTGACATCTAGTGCACTGCGTATGTACATACCCTGCAAGTAGACACTTTAGTACGTGCTTAAACACAGTACAATTAAATACAATGCATAAATGAAGATGATGCTTTTCAGTTAGGATCACCTGCTGCTTTCTTGCTTTCTCAATCTCCAACTCCAATTGCATGAGCTTCACACGGCTTGTTTCTAATTGTTGAACATAAGCCTATGAATTACATAAGTAAGAATCAGATTATAAACACTGGCTAACATCCTATAAATTCATTTTTTACAACCTTCTTCCGCAGCCGACATTTCCTAGCAGCCTCGCGATTTTGAGCTTGACGTCTTAGTGCCTACAAATAAATATTCATTAACTACATTGTTAAAGACTCAAATAAAAACATTCATGTTTGATATCAGATTCCAAAGCATTAATTTCAGTTTCTTATTAAGGTATAAATATGTGAAGGAAATCAACATGTTTCCTTCCAAGTTATTTACAATGATAAAAGTGAAGCATGGGAAAGATGATGAGGAAATACATAAAAGAAATATATAGTGATGAAATTTGATTACCTTAGTATCAGCTTTGTCATTAGTCTCTTGATCATCTCCAGAAGGTTCCCCTGATTCGTGAGGAGTACATTCAGACTGGACAAATAAAATTCAAAAGACTTTCTTAAACAAGTTTTCCACAAAACAATGCTAACTCACTAACAAAAGAGAAATTCCTACATTCTTACCTTGTTCAGCATGCTAGGCTTAATCATTAACATTTGGGGAGCAATTGAGTTCAAGCTTCCATCAATTTTAAAGCTGTCCCCCCACATGTTCACTTGATGGAATGGATCATATATACCCATCCTTTTCGTGAGGACTAGTTGAGTTGATGAAGAGTTCATATACTATAAATCATGCAAAAAGAAAACTCGCATCTCAAATTGGAGATTCAATGCAATGTAGACAAGGTAAAATGGGAAGATTTAGACTTGGTTCTCCATGTAACTGGCAATTGATTTGAAAACTGGAATATCGGTTTGCTGGAAATTGAATGAAACCTCAACATCAGAAACAGCAAGATTGAACTTTTTACATGGTTTATGTTCTGTTATCTCTAGGATTGTCCAAAGGAAATAACTGTTTTCTAAACAATACTATTAAAAAACAAAATAACATATATTTGATGCCAATTATAAGCAAAATTTAACATGATAAACGAACTTCAATCAAAAGGAAGAAGCTGATTTACTATCACTCCATTAACTTAGAAGTTTGATTACTCCTCAAGCAACACTATCTGAAAAATCAATTGCAAAAAAGAAAAGAGATGACTTATATTGAATAGTATTATCAGTAGTTCTATCCTATAATTATAACACATAATAAGGCCAATATAAACGACAACTTTCAAGTTAGGTAAGTTGAAATGAAAACTGAACCTGGTGGCCAATACAAACACAGCTAAGAACAGAAAGCCAAAATTATAGGTAGCTAGCTAGCTTGATAGAATCTGGAACAATCAATATTACTATTAGTCCAAGACAGATCCAAATGAATGAATCCCCAAGAAATTTTATATATACACACTACCATTATTTTCCTGTATGCCAACAAACTATGATAAGCAAAGCACTAACTGAAGAAAACATATGAAAATTTAATTCTAAAATAAACAAAGCATCATTTTCTAAGTATAATAACACAACTTAGTTTTATTTTCTTTCTACAGGGTTTAAGAAACTTTACTTTGATGTGTCAACTTGCTAATGTAAAGTCGTTATGTTTCCACTCTGAGAGAAACACTAGGGTCTAGGATAACTCAGCAGTGCATTAAAATTCAAAAGGGAAAAAACAGAGAAGAAACTACCAAGTTCACAGCTTTTCTTATTCAGTTGATAGTGGTCTTTGAGACTTTGACTAACATGAATTGTGAAGATATTACTTCTACTTTCAATCTTTATACCATAAAATAAATGATTTTCTGAACCATAAGCATTAAGGTCCTACTTAGAATCGAATTAAATTAATAGTATCTTTGGATCAGAAGAAAAAAATTAGAAAAGAAAAATAATACAGACAACAATATATTATTATTTTTAATTTCATTGAAGAGAAAATGAAAAGAAAAAATTGCTTTTAGAATTTTTTTTTCCATTTTTTTATCCATTCAATTTTTAAGTTTCTCTTCCTCAATTTTCATTTCTCTATACCAATCAGAGGGTAAAGTACCTCACTTCATAAAATAACTCATTTTAAGTCAAGGACGAATCTGTCCTTACAATATGATCACTTCAAAATATTAATTTTCTCACTATATAGGACCCGAACTCAAACGAGTGTGATTGGATCTCATCTCCCATTCCACATACTATAGTTTGACACACTTTATTTTTAATATTAAAGGAATAATAGTAAACTACCATTTATATAAACAACATTAATATATTGAGAATATACCATTTATCATTAATATATAGTATTTAAATGAAATCGACCACCACTGACAAAGGTACTCAGTAGGAAATAAATCACCAAAAATAGAAATTGAGTTCTTCCCACATATACATGTATAGAGAATCCAAACAATGAATCATATATGATCAAATAATATTGAGGACCATATCATGTTAGGTTATGAAAGTAAAGCAGCTTAATTAATTTGTTTAACTAAAGTGATACCAATGCACCTTACACCTCAACTTTGATGATAAAATCAAAGTAGAAATTAATTGTCTTGTTGATCATACCCCCGTAGATTCGCCCTAAGTTGTCCCTTTCCACCTCACATGGAAAAGGTATATATTGTGCTTCACAAACGACATCCGAAAATGCTTTTTGTAAAGAAGATAAGAGATTTACTTAAAGTAAACAGGTTGCTCCTTTATTTCATTCTTTTTCTACTTCTTTTTCATCACAAAAAAAGGCGTTACAGTGAACTCAACTTAACCAATAATTTCCCCTTAGCCTTCAATCGTGACATCAAGCTAGCTCGTATCTCATCATCTGCAAATATTTCATGTGAATTTAAATATCTGTACCAGACAACCCTTTAATCTGCTGCCATCAAGTCCTGCATAGACAAAGTTTTGAAGGTAATTGTGATCCTGAATCTTAATGGTAGCTATCAATCAATGTAGTCTTTATTTTATTTTTGCCCCTAGCTACAAATAAAGTCGTTTCTGTATAGTAAAATGATATTATATTCTATAGGAATATGATACTCAGAAATGATATTTTTGAAAATATATTATATCCATGTTTGATTTGTATCATGTGAAAACTTATTTCCAATAATGTGTGACTAAAAGAAAAGGGACAGTCCCAAATTTTTTTTTTCTTTCACTAGTATTTTAACTACCCACTGCCCAATCTTATTCAATCATTCTCACGGGAATAAATTATATATCATCCTTACTTAATGAGAATGACGCATTGAGAATAATATATGCTTAAAACATGTATCTGAGAATAATTGTTAGATGGATATAGTTTTACAAAACTTGAAACAAACAAAAAAAGATTTTATATATTCATCTCAATATTTTTTAGAATGTAAATTTAATCATGAAACAACCTGGTAATATATGTAAGCTAGAGCCACTGAAATTTGACTATCTGTGAGAAATTTAAATAAGTATATGATGTCTATAAATAAAAACCTGATTAGTGATTACTCTTCTTGCACCAAAAATATATTTCATCTTTAAAGCAATATATATGATCTATAACCTTTTCATGCACTCATGAATTTTAACTCCTTACCCTCACCCATATACTTTCTTCGAAATATTAATTAAAACATATATTTTTAAGAAATCGCTTAATATATAAATCATACTCCATGCTTCCAACGATGCAAATAGTTTTAAAATTTTACTAGGAGTATATTATAACCTTTTTGTTCCAAACAAACCTTTTATAAATGATGTCCCAGTCGGCCAGTCCTCCACCTTACGTTTCTTATATATTTTAAACAAACATAGACATACATTATCTTATTAAACAAGTTTTCCTTTAAATTTTGTAGGAAAAAAAGAAGTTGGTACGTAATTGATTCATATATATTAAGGTAAATTTGATCAAGTATTGTTTCTGTAAACTTCCTAGGCAAACCCTAAATGGTATTCATATAATTAATATTGTATTATGAACCAGCTAGGACATGGAATGTCGGATTACGTCAAATTTTCTTTAAAGATATGGAAAAGAAAAAGTTAAAAGTAAATTAAGACATAACTACTTTGCCTAGTGGTGCTGCATGATACCGGGTCATTTGCTAATTAATGCTATTGCTAAGCTTTTTTTGCATACCCTACCTACAAGAATTTCTCCACTATAAGAAGGTGATCTGGCTTCTTAGTTGTGGCATGTGGGTTACAGTAACTTTATTAGTACTAAATAATTCTCTGTGTTGGAGATAAAAACAAGATTATATTATTCATACTCTTTTTACATTATTTTTTTTTATAATTTGCATTTCTTTTCTCCCTATTTCATTATTTATCTCATTATATATTTATTTTCTTTTTTATATTGTAAAAAAGTCTGTATATATTTAAAATATATTTTATACTTTATTCATTTACAGAACAAATTTAAATGCTCTGTTTGGATTAGAAATAAAATTAAAAAATAAAAATAAGAAGAATAGAACTTCTCTTAATTTTTTTGAATAAAGTAAAATAAATAAATAAATTATATAAAATATTTTTTATAGGTTGAAAAGTTAAATTTAACAGAAATAAATTTAAACCTATTACTATATTATTTTATTAGCATAGAATTGTTTATTATTTTTATATGATAATATTTATTTGCGTCTGGTCAAACACCTTTCTCCTCTGCGTCTGGTCAAAGATGAGGGGGAAAAGAGGAATGCATGGAGCAACCCAAAAATGTTGAGATCGAACACAAGCAGAATCCAAAAGGCTTCTGAAAATATAAAAGGCTAGTGAGTGGTGAGGGTGATCTTTGCGATTTGAGCTATTAGTGGAGATCTCCATGCGGCACATTAGGGCCATGTCGCTGAAGAAGGAGAGGAGCTCCAACGGAGGTTGTCGACGGGAAACATGTGGCTACGACCTAATGTTTTACAAAGTTCTAATGGAGGGCATAATGGTCATTTTTCTTTAATTATTTATTTTTGTTTTAATTTCACAGTACTATAGCTGCATATCTTACTTCCTCACATTTCCACCCTATAAATCGCCTATATTTTAGAACTTGTGATGAATAATGACTATACAATCCATAATCTTTTATTTTAACTATACATATACATGTGAATTTAGAATACAAAGTTTTTTTTTTTTTTTTTTTTTTATAGATTCATAATAGATAATGTTTGTCTCGCACCTCACGATGTGAAATGGATATAAGGAAAAAAATAGAAAAATAAAAATAAAAATATCACTGTAAAATATCAATTGCTAAAAAAAATATCACATTGTTTCCTAAGAAAAATATTATTAATATTGTATATAATAATACCTCCGAACCATAAAAAGTGGTCGTAGATAATGGGGAGCTTATCTTAAGATTGAGATACCCAAAAGCCTAGAATTTGTCTAAAACTTGTACCGAGCTTGACTCCCCGAAAAATGCTCTACCCTTACTGGATTGCGTTAAAGAAGCGTTCGAAGAAGGACCGGCTGGAGAGTGAGTAGTTGGCTTAGTCAATGAATTCGGTGAATAAGCCTTCCCAGGCGTGGAACTCTTGCTTGTTTGATGCTTTCCAGTGGTAGTTGCGTCAAGCAGCATAAGCGCTACTTGCCAATTGTTTTCACTGTAAAACATTAATTCAATTTAATTAGACTCTTTCATAATTTTCCCCTTCTCCTTCCCCCACAAGCACACTTATCATTTGTATCACACAAAGTTACTCTTTTTCTTACATGTTTACATGCGATCATAATTTTAAACATTGAATATTGACTCAGTCAAGATAAATGATCATTGATCAATAATCAAATCAGTTAATCACTAATTGAATTGTGTGACTCAATCTCTATTAAAAAAATAAAAAAATTCATACCTTGCCATAAATAAATATATATTATGATAAAATTGTACTATTTAAATATATATACTGCATCTACTTATGAAATAATTACAAATGACTTAACTGTAGTTGATCTTCTAAGGAAGCTCAAGGAGACATGTTCAAATCAAGAAGGATCAGTTTTTCTTAAGGTAAGCATTTTCTTCAGCACATGTTGTACGACCACCTTGAGCAGCGTGGAAGCACCTTGTTATTATTCCATAAAGTTGGCAAATTCAAAAATTGTTTGATTTGCCCGAATTAGATTTTACTGATTTCTATGGTTTTGACCAGGTCGAAAACATGCTCGATTTGAAAACAGACTTGACCCATAGATTGGTCGGTCTGAGACAGCTTTTAAACCTATGCGTGCGACAGTGGAGAGAAAAGGGTCTTCTTTCTAGATCTAAATGACGAATTAGAGGATAAGAATAACAATGAAGAGGAATGGATTGTGATTACTAATTGTTGCTTGTTGAAATACTTGATGGTGTATGAAGGCCTTCACCATACTTTGATGGATGACATAGATCTAGGAGGTGTGGTTAACGACCTTGACACATATGTACATGTTGACGCCGGAGAAATAGTGGTGGTAGTAAGGATGATGATGGACTCAAAGGCCTCAAAAGCATATGATCTCAAAATTAATGATATTTTTATAAATATTTGAATTTTGACCACTTCATCATAATCCCTTAATAACTTTTCAAATTATGAAAAAACAGGTTACTAGTGATAGTAATTTTAGATCTATTTCCTATTTGGTTGTTGTGAGAATCATATATGTTTTAACGAATGATTAAATCAGCACGACTTAGTAGTCTCTATCTTTTTCCAAAGTAAAATTGGCGATTTTCTTTAACATTTTCTTTAAAAAAAACATTTTAGTTAAAATTATTCAAGCAAAATTTTCTAGGAAACTACACAATTTTAATTTTCCCATTACATTCAGGAAATATGTAGGTCTAAGGAAACATCTTTGTAGAGTTGAAAATATTTTCATAATTCTTTTCTAAAAATTATTCTGGTAAATAAAAATTAGTAAAAACATTAATTAATAAATTATTTAAAAAGTATATTCAATAAAATTATTTTGTTAAACGAGTATTTCTAAACAATATTAAAAAAAATCTATTGAAATCAAACATAGAAGTCTTTGTAATACTTTTTTGAAAACAGGGAAATTGAGGCTCTACTTGTTGGATTAAACTTTAATAATAATAAATTAGATATGTGAAGAGTCATGTCTCTTGGTGAAGAAGTTACTCATATGAAGAGTCGTGTCCCTTGATGAAGAAGTTACTCATGTGAAGAGTCATATCCCTTGATGAAGAAGTTACTCATGTGAAGAGTCATGTCCCTAGGAGAAGAAGTTATTCAAGTGAGGAGTCATATCTTTAAGTTTACGTTAGTAGATAAGAATTTATTATAAATAGCATCTCTTGTAAAAGGCCAATGTGTGACTTGGCAGACCATTATCTATATACATCAAAAGTATTTTACCAGAGAAATTGTTGTGTGTTTGTGTGAGTGCATCAATGTGTGTGAGGACCTATGATACCACAAATTGGTATCAGAGCATTGAGAAAATGGAGAGTGGGTCAAGTAGTAGTCTGCCATTATCCCGCCTTACGAAGGCTAATTACGAAAACTGGAGTATCCAGATGAAAGCCCTTTTGGGAGCCCATGATAGTTGGGAGGTTGTCCATGGTGATTTCGAGGAACCAACATCCACAACAAGATATACGGCTGCGCAGAACAAGACATTGAAGGAGACAAGGTTGAAAGACAAAGGGGCGTTGTACATGTTATTCTGGGCTGTTGATGATTCCGGGTTTGAGAAGATCGTTGGTGCAACAACTTCAAAGGAGGGGGACATTCTTGCAAATGTCTACAAGGGAGTCGATCGAGTTAGACAGGTTCGACTTCAAACTCTCCATGGAGAGTTGGAAGGAATGAAAATGAAGGAAGGAGAAGGGGTATCCGGTTTCATTACCCTGGTCCAGACCGTGGTAAATCAACTAAACACAAATGGAGAGGTGTTGTCCGATGCCAGAGTGGTGGAGAAAATTCTGAGGTCTCTGACTGACGACTTCGAGAATGTTGTATGTGCGATTGAGGAGTCAAAGGACCTAGCAACGCTCACCGTTGACGAACTTGCTGGTTCCATGGAGGCGCATGAACAAAGAAAGAAAAAGAAGAAAGAAGAGTCACTGGAGCAAGCACTCCAGACAAAAGCTTCAATCAAGGACGAAAAGGTACTCTATTCTCAAAACTTCCGAGGAAGAGGGCGTGGCTATGGAGGTCGAGGAGATGGTCGCGGTAGTAAAGGCCGCGGTCAAGAAGGAAGGAATAAGGAGCATGCTGA